>UNSF01000004.1:0-255000 GCA_900538255.1 Ulva mutabilis | reverse complement strand
ACGCACACGCACACGCACACGCACACGCACACGCACACGCACACGCACACGCACACGCACACGCACACGCACACGCACACGCACACACACACACACACACACACACACACACACACACACACACACACACACACACACACACACACACACACACGCCGCAGACGACCACACACATAGGTGGGTCCAGCGGGGTAGCCACGCAGCAGGCACCGCCACCGCTGCAGACGCGCACAAGGAAGAATTCAACACAGACAACATGTTGATTTGCACTAGGGTGGCCCAAGGCCATGCCGTCTGGCTAAACACAACCGTGCAGACAGCTGTCTGTCTCAACCCTTCAATCTCAGACGCACGCAGCTCACCTGATGTGCAGTGGACGCATTCTGCGAACAACGGTCAACGGGCAAATATTGCTGCACAGCAGCTGCCGCGCCCGGTACACTCACGACCAGCATCGGGCGCTTGCGGCGGCGGCTGCCCCGGCCGCTATACCCAGCCAGACTGCACATGGCAATGCCACAGCAGCCCAACTAGCAGTGGGCTGGCACCTCGGTGAGATGTGCAATGTGGAGGCTAACCAGCTCTTGCAATGTGGAGGCTGACCAGCTCTGGCAAGTGGACGCGTTCAAACCAGTGCAAACCGCTCGACTGACGGTGCCCTATCACAGCAAAAAGATGGGAGTTTTGCTCGCTCGCACCTTCAAGCTGGACGCCAGTGCTTCAACGTCATGGCGGAGCCGTTCCGCCTGAAGGCTCTCATGTCGATTTGCACTGAGGAGGCTGTCACGTGCATGCTTGTACTGCTCCTGAAGCCTCAAGCAGTGGTGCAGCGCCGGTCTCAGATCTACCTCCCCCATCCTGTCGACATCATTGGGTGTGTATTCGACAGAGGACGGCACTGTAGCACCCTCACCGCTCCGCTCACTTGGTTCTGCATAGACTTAGACGCAGTCAAGCACGGTTTAATATTCCATAACTAGATGCAAATGAACATATAAACATGCATCACGAGCTGACTGGTGCATACCCACTGGCCCACCTGTGGAGGTCTGCTGACTGTTCTGAAGCTGATCACGCTCAGCCTTGACTGCAGCCAACTGCTGGAACAGATTCGATCTCTCGGATGTCAAGTTTTCTATCTGAAGGGATAGATCGTCTGTGTTGTGGGAACGACTGCCGTCCCGCAAGGCCTCCCGCGCAGTCCTGGCGTCGTTCTCAGCTGCTGCGACGTCATCCTCGAGCTCTGCTATCTGACTCTTCAGGACCAAGGTGTGCGAGGATTGTTCCTCTAACTTGGATTTCTGGAGAGCAATGCTTTGTTGGAGACTGGCGATTTCATACGACTTGCTTGTGTTCTCTGTTCTCAACGCCGTGATCTCTTCGTCCAGCACTACACGGGCAGACTGCAAGAGCTTCGCCTGTCGCTGCTGCGCCAACAGAGAGCCTTCTAGTTCCTCGACTTTAAGCTGGCTTGCCCTTAGCGCTGCGGTGTTGTCTTGATGTCTGTGCAACGAGCGCTTGAGCATTTCTATCTCCTGTTTCGCATCTTTCAAGTCACTCGATAGCTGCACAACGGAGCGCTGTGCGGTAGCGTACGTGCTACGACACGCAAACAGCTCCTTTTGGAGTTTTTGTACGGTGTCTTCCATCGTACGAGCACTGCGCTTCCTGGCTGAAGCCACAGCTCAAAGAAGATGCTTCAGCGACCCTGTTCCCACGCGATCAGCTAGAAAGCAGCGGTGTTATGCATCAAACAAAAAAGTTGTGATGGCGTTCGCACATGACGCAACCGGAGGCACAAAACAGCTTCGTTCCTCACGGGTGCGGATGTTCGCTGAGGGGGCAAAGCCACCCATGGCCACCCCCGGAAAATAGAAGCGCGTGCTCCGTGGGGACCGTTCGAAAGCCAAAGCACAGGTTGGACAGCATGCCGCAGTACGGGGCGGTCGGTTCATATACCGGAGATTGCCAGGTTCCCATCAATAACATCCTTTTTCTAGCTGCATCGGTCCTCAATCCGGTACACGCTGGAATTCAAGACAACAGTCGAATTGTCTTTATCCCATTCTATAAAGCCGCAAAACTTTCTCAAACATGCGTGAGGTGATCTCTATCCACATCGGCCAGGCCGGGATCCAGGTTGGTAATGCCTGCTGGGAGCTGTACTGCCTCGAGCATGGCATCCAGCCTGATGGCCAGGTGAGCCTTCCATCTCCGGAACGTGTTGCCAAACCAAGAATGTGCGCCTGCAAACGAGACGTCTGCTCGTCGCGCAGTGCTTTGTACAGCGTCGCAGGCGAGAGCTGGCATTACTCACACCGTCCGGCGACTTTGCCAAAACGAAATTGCGATGGCGATCTTGCTACTTACGTCGGCGGCTTGCGGCTTTCATATTCTTGTCAGCTCTATCAGTATGGGAGCAGATCGGACAGGCCACGATGTTATCCGTATGTTTTAGTTGCAGGCACCAGCGACATATCTTGACTGCCGCTGGTGGTTCAAACTCACCTGCAGAATGCCCTTGCATTGTGAAATTGCATGAATACCATGGTCCTGCTCACGTTCATCGGACCTGCCTTGCTGCCTGGTTGCTTAGCGCCTTCGCCTATCGTTGTCAACTCATATTCGAATACAGCGCCATTGCTTGCCAGTCGCGTGTATAACACACCGTGTCTCATCTGCTGCTGCTGTCCCTGCGGCTGGCTTTGAACTTCAACGCTTGCTCTCGTGGATTAGTGGCACGGCCGACACGTGGCTGACACCGGCTACTCTTGCAGATGCCCTCCGACAAGACCATCGGTGGAGGCGACGATGCTTTCAACACGTTTTTCAGCGAGACCGGAGCCGGGAAGCACGTTCCGCGCGCGATCTTTCTGGACCTTGAGCCGACCGTCGTCGACGAGGTTCGCACCGGCACATACCGGCAGCTGTTCCACCCGGAGCAGTTGATTTCCGGTAAGGAGGACGCTGCAAACAATTTTGCGCGCGGACACTACACCATCGGCAAGGAGATCGTCGACACCGCAATCGACCGCATCCGTAAGCTTGCGGACAACTGCACGGGTCTCCAGGGCTTCCTCGTCTTCAATGCCGTCGGCGGTGGCACTGGCTCTGGCCTGGGCTCGCTCCTCCTGGAGCGCCTGTCTGTCGACTATGGCAAGAAGTCCAAGCTCGGCTTCACTGTATACCCCTCCCCTCAGGTTTCAACAGCTGTGGTGGAGCCGTACAACTCTGTCCTCTCCACCCACTCCCTCCTTGAGCACACTGACGTCGCCGTAATGCTTGACAACGAGGCTGTGTATGACATTTGCCGCCGCTCCTTGGACATTGAGCGGCCCACCTACACCAACCTGAACCGTCTCATCGCTCAGGTCATCTCATCTCTGACAGCCTCCCTCCGCTTCGATGGTGCTCTCAATGTGGACGTGACCGAGTTCCAGACCAACCTGGTTCCATACCCTCGCATCCACTTTATGCTTTCCTCCTACGCCCCGGTCATCTCTGCTGAGAAGGCATACCATGAGCAGCTCTCTGTTGCTGAGATCACCAACTCTGCGTTTGAGCCTGCTTCCATGATGGCCAAGTGTGACCCACGCCATGGCAAGTACATGGCGTGCTGCCTTATGTACCGTGGTGATGTTGTGCCGAAGGATGTGAATGCTGCGGTCGCCACCATCAAGACCAAGCGCACTATCCAGTTTGTTGATTGGTGCCCCACCGGTTTCAAGTGCGGCATCAACTACCAGCCGCCCACCGTCGTGCCTGGTGGTGACCTCGCCAAGGTGCAGCGTGCAGTGTGCATGATCTCCAACTCCACTGCGATCGCTGAGGTATTCTCTCGTCTGGACCACAAGTTCGACCTCATGTATGCCAAGCGTGCCTTTGTCCACTGGTATGTGGGTGAGGGCATGGAGGAAGGTGTGCATCTAGTTTCTATGGTTGCAGCCGTCTTTTGTGCAGTGTGCAACTATCAAATCACACCACATCTGAGCACAGCTCTGACCGTGGAACTGTATTTTGATGTACTCATTCTGTGCAGGTGAATTCTCTGAAGCGCGTGAGGACCTGGCTGCTCTGGAGAAGGATTACGAGGAGGTCGGAGCCGAGTCTGCTGAGGGTGAGGAATACGATGAGGAGGATGCTGGGTATTAGAGTGTGAGAATTACTGGTGAGGAGAAGTAGGACTCGTTCTGCTGAACCGCCAAGACGTCTCTCTTTTCCATTAGCAAAATTGCCTGTAACGCATAAATGTGAGGTTCCAAAATGTGAGGTTCCAAAAGACCATGTCCCTCAGTACAGTTGTGTGTCACTGTTTGGAATCAATCAATACGCTCGTACCCATTGGTGACGTTCACGCAGTCGAGACAAGGAAGGAAGTCTTGCCCTATACAACCCTGCAATACCATGTTGTTCGGCGTAGACATGATCATGTTGATGATGAACTCTCGCAGTTCGGTGCACATCTTAGTAGTGCGCTGCTATCGTGGGTAGCTCAATTATCTTGCATGCATGCGTTTGCAGTGCTCAAGAGGCGTACTCGGCCTCGGCAGGCGGAGGGTGCAGGCACGGAGCAGGACGTCGGTTCTGGCCCGCCTGGCATGTGCACCTCGCAGCTCCGTAGCGAGAACTAGTACTGCCCTTTACGCAGGTTCTTCTCGCCCGTCGCTACTCTAGCCGCATGTCCGGTGCCACCTACGATTACGTGGTGGGCTGTCCTCGCCGGTTTACCCATACCTGGAGGCAACGCTCTTAGTACTCTCACGACATGTGTCATTGATCGGACATACATCGTGTGTAGCGCGGCAAGTCGCTTTGCGCAGAGCCTGTTTTGCAGTAGCAAAGGCCTTGCGAGGAGCTGACAAGCCGACGAGGGTGAATGACACGCCGGCAACGCAATGGACAATGACAGCGCAGCTCACGATTTAGTCTTTTCGGAAGCGTTCAAGGCATGCCAAGCTTCTCCTTGATTTCGAGGAGACTGTAGCGCAAAACTGAAGCTGCTTTGTTTCAGCTTGTGTGCGGCATTCGGCCATGGCTCATGTGTCTGATGCTTTGCCATGCTTGCCTCTGTGTTCTATCACCTTGTGCAGCATATCTCTGCAACTTTCTCTCAGCTTCTCCTTGATGTCTGTCAGGTAGTCGGTGGGAATAGCATTCTGTGTGCAGATTCTTGATGATCTTGTAGGCAGAAACGAGGTTTCACTGGATGAAGCGGAAGGGGCCAAAAAGCGATATGAGGTTCTCCACTCAGCGGTTCTTACAGCAATGGCTGCAGAGAAGCAACATCTGGACGAGGCCAAAGTTCTGAAAAAGCGGCTTGAGGAAGACCCAGCCAATGACTGCACTAGACCTGGAGACGATGATCTGCAGACCGCTATCCAAGTGTGATGTCTCTCATGTATCTCCGTAGTGCAATCAGGTGGAGGCAAATCCATGTTGATTTGTTTGAAGATATCATCATGTAGTGACAGCATTCGTGGAGCTACTCAGCTGATCCAGTCATGCAATCCATCGCACTCCAGCGCTTGAGAATGTAGGTGCTGAAAGAGGATGAGGAAGCGGCTCAGGCGGAGGTGGCAATTGCACAAGAGCAGGAACAGCTGCAGCAAGCTGAGGTCGCAGAACTCACACGGCAGCGTGACGAAGCGAAAGAGCAACTTGAAGCTTTGCAGGAAGAACATCGTCAGCGCCTGCTGCCTTACATACATGAACTGGACGAGGTATGCAGGTCCACGCTGCCCTCTCAACTTCAGCCAATTCACTGTGTCAGACCATGCAGCCCGACCATGGCATCCCCACACATGCAGTGTCAGGTAGGTCAAAAGTCATAGTAATATATAAATGGTGTATCTGATCTCTGCATATGGTACAGGAGATTTCAGCTCTGCAATCGGAAGTCGATGGCAAGCAGAGCAAAGTCGAGAAGTACATGAATGATTTCCGCGCACTAGAAGCACAAGTGGACACTGCAGTTAGCCGCAAGGGCGACCTCGTAAAGCTACACAATCAGTTCACTGAAGAATTGCATAAGGCAGAGAGCGTGCCACAAAAAGCCGCACGACAGGTGGAAGTTGCGCAGAATCTGAACACACAACTGGAAGCCCAGCACAACAGAGTCAGCAATGAGCTCGAGCACTCAGAGGAACGTTACACTGCCGCCCAGATAGAAATTCAAAGGCTGGAGGCCTCACATGCTGCTACCATGGTCGAGGTGGAGAGGGCAGAGTACGCATCAGAGGCACAGGAACGAAGTGCTGACTCGGTTCAGAAACAGTTTCACATGAAACACTTTGAGGCCGAGCTAATCGTTGGCCAGCAGGTTGCCTCCCAATGAGCCAGTTCGTGTCTTACTGTCAGAATAGACCTGCATCAATTCGTGCCGGCACACCTAGTCAGACGTATGTCTGCAGGCAGAGCTGGAGGTCCAGCTGCGTCTGCGGCAGAGCGAGCTGTTGCGTGGCCGCAGCGAGGTGAACGCTGCAGTACAAGAGAAAGACAAGTTGTTGAAGCGCCTCAAAAAGCTTGAGAATGTCATCAAGGTTGTGCAGTCCACAATACCCAGCCAGCAAGCTCAAAAGGAGCAGCTTTGTCTTGATGTCAAACGGACTGAAGAGCAGACTCGCCGAACGCAAGATGTACGCTCAGCTCATTTTCACATGACCATGAGCACAGTACTGTTCTGCAGCCATGGGCAGCGCGACTCTTACGTGGCACACACGCAGTTCCGCGGCGCATGCCAGCGGCATTTTGCTTGTATGTCTGGCAACCTGCAGTAACATAATATGACACATTTGCCACTGGCAAGCTCCAGAGTGGAGTGGCACATGCTGATTTCAATGACTGTGACTGCCTAGATCCACAGCTGTGCACCCAAGTGCCATGCCTTTGCCACCTGCAAAGCACGCTTTCCTGTCCAATACGGCCATGTTCCTGTGCTGGCTCTGTCCACATTCGGAATATATAACACGGCGATGAGTGTCGGTGTACACATGCCATGGTCGTTTAAGCAGAGAATGCCTGGTCATGGCGACAGACACACGGTTCCCTGCATAGGAAACAAAGACATTGAAGGCAGATGTTGACCTGCACATGATGCTGTACCTGAATGAAGAGGCCGGAGGCAAAGAGAAGAACACGCTGTTCATCATTAGCCATGAGCAGATTGTAGAATTGGAGCACAGTATTAGTGAGTATCGCAAAGTGGAATCACAGAGCTTGCGGGCCCTTCACGAAGCTTCATCTAGCAGAGATCGGGCTGCGCGTCAATGTAGCGTCCAGGTGTTTGCCAATTCTGCTTCATGTGGCACAGTATGGGATTCTTGAGGAAGACACATTGGCGTGCCCCCTCTCATCCCGCTGCCATGAGAAGTTGCCAAATAAGCAATATGGAAGCGGCTGGGACTGCCTTTGGTTTTGGCTGATGGGATCGCGTCAGGGATTTTGTCAGCTACACAGATTGTGTGCAGTTGCGCAAGCTGAAAGAGTCCAAGAAGCAAGGCATGCTCAAGGAAATGATTGGTCGGGATCTCAAGAAGAGGAGGCGTTCCATTGTTGCGCGCGTGAAGGACTTCCAGCAACTGTATGATTTGGTCAAGAATCAAAGGAACAGATTTGTGAATCTCATACAGGCTGCAAGGCAGGGCATTGCCGAGATGAAGGAAAAGCTTTGGATCAGCTCTAATGAGCTGGAGATCTTGCGATCAGAATCGTCCAAGAAGGATCACCTGCTTGTGCAGCGCCGGGCGGAAACACAAAAGGACATATCTTACCGCAACTCATTGCAAGCAAAGCTCAATGGTGTCCGCATACTGATGCGAGAAAAGCAGGACCGTGTAGATGAACAGATCGCAGAAATCGAAAAGCACAACTCCATTCTCAACACGGCTGAGAAGGACATGATCCGACTGCGCAAGCAGTACGAAGTGAGCTGCTCCACTGCAAGATTGTTGTTACTCAGTGCAGCTAGATCTGCCATCAGGCAGCCTCGCAGGGCAGCATGCAGCGTGTTGACAGGGCATGATTGATCCCAGTGAATCAGGATCCTGTGGCAGGCACTGACAGGTTTAAGCCCGACACGTGTTTCGGCACTGTGCACCTCATTCAACTTTGCACGCAGGTGATCATGGAGCTTCGCAATTACACAGGAGTGATGCTGATCGACCGCAATGATGAGCTATGCGTGCTGTATGAGAAGGCCAACGTCCAGGAAACTGTTGGCAAGCATGGTGACACCGGTTTGGTGCGCTTGGAGGATGAGATCCGGCTGCTGAAGATCAAAGTTGCAGATGTGGAGTGCAGCATTATGGCAGTGCGGAAAAAGCAGCCAGAGGTCCCAGCTTTAGATCAGAGTGTAGCACAGCTACAAAAGGATATCTTGGTTACAAAACAGCAGGGCGAGGAGCTTGCAGTGCAGCTGGAAGACCCGCGGAATCCTAAGCGGTGGCGTGCGCTGCCTGGACGGATTAAAGATAAGGACGAGCTGCGGATCAAGATCAACCAGCTAGAGGAGCGGCTGAACAGCAAGAAAGAGCAGCTACTGGAGCGAGAGCTCATTCTGGAGGAAGTGCGTGTTTCCAGTGCAGCGGGCTTCAGGGCCATCGTGCACTCGTCATGGCTCCTGTGGATGAGGGTCACGCCGATGGGGCCAAGGCACTTGTTGCAACTACAACAGTTGTTCGTGGGGCGGTGCTTGGAAGCCATATTCCACGCGTTCCGTGGTAGCTTGGTCTGAAATCACTGTTTGGATGATGGCTGCAGGTGACCAACCTGTCCAACGCGCTCCGACTGCAAGCCATTGCTGGTAAGGCCGACACTTTGGACGTAGCCCGGAAAGCCAACGATTATCAGACGCAGCTGCGCACAACCAAGCGAAAGATGATGGCCACCATCAGCGAGCTGTCCATGTACCAAGCCACGGTGCTGAAGCTGTCCGCAGAGAAGGCAAGCATGGCTGAGGAGGTGCAGAGGGCACGCCTGCGGTTAGCAGACGGCGAGGCGCCGACATCCGAGGTGGAGAGGGACTGGCAGGCAGCGCTGCGGGCGGAGGCTGTGGCGGAACGCATGCAGGCAGAGCAGAAAGAGTTTATGAGACTGCTTGAGGCAAAGGGGACCATGACCGCCACGTCCGCGGAGCCACGGCCTCATGCATACATTCCAGAGACGCTCGGGATCCCCAAGCCTTATGGCACGTTTGAGCCATTCAAACCCATGGAGCCCGGGTCGACCATGCGTCACATCCGAAAGCCGGAGCCAAAGCCTATTGTCATCTGATATAAGTCCCAGGTGGCTGCAGTGCAATGGCGAATCAGACACTTTGATTCTGAATCCTGTTTTTGCTGGGCCACCACGAGTCTTTGATGCTGCTTCACCTGCATTTCTTTCAGCAACAACCCACTCAACATACATTCTGTCACCGCAGTCCCTGGGCTGCGGCACAGCTTGACCGCTGTGATGGTCACAGTAGATCCTGGGACTTGGCTGACACGTGTGTCAACGCTCTATGCCAAGCTTTGGCACGTGTCAACAGCCATATGATGCACCGTGCATGCTAAGTTCTGATGGTGGCCATGGTGGATACAAAAGATTGGTTGTCAGCTGACTGCAATGAGGTGACCATGTGCAACTTGCAGTGTGTTTCGGACAGGATCACATAAGAAGTGTGCAGGGGGGTGGGCCTGTGCAGTGACAGTCCTAGAAACAGCGGTCACAATTGTGCAAAACCTGTATACGTGGGCCCGCATGCGTGGGCCAATTGCGACACGCGTGGAGCGCAGGGCACATCACGCCCAGTGGAGTTGATACCATCAGCGCAGCCTTTCCAGCGGCCCCATGGTTCCAGGGAAGGGAAGCGGCCATGCATGTTGCCCTACACTCGGCGGTGCCTCATGAAGCTGTGATCATGGAGTCCCGCCTGGAAAACGCACATGTGGACAACAATATGTACAGAAGATTGGGCGGGCAAAAGCACAACAATGCAGGAAACAGGAGCGCGATAGGCGACCCTACTCGCAGTCCAAGCTCATTCACGGCACCCCACGCCACGCGTGTGCATGCTGTCTAGCCCAAACGCGCGCAACCATACTAAATCAACTTGTATGACCTGTCCCACTATGCATCACACACTCGACCTGCGATCCGTCTGTACTGACTCCACACACCCATGCATCCAGCACAGGCACCAATGATCAATTGTGCTCAAGTATAAGAGCGCGCAAGTGTGCATGTGTTGCTACGACGCTGCGGGGATGCTGCGCTTCAGCTGGCTCTGTGTTTCCGGTACCTAATACATGATTGTTTTCCCTACATGTCCCCGCTTTGCCCGTCAACTCATCTACATACAGGCACACCCGCACAAGCTCAGCTGAATTGCCAGGCGACGCAAAGCTGCACCTGAAGCCACAGTGCATGATCAAGCAGCCAAGCTTGGCCAAACTCCTCAGAATGTGCACATCGGAAAGATCAATGGCCGAAGGATTGCACTGTCGCAGTAACGGCGGGCCTCATTTATGAACGCGGCGTTCCAGCTAGCGCAGATCACACCGTAGGCCCGAGCACTCCTCCACTAGTCGTGACGCGCGGTCTCTAGGAAGTAGAGTGTCGATCCAACGCTCTGACCACACCGTAAGCTTACCTCTTGGCCTTGCTGAGCTATTTGCAGTCTCAAGGATTATGCGTGCTTTGTGTTCAACGGCTATGTTCCGAGCCTGCGTTCACGGAAGGCAAGCAGCCCTCAACGGATACCGCTATCAGCACGACGAAGCAATCCGAAAAGCTTTCAGTAATTGCCAAGATACTGTACGTGAACACGATTATGAAAACTATCTGTGGGCAAAATTGCTAGGCCCAAGTCAGCGCGCGCCAATCATGATGTTGAGGTGAGGCTCTCGGCCATGCATGAGGCAACCAACAATGAAATCAGACCAGCCTGAGTTAAGAGACTGCTGCGACACGTCGTCGGTGTAAGGGGTATACATGATTCTGCACACGTACTGATCCAAACTGATTTGGGCAGGGCACTGAATGCGGAGATTAGCACGATTGGGGATGTAGTTGCTCAAGGAGGTGATGCAGTGCGCAAAGTCCGATTCCAATGGTGGAGAGACGCTATAGACAGCGCTTACACAGGCAGACCCGTCAATCACCCTGTAGTGACAGCTCTGAGCTACTGTCTCACTGTCCAGAATCTGTCCAAGTATCGCCTCCAAAGGCTGGTCGCTGCACGAGAGGCGGATCAGGTCAACCACGTACCTTTTAGCAACATCCAAGCAATGGAGGATTTTGCAGAATCTACGCAGTCTCAGCTCCTGTACCTGCAGCTAGAAGCGGCTAGTATAAAAGATGCTGAGGCTGACCATGCTGCGTCTCACCTCGGCAAGGCGGTAGGAATTGCATCCCTTCTCCGTGGTATGCGGCATTTCTTGTCCAGGAAAATCAATTACTTGCCAGTCGATCTATGTGCGAAGCATGGTGTTGTTATTGAGCAGCTGCTGCAAGGTCACGAGTGGGAAAGCAAAGGCATGCAAGAGGTGGTGTACGAGATGGCATCCACGGCACACCTACAGCTGAAACAAAGTGTAGACCTTCACGGAGAGTCTGCGAAAGTGCCGAAGGAGGCTAGACGTCTGTTTTTATCTGGGACTTCTTGTAGATTATTCTTGCAAGCATTGGAGCGCCACCAGTTTCAGTTGTTCAGTCCTGGTATGGCAAGAGGCGGGTACACGCCGTTGTGGTATGCCATGCAACTGCATTGGGATCAGACACGCATATGATAACGTCAGCTGATCTTTCTGGTGACGCAAACCTTGCCTGGGAAAGATGCTGCATAGGTAGACTCAATGCAATCTAGTTCTGTACTTCATCCTTGTTTGCGACATACTGGTCTGTACGCAATGCCAACACCAGCCATTGCCTAATCAGCAGCTGTCACCCTGAATGCAGCAGCTCTGTACACGTCCGCATGCGCATCAACGCTGGCGTCCGATGGACGACTGTATCCGCCACCCATTGTGATCACCATAGGAACACTCAGATCCAGTGCAAAGGAGTACACTATGTTATTCCTCAAGCTCAGATCGTTCCTTGTGAGCTTCAGATTTCCTAATGCGTCCTCGGCCAATGCATCCACACCAGCCTGGAAGATGATTAATTCAGGCTTATGCCCCTTCACAATTTCCAGGTTAGTCCGCAGCAGATCCAGATACTCAGTGCCGCTGATGTGATCGTGTAGAGGCACATCATATGTATTTGTCCTGCGCGTGCGCCATGGATAGTTGCTATCACAGTACATGTCAAATGTGGTCACACGAGGATCATCCTGGAAAATCTCAGCTGTTCCGTTGCCCTGGTGCACGTCAAGGTCTATAACCAAGACAGAACCCAGCCCGTGCACGCTGATTGCATAGGAAGCTGCGACGGCAATATCATTGAAGACACAGAAGCCCTCGCCAGCGTGCGCAAAGGCATGGTGTGTACCACCTACACAGCATGCTGGTCGTTTGAAAACATAGCAGCAACACTTGCCACAACTCGTATCGAAACGGTGCATCTATGGGAACTGCATCCAGCTACAACCAGTAGAGCACGAGGTGCAAGCCTACCCAAGCATGCAATTGCAACATGAACGAGACGCTTCCCATGATGCAGACATATTATGATTGCATGTTGCCATGGGGCAACGTACAGTGTCTCACCTGATATATGTGCTGTCATCTTAAGCTTGGGGTTGGCAAGCACAGCCTGCGTGGCAGCAAATGTCCCGCCGACGGATGCCAAGTTGCGGTGGACAACAGACGGGGTCCAAGGAAATCCTGCAAAGAACGGACACTTAAGAGGAGAAGCTCTCTGACTGGCTGTTAACGTAGCCCTATGCCTAATCCAGTGAGCCTGATACAGTAATCGACCCAGGCCAAGCCATGGATGCCTTGATTACTTCACCATTGCAAAAGATTAACAACACATGGCACAGTACTGGGCATGTATGTGTTACAGGATATTGCATGTATGTGTGTGTTGCTATGCGCTAATCATGCCAGTAGCACATCCGACGCACTACCGCACAACTCAGCAGCCGGGCAGACTCTGCCCGCCACGGCCGCCTTCCTAGGCACACCAGTCATGATGTGCAATCCTATCCTGAACAACAGCGCGTTGCCTATACACATTGCAAGGTAATCAAGCTGCCGAATAGAACAGCGTGCAGAAAGGATGTATGTGTATTACAGGGCGTGTGCGTTTTTGTGTGTGGTGCTGATGAACTAAAGGTGAGGCCGTGTGATCTGAGTGCACAGATCGACCTTGGAATCGAGATGTTGTGGTTTCAGACCATATCATAGACTTGTGGCATTTTGTCGCCCTGCAGCACTTGAGCTGAGGCCAGTGCCAACAGCGATGTTGTAGTTGAAAGCACGCACATAGGAGACGCCAGCTTAAAGATCAAGGCTGTGAAAATTTGCTGGGTATATCTGCACCAATCAGCCTGCATGTCAATTCTAGACACTATATGACGGAGAACGAACCTATGATCCGCATATCTTGCTCAAGGAGTTGTCCAGAAGTGAATCTATGCACATAGTCAGACGCATGAACACGGAGAAGGTCTTCCATTGGCACTGGCGGGGATGGGTGAAACTCGGCCATGCCAGACATCTGTGCCTCCTTTTGAAGCAGCTGGCGTGTGGCTCGGTACTTGTGCATAGGGAACCTGTGCCCTTCAGGCAAGACCACCTCTTGATGATCAGCATACCAGCAATGTAACTTGCCAGGTATCAGCTCTGGAGGCGATTGAGTAGAAGATACCCCTGCATCACCGTGGACTCATATTGCAACCGCCTTGTTAGGTCACTACAAGCACTGCCATCAGCATATATCGGGGATCATGCCTGCATGTGTGCGGTACGTCCAGGCAGCTCTGCTAGCGCTGCATGTCATGGTCCGGATGGACAAGCGGGTCAGGAAAAGGACTGTGATCATCACTTGACGTCAGGATGCGCTTGTCGTTTCGCGTACAATAATCTCCCGCCACTTCTGTGTCATCTGTACATGCGTTGCTATGAGTGTGTATTCATACGTACATTGGACTACACCGAGTACGGCCCACACCTTCGCCGCTAATACTTTGATATTCTTGCTTCCATGCCTCCTCAAGTTTTTTACAGCCTTGCCAACTTGACTTTGTACAAGGTCCTTACTGTGCAGACTTAGTGAGTCAAGGTGTCTCAGGGCCTTGATGACATCAGGCTGCATACAGCACAGAGTTTCTTGCATTTCTATGATAGATTGCCACAGGATGGTAAAACATCATCCGTTGCTATTTGTGCGCCCTCGAAACCATGTTGCAGCTGTGACACAGGAGACTTTGCTCATGGCATACAGCACACCTCAGATTGACTCGACTCGAGCACGACCTTCAGCTTTGAGAGTTCAAGAGGGCATATGCTGTGCTTTGATGCTTTGAGCTTCACAACTTTGGCACACTGGCTCAACTTCTTCTGTGCGGAATGACCGTGCTGCTTGTGGAGCGGTGTGTTTGATTTACCGCCTTTTCGCAAGAAACGGTCCATATCTTGACATAGTGCAGTAGAAGTACAGGTTTGTGATCATTGGTTCACCGTGCATGCAGCTGCAGAGGCACAATCGTGCGTCCAAGTGTGCGACAATCGACAGCGTCCCATTTTGAACCACATGCGAGCCACATTCTGCACGTATGGAAGCGATCTGTGGCATCACACGTTGCGGTGATTGTATCCGTGAGTGCCTTCTGTGCTCGCAAAGCATGGTATGGCAGTTGCATGACACGATCGTGCACGACATGTTGTGACGACAAGGGCACCACAAAACTGTATGACCAGCGCTGCAGCGGTGGCATTGGTGTCATAGTTATGATTGCCTTCGCCAAGCGCTCTGCACACAGGCAGGTACGCATGAGGGGCGTGAACGGAGGTTTAATCAAATCACGTTCGACTGTTGTGAGCACACCACTGCGAAAATGCCCCGACGGATTCCGTCGTACATGTATCCGAAGTGCGGACCCATCGACAGCCGTCAGCCATGGGGCCCGGCGGATCCAAATGGATGCAAATGAGGGGATATCTGGAGCATGCATGTGAGAATAAGGCTAACAGGAATGCATGTGGAAGGCGCAGGAATGCCGCCGAATCATGCAGCAGCCACGTAGACATATACATAGTGTGTGATAACAGGGCGATCACAGGAAGCAATTATCATTCGCAATATTAATCCCTGCAGGCGCAGGGGAAGTCAGAAGGGCTGCCGGGGCCCCCCACACCCCCGGGAGTTGCCCCGGCACCGCATTCAAAAGGCCAGCAAAACACCGCCATCATGATGCACCGCCGTGGACCGCCATTGACACTTGCACTACACCCAATTTTCATGTTACACGCACAGATGCACACACACGCTATGCGCTAGTCATGCCAGTTGTGTGTCGGGAAAGGCAGTCGTCCGCCCGGTTGCGGAGTTGTGAGGTAGTGGTACCATCCGACCGGTCGGATGTGCTACTGGCGTGACTAATGCATCATGCCATGATAGCAACACCCTGTAACACACACACGGGCAGGCAGTGCACGCGATTGGACAGGTGGATGCAGAGGGTAGAGCTTGCGGCGCGGCTAGAGGGCCACACGGACTCCGTTCGCGCGCTCGCAGCGACCAGGACGCTCGTCATCTCTGGCTCCGACGACGCCATCATCCCCAAGAATGGAAGGAGGAGCGCCTGTCATTTCAATACATACAAGATCACAGGTTCCACAGATGTATTGGTGAGTGTGCCCGAGGCCCACGTGGCCAAATGAGTGGCCTGGCAGGGGGTTTGACTTGTGGCCGGCGGCACAGAGCTATGGTGTCTGTATGGTACCATGCAATTGCGAGACACGTTACAGAAAGCGATGCTGTGCGGGCCGCTGGGTGTTGTGCCACTGTCCATGATGCCAGGTTGCAATGCAGTTAGTTTTTGCTGCCTTAAGCGCGATCAGGCGCTTTTGGCGTTCCGATCCGCACTTACATTCAAGCCTGGGTGTACTGCTGGCTACATATGTACTCTTACATTGAGGGGCTCCGATCCAGTGCACCAAGCGAATGAACAACTAGATTCTAGACTCACATGCTACCCAGCAGATGCGAGCTGGCCAGGCGATGACCTGGCACGAACTGCGCACCCGTGAGCTGTGCTACCCTGGACATGGTCTTTCTGATCACAAACCCGTTTCCTTTCACTGTCGCCGCACTGAACTCCCGCAAGGAGTTCTCAATCCAGCGAGCCTTTGCTCGTTTGTTGAACGGCCCAACCAACGACACTGCCAGCGTGTTGAGGTACTGCATGGCATGCGACCCTAGTCTGCCATATGTCTCATGCACAACCGGCACCGCCGATCCCTGCACACTCTCTTTGTTCTTGTTGAGTTTGAACTGTTCGTGTACGGCGGCCGCGTGCCCCCGATGCTTTCCCCACCACAGCCACCCCAGATGGGTGGATGAAGCTGACATCTAGTACATACACGTCCACGTCCGGACCATTTGCTAGGATGTCCCCCCTACTGTCGTCCCTGTAGCGTCTGTCCAGGCGGCGCATCACAGGCTCAATTGATGTGGACACCCCTGCCGCTCTTACTCGACGGCGCCAAGCCGTAACGGCAATGTTGTGGCGCAACGTCCAGCAGCCGGCATTGTGTCGACATGTCATGGCATGATCTGCGTCGCCGGGCTCCACCCGAGCATTGCAATCACATATCACTTCCCCGGAGAGGGAGGAAAGTCCGCCCCTGAACCGCATCCCATGCACAAAATCCCCATCATTCAGATTCAGCATGCGGTTGGTTGGGAGGGAATCCAGGAACAGTGAGGCAACACGACAGGCACAGCTGCGCATGCGCGCAAGGTCCTTTGCACCACCAGGGGTGCTGCCCAGCTGTTGCAGCAGCGCGTCGTGCCGTGTCTGCGCTACTGCCCTGGTCACTTTTCTGCTCATACCGGGAAGGCCAGTGGCGATGAAGACGTTGTCAAGCTCCTCTGGGCCCCAGTCTGCCTCCGGCGGCATTGCTGCACGCAGCGCTGTCCATTTTTCTTGTAGGCCTTTGGCAACGTCGCCGTCGGCGAATGGGCGGAAGTCCGGGGGGCCATCGCGCATGGCGTCATGCGCCAGCGCGGCGCTGTATAGATAGGCTGCATCTGCCTCGAGCTCCGTGACGTCCATGAGGCCGAATCCGCCGTGGCGCAGCGGTAGGCGGAGTTGCTCCTCGGCGACGGTGGGCATCTGCGGGTGGTTCATGATCTCCCGCGCCGCCGCCATTACCCTGTCTTGCAGCCGCTGCACCGCGTCTTTGACCGAGTCCCACGCGACGACACGGACTAGGTGGGTGAGGGCAAGCTGCACAGAGCCGCGGAGCAGCAGGAACTTGTCCTGGGCAGGCAGGGGGAGAGAGAGGCGGCGATCAATCTTCGCACATGCGGTCATTGCGCGGCAGTTGCAGTAGTCCTTGACGTAGGGGGTGTGGCCGATGGGCGTGCCTGCGCAGGTGACGCCGTGTGGGCGCAGCGGCACGCCTGTGGCGTCGGCCTGGGCCGCGCCGCGATCAATGGTGGATGTGGCTGCACTCATCGCGCGGCCGATGCGGAGGCCGATCGGGTGGGCGTGTTCCTCCAGGGTGGTGAAGGCCTTGATGATGGGTTTGCCGGTGCCGCGGATGCTGCAGTCATCGGCATAGGCAAGGAGGGCTGCGTCGGCGGGATCTGCGGTGGCTTGGGCGGCTTCGAGAGCCGGCTGCAGAGTCAGTGAGAAGAGGAGGCTGGCAAGGGGGTCGCCCTGTTTCAACCCTCTGGTCGATGTGATCGGGGCTGTGCCTGGTGGGGCGCCTATGACGTGGTGCTGGGTTGGTGCTGTGTTGGCCCATATGGCGTATGGGAGGAGCTGTGGGGCGCGCTGGTGGACTGTGTCGAGCATGGACTGGGTGTGGATGGAGTTGTATGCGCTCTTAAAGTCCAATGACAGGATGACGGTATCGAGATTCCCAACAGCGGCAGACGAGAGCGCATGGCCCATGGTCTGAGCGCCGCCAGAGATACTGACACCAACCTGCAGTGGGGCAAGGCTGGGGCCCACTTCGCTGCATGCTCTGAGTGCACAGAGGCTGGCGATGCGGACCCAGACTTCTTGGACGGCAATGGGGCGGATGCCGCCGTCTGGCTTGCGGAAGGGGACGAGTCTGGTGCTGAGGAGGGCTGTCACCTGCGGGAAGTGGCCGCTGATGACCTGGTTGATGAGGTGGAGGATGGCGTCTCTGGCCTCGGTGCTGGCGGATGCGGCGGATCTGACGTGTTCGTACGTTTAGCCACTCAGGCCGGGTGCAGAGGAGTTGGGAAGGTTGCTGAGGACACGTTCTAGGTCGTCCACAGTGATGTGTGGTGCGGCTGTGTCGATGGGAGGTGGCTGGGCTGGTTCTCCTGGGGGGTGGAGGCCTTGGAGATTGGCGAGGTCTTCTGGTGTGGGCTGCTGGACGATGGAGCCGGGGGCGAGGCATCCGGCTGCTCGGGAGAGGCTGTGCATGGTCAGCTTTGTGTGGATGCGGGCTGCTGTGCGCTGGTCGGATGTCTGCTCGGCTGGGTTGGAGCGGGGTTTCTTGCGGCGTTCTTCGTATTGGATGGGATCCCTGCCTTCGCTGTGGGCGAGGATCCGTGCTGCTATGCGGCGTTCGAGTCCGTTGTGGCTGTCGTCGGTCAGGATCTGGGCTGGGTACCACAGCATGGCTGTGGTTGCAGCTGTGGCTGCGGCGTGGTCTGGGGCATCGGTCATGGCTGTGACGAGCTTGGCCAGGCCGTCCCCGAAGGCGTGGGCGGAGCCTTTTGTGATGGTCTGTCTTGGTCTGGATCGGTCATCGTTGTCAATGCTGGAGGTGTCTGGTGGGTGGGGTCGCTGGTCTGCTGGGGGGGGGTGGGGATTGCTGGGGTGGAGGCGCATGGGATGTGCTTGCGTGGGGCTGTTGGGCTTGCTGGTGGGGTGGTGTTTGGATGGGCTTGGCTCTGGCATTCACTGCCTGCCGGTGTCTGCTTGATTCTTCGGTGGAGGTCTTGTGGGTGCACGCTGCGCTGCTTGCGCCTGCTATTTTGTGTGAGCGGATGGGGTAGCTGAGGACTTTCTAGCACTGCGGGCATTGTACAGAGTCGATTGCTGCTAGTTGGTCGGGCTGCCATTGGGCTGTCGGGTGATCTTGGTTGATATGCTGGCGGAGCGAATTGGAGTCCTGGCGAGCACATTTGCAGGTTGGATGCGGACATCGTAGTCCGGTGGCTGGTGTTGGTCCGGTCATCTGGTGTTGGGTGTGGATGCTGTGAGGTGGATGTGGCGAGTTGCTGGCATGGTGGTGGTTGCTGGGAGGGACGCCGTTGGGCTGGGGTTGTCGAATCTGTCTGCGGGGACAGTCAATACAAGCTACTGACCACTCTGTTTTCTTTTGTGGGTCTTTGTGCATGTTGTCTTTTGGCACTTTCCTAAGGTTCTACTTGCCGTGCTGCGGGGTACAGCTTGGCGTGACTACGTGCGCCGGAACGCGCACGAAACAGCAGTCAGCTGTCGATACCATACTAATCATCATCTACGTGGGCCTGATTGGCGCGCGGACGGCCGGCCTGGTTGGTCAGGTCGGCCGCGAAATCATCTATTCCAGAGAAGTTGCATGGCCGCTTCCTCTTCTGGGCTCAGGGGGCGGAAACGGGGACACGGACATCAACAGTCTACACTCAGATGCGTAGTTTTCTGTTTGCATCTGCACGCGCGGGTTCTTTTGGCGCGTTCCTACACAACTCTGCGACGTAACAACGAACATGGTTGTATCGCGCACACTCGCTATTTTTACCAGAGAAACTGCACAGACACTCTACAACATTACATAATCACAGGAGGCTACATATGTATATACATGTGCGTGGCAATCTGCGCATGTGGGTGTGTGTGTGTGCCGCTCGTCGCCACATTGGCGTATCTAAGCTTGCGACGCTTGCTTCCTGCACACAGCGAGCTGGGCAGAGCACGAAATGAGTGGTTTGATCAGAGTATCGCGATCACCAGTGCTTAAGCTAGAGCAGATGCCCAAAGCATAGATATTATATTTTGCATTTGTAGAGGAGGTTACCAATGTTTGTCAGGAAGCGTACGCCTGCTGTCGCAGCGATCAGCGAGCTGCACACATAGAACGGACAACCTTGAGCGTATGGATCAGGAGCTTATGCATCGTTGATCGCTTGATCGCGCGCTGTTCGCTTTGTGGCTCGTTGTCAAGGGCTAGCAGTAGCACTATGGATCGTTTCTCCATGCCAGAGTAGTATAGCCATGTGACAAGCACGAGCGTCAACGATTGACACAAAAATTCTACAGCGTCTGTAGCAGCTGCTGAAAGTGATGCCATGCCGCAAGAAGGTTTTGTGTGTCGCGGAGAAGCCGATGGTAGCTCGGGAGGTAACAAAATGTCTTGTCGGCCAGCTTCCTCAGAACAACGCGTATGACCCCCTTGGGCAGCAAATACACCACAAATGAAGTAGTTAGGATCATCTGCGGCAAGCCCTGCTTGGTGAGCTGCAGGAGGGGCCGTGTACCCAACTTCAACTTCACGTTCACACTGAACAATGGAGACATCTGGGACATCACCTTCACAGCTGTACGCGGCCACGTTATGGAGCACGTATTTCCAGATGCTTGCAAGTCTTGGCAGAAGTTTCCAATGAAGCAGTTGTTTGAAACTCAAGTAACGAAGCAGGTCGCATCGGTACGACATCATATTCGCACAGCTGGTTCAGCCGGACCCTGACCCAGACCCAAAAGCCACATAGGGTATATCGGGAAGCAGTTTCTGGGTAGTAGCTGTCACGACAGCCCGACTCAGCCTGTCTGTATGCAGGGCAATGAAGATGTGGCTGACAATTTGCGGCATCAGACGCGGGGTAAGGATTTGCTTGCCCTTTGGTTGGATTGCGATCGTGAAGGCGAAGCCATAGGTTTTGAGGTGCACCCAATCCTCCTAACACCGTCCTTGATTTGCCACCTCCATTACAGCAGGACCACGGGGTCTTTGCTCAGCTGTGACGCTTGCCATGCCAGTGACTAGACCAGAATTCCTTGCCGCATGGAATTGAAAATGATTGGCCTGCACTCACATTGCAGGTCATGGAGTTGTGTCACGGAGTCAAGCGATCTCTAGCAGTCAAGCGGGCGCGATTCTCTGCACTGGTTCCCACCGAGATCAAGCAAGCCATCAATAACACAGTTGCTCCCAACAAGCGTGAGGCAGATGCAGTCGAGGCTAGGTCCATCCTGGATCTACGGTCCGGTGCAGCTTTCACAAGATACCAGACACTTTTACTGCAGCGTGCCTTTGACTTCAAGGCTCAAGGCTTCAGGCAGCTGGATTCCCATGGCTATGAGCGCGAAAATCTGGTTATCAGCTATGGTTCCTGCCAGTACCCAACCTTGGGATTGATTGTCAAGCGCCACTGGTGTGCTCCTTACGCTTTGCCTGACGCCAGGAAGCTGCTTCTCTCGCAAACCAAGGCCTCTCATGGTCACTCGGACCAACGACGCATTTTCTAGGTTGAAAGTGCGTCTGTGATTGCCTTCTGATGTAAATTGGATCGATGGAGTCACCAAGCATGTCGCGAACGCCAGCTGTTCGATCAAGCCCTGTCTACATTCACCGCTTGTGATGGTGTACAGGGAACGCAAGGCCCACGTCCCGGAGCCATTTTGGAAGATAATTATGAAGCACAGTGCAGCTGGAAAAGTTACAGAGTTCAACTGGGCCCGCAACCGCTTATTTGATCATCAAATTGCACTGATACTGTTTGAGATGTGTGTGGACGACGGTACCGCCACCGTGACCAAGGTTGATTTTCTCACTCGACTGACCAACATGCACTCTCCCGACCTCTCAGTACCGTCCTGGCCAACCAGTCATCTCATGCCCCCTTGATTGTGTGTCTGCATCCCCGCATCCTATGAAAACTCAGCAACATAATCATGGCTGCCATCAGGCATCTGAATATCCGGCAGTGGCGTTACAGTGACAGTCACACCCTGGATCGCCTGCTCAGACCACTGATACGTAATATAGCAGCATCCAGTGCCCTGTGGCCTGTTCTATCATTGATAATCTGCAGCCATGAATAGCAAAGGTAAGCATTCGAGTGCTGGTGGTGAGTGTGTCAGCGTGTAGGTAGATGGGCAGCAGAAGACGCGGCGGGCACCGCTGCCACTGTCAACACTAGAAATGCAGAAGAAGTGCACACAGTACCTGCGAGTTGGTGGTGACCAGGTCATGGCTGCCGCAGAGGCGCTGTATCAGAAAGGTCTCATCAGCTACCCCCGTACAGAGACCGACCAGTTTGACCAGGCGCAGGATGTGATGGTGCGCCCGCTCCTCTTGTGTCTTGTCAGATCTTCCCTGATCATGCTAGCCGGTTCTGCGGTCGTGTAGGTAGAGCAGCTTCATGTTCACGATGTGCCGTGCTTGTGACCCGATGAGCAACTGAGTGCGTGTATGCAGCATGGTAGTGTCATGTTCTTTGGTATCTCACCAGTCACAGCCGCGTCTCTTCAGCGCGGACGTGCGCCCTGCATTGTAGTGAATGCAATATCAGGTCGCGTTGATGCATGCATGACGCATGCATCAGCACAATGGAATTTGCCCACAATCGCACTGCCATGGAGCCGGCCCAACGCTGCCGATCTGCCATGCAGAGACATTGCCTTGATTTGGCTGAAGGTGACATCAATGCTGGGCAGGCTGGCTGGGGTTGGGCGCAGCATGCCTCACAGATTGTGCACCCGCCGAACACAATGTGGCGCTGGCCAGCAAACGGGCCCAACAATGACAACGCGCATCCGCCCATCCATCCCACCCAATACGCCACGCCTGGTCAGCTCACTGGTCACGAGAAAATGTTGTATGAATTCATATGTCGTAGCTTCCTCGCGTGCGCTCTCCGCCGCTTCTGCTGGGTTGCATGGTGTCTCGTGTAATCTTTGTTCTGCAGGCGGCAGTCCCGTTCTGAGCGACTGGCGTGCCAAAGTATCAGCCACCAGCACATGCAGTGTATCCTTATTTTGTTGTGGGACATTTAGTCTTGTACTCCTGTGGTGGGCTGTATGGGGCAGCATCTGCTAATGTCATCGGCTTGACCGCAACAACAATCACATAGCAAGGGAGTTGTCTCGTGATGTACAGACCTCTTGCTCACCGACAGCCGAGTTTGCAGGTGTTGCTCCCAAGATGCAATAGGCTTTGAGACCAAGATTGAGGTTCGGATTGCTCAGGAAGACTTCACCGCAACAGGGCTCATGGTCATAGAGCGCAACTGGCTGAATGTCTACAGATACACCAGCTGGGGAGGGTCTGAGGTGCCCCATTTGGAGCCTGGCTCAACTTTCGTGCCATCTGAACTGCTACTGCGGCAAGGGCAGACAGAGCCACCCCCGAAACTGACTGAGCGGGACCTCCTGGCGTTGATGGACCGCTTCGGGATCGGTACTGATGCGACTGTCTCAGATCACATAGCGAAGCAGCAGGTGTGCTCGGAGACTAGCAGCCCCATTGCCTTGTGAGGTTGTTTTGTGCCAACAACTAGCTCTCGCGTGTCTGGCTATGTCAAAGTTCTTTTGTGAGGACTGTGTGAGAAGCCTCAGTGCCCATCACAGTCCGCTCCTGAGCATTGATGGTTGGTTGTCCATCTACCGGTTCGGTGAGCGTGCATTGTGTGTGATCGAAGATCACAGACCGTGCATTGGTATCATCAGCAGAATTCAAAATAGGTCATCTGCACGGCTGTAATGGCGCCAGCTTGCGCTGACATGTGCCTGCCATACAGGAGCGTGGCTACGCAATCAAAGACAATAACCAGCAGTTTGAGCCAACAACTATGGGTGAAGCACTCATCGGTGCTTATGATGGAATGGGCCTGAAAGCTGTGTACGAGTAAGCTGTCGTATAACCTCCCCTGGTTGTGGAGCACCGCCAACATGTTCTTGGTCAGTCTGCAATGTTCACCCGGTGCTCCTTATGCTGTCCACATAGCATTTCGGCATGCTGATCCTTGCCTTCACCAGGGCTGCCTTGTGCAGTGCTGAGACTCGGGGACACTTTGAGGAGCAGCTGAAGAGCATCGTCCGTGGCACCAAATCTCTTGACGCTGTGCTGAATGAGGACGGCCATCGCTACAAGAATGCTTTCGAGTCAGCCACTGCCCAGTCTCAGGTGTGCTCCCCACAGCATGATGGCTGTGCATGGATCTGTCATATCCGAAAGCACTGTTTTGCCGATGCCTGCTTCCACCAGTGGACAGTCCCCCCTCTGACCAGCCTGTGCCTGGCTTTGCAGCTGCTGATGCAGGCAATGGCGCTGTTCTTCCCGCCTCAAGGAGGCGGGGGTGCTGGTGGACAGCAGGTGGAGCACATCGGAGCGTGCTCGTGTGGCGGCATGTTGCAACTTGTGACGGACCCAGAGCTGCAGCCCGTCCGCCCGGAGATCTGCTGCACCTCCGCAGCAATCAACTGCACAGCGAATCTGCCCGACATGCCCATCACCCGCGCCTTCCGCGAATTCCAGGTGTGCATTGTCACCAAACCGCTGCCCGCGCACTACAGTGGTCTTCACACCTGACACCATGTGCTCATTCCCCGATCGATCCTGTGCTTGCTCTGGCATGGTCGCGAGCGGCACACCTGCACCACATCACATTTTCGCCTGCGGCTGCATCGTGCGGCGGCTCTGCTGATTCAGTCGTGTGTCAGGATGTGCACCCCTGCTGATGCTCCCTTTTCAATGTGACAAGTGGCACAGGCAGGTGCCGCACAACTCTATAGACTATACATTCCTTGTGGCTGCGTACGTACCGAGACAGCACATCTGCCCTGCATGCTCAGTGCAAAAACAAAGTGGTTGCCTGAGGCCGTGATTATAGCCCACTGCCAGTCGCAATGTTGACTGGGTTCACTGATGCTAGTTGGCAATTGCAGTATTTGTGACTGTGGCCGCGGCTGTGCATCGCTACATGCAGGATCACTGGGTGGCCGCGTGCAGGTCACACAGGAGCTGTGTCAGTCATGCCAGCAGCAGGGCCGACACATGCGGCAGGTGCACATGCGCCTGAGCGTGGCCGCCCTCAACACGGAGGCTCCCGGAGTGCTTGACGCCCCGCAGCTGCAGGCGTGTGTGCTATGCGACCAGCGTGTGCGCCAGCTGTTCCAACGCCTCGCCATTCGTGCGCCCAGGGTACGTTCATAACCTGTAGGCTTCGCCGCGTAATGCGTTACACTACGTCTGGGCAAGTGCCTGGATTGGCTTGAAGCGGATCAGTTGCCTGCTGCTGTGCCTGGGTGGCCCATCAGTCCACCGAATATATTGTGGGCATGTTTTATGCATGATGCTGATGCTACATGTCTGCAGAGTTTGCGTGGGTGAACCATGGGTCAGCATAAAAGTGTGACTGAATGGATGGTCGGCTGCGCTCTGACCCCTGCTGCTGGTGCCTGTTGCACTGCAGCATGCATACATCATCCGCGCTGGCTGTGATGACGAGCGAAGCTGTGCCTGTGCAGAGGTATCGGCCTGGTCGAGGCGGGGCGGGTGCGGGCAGGGGGCCCCCAGGCCAAGCACCGGGCAGGGGTCGCGCCGGGGCAGATGGCAGGGGTCGAGGGGAAGCACAGGGCGCGGGCCGTGGGGGCGGCAGGCAAGGGGGAGGCCGGGGGGTGGCAGGCAGGGAGCAGGGCGGGGTGGGGGAAGGCAAGCAGGGGGGCGGGGCCGAGGCAGGCAAGCAGCCGGCCGCGGATGAGCATTGGCGTCTTCAGTGGCATGTGTTGATGTCGCTGGTGTCCACAGTCTCTGCTTGCAGGCCGGAGTTGAAGTGGGTAGGTTGCACGAATTACCAGTGATCACCCCTGGCTACGATTCCAGGTATCTCTGAGTTACTGCCCTTACAGGGACTGTTCGAACCGTGCTGTGGCCACGGAGATTGGGCTGCATGTTACGGTGCCGTGGGGTGTGCGGTTGGGCAGCCTTCATACATGACCATGTGGGCCATGATGCACATAATGAAGAATGAATGATTCCTGTCTGCGTCGCAGATGGGACAGATTGTAATTCGATGATGCTGTACATCTTGCTCCAGGCAGCACACATTTCCCGGAACAAACGATTCGGTAACGATGGATGGATTGTCAGGTTATGGCTCCTTGGGCCCGTGCACCGAGCCACATCGAAACATGGCCTGCGCCCGCGAGCGTGCAGTCCATGCGAGCGTGTAGACCATAATGGCAACACATGTTAGCGACGCCTTATTTCCGCTGCGCTGCACGAAAAGTCGTGCTGTACATGGGACGTTGTATAGCCGCAGCTATAGCCGGCTGCCTTGCGCGGAAGACCTGTATGCATGGTTCGTCGGCACTACCGACACGCGCGGTGTACCCGTTTGCATCCCCAGATTCACGACGGATGTGGTGCCGGGACATACGCCACGAAATGATGCCACAAAATAACCGTGCATGGGTACATCTCAGTAGCGACGGGGAGTGCGACCGCGTGTGCACGCTCAACCATCAAACACGTGTAAAGCACGGTTAGACGAAGAATTGAAAGAGCTGAACGAATTTGCGCATCATGCATGGTACCACATGTCGGAGCGCTGACACCCGAGCGCCTGTCCGCTCGTTCATTGGTCGCAACCATCGGGCCACACAAGAACGAGCTGTGCTCGCCTCAGCAGAGGAGCGGCGTAGGCAAGGGCCCACCGTCCGATCAGATCCTTACTACGAACAATATCAGGTGTGTAGCCGTATTCGAGACGATGTCGGCAATGGCCAATCCGGCGATCCTGCCTACACGTTTAAGGTGGACGCCCAGGACGCCCGCATGACAACAACGCTCTCAAAACATGAAAATACCATGGCCCGCAAAGCTGTAGTTTTTGTACGTTATCACTGTCCGCGTTTGGTGTAGGAGGCGCCAGACTATCCGCCATATGCCAGAACAGAGTATGGCCAACCTCCTGGTGGTCTCCCGCCCAGAAGGCCTTCCGGGGGTGGTGGGGAGTGGCGAAATCGAGCGTTGATGGCCGCAGCGTTCGTATTGGGGGTGGGCGCTGGAGTTTGGTTCACAGAGGATGTCAACCTGTATCCTAACAATGTAGCAAGCACAGAGTTGATCGACCGCAAAACACCAAACTCAGAGCTATGCATGTCCAGTGGCTATTCTTCTATGGTATTTGACCAAAGATTGTTCGTCACATTCAATCCGTGCGTTACATCCTCTCAACACGCTCATAGTCTGTATTCCTGTGCCCAGCACGAACAGAGGGTATGGCAATGGCACTTGTACAAATGGCATGGTGTATAGCGTTTACAACAGACGCAGTGCAGGTTCAATGTGTACGTCACCCAGCCAGAGATCAAGCCGGGCTGCGTGCTCAGACGCAGCAACTACAATGTCTTGGAGTCGAGAAAGCTTGTCACTCGGGATGAGTCGGACATGTGCAAGCGCGGCATGAACACATTTGCCTTTGTAGGGGATCTGGAAAACGCACCAGAGGTGTCCTGTGTGTATCATAGTGAGCAGGCTGAGAATCAGTACCTCATCAATCCTAGGCTCGCCAGGATGGGCGACGGCAGGCGGCCGCTGGACGCTCCTCCGACAGAGGTGCCTTGATGCATGCGTGCCCCTTGTCATCGCAGCTGCGTCTAGAAGTATAGTTCATTGCTCTATATTCGAAGCCATTCGTGAATTTGAAATCTGCGCACTAAGTGTGGGGGCATGCAATTATGCCTGCAAGAGCCACCCTAAGCAGCAGTGGTTGGTTATGATTTGTTACACAGGCTCAGTTTCCGATTTACCTCTTGATACATAGGCAACTGAGTGCTGCTGCCGCGCCACAGCGTCATGCACACTACGGATGCACTGTAAAGCCGTAACTGATTCCTTAACAGCGTCAGATCACCCCAAACACCTGAGCCAGCTTGACGACACATCTTGAAAATTCAGTCGCGGGGGGAAGTTCCCAAAGCAACTGTACACTCGGAACACGAACAGCCTACACCATGCGACCCACAGCTTTGGGAGCACATGCATGTCATGCGTAGAAGGCCCCGCTGCAGCGCAATGCGACCAGAACACATCGCGCGTCACACATGCACCGCACCCAGCACACCCGGCACCGGCAGCAGCGCATCCTCCTCTGGAACCTGCGCCACCTTTTCAAACTTGGCCACGAAAAACGCGATCGCGTCCACCCCCACCGTCGTGTCAAACCGCTGCACCAGAGCCGCCTCTGCCTCTGTCAGCCACACCTCCACCCTGGCCCCCCCACCAGAGTGCGGCACCTCTGCGCGGCCCACCAGCCCCGGCCCGCCGAGCCGTGGCGCCTGCGCCACCAGCCGCAGCTGCGGGTAGCGATCCAGCAGCCACCGCACGTTGGCCTCGTTCTCCGCTGGGTTCATCGTGCACGTCGAGAAGACGAGGCTCCCGCCGACGGCCAGCACGTGCGCCGCCTCGCGCAGCATGAGCCGCTGGTAGCGTGCGCCCTCCTCCAGCTCCCGTAGGCGGGTCTCCACCAGCAGCCGCGGCCGCAGGCCCAGAGCGCTGCAAGGGGCGTCCAGCAGGACGCGGTCGAAGGACTCGCGCTCCAGGCCATCCGGGAATCCTGGCCCGCCGCCTGCACACAGCCGCGCCGCTGTCATGCCAAGCACCCATCAGTATGAGCGGTAGCCACCGCCATTGTTGGTGATCTTTAGAGCATACTAGCGATATTGCCATTGCGGTATGCACGCCGCTCAACTGTAGACATACATCTTCTGTCCAAACACCGTCGCAGTTCAGGCACTTGCTTGGAACAGAAGATGCAGCGGAGTCCCAAGATTGGGTTCATGCTACCAAATTCTGCACATGTCCTACACCATCGAGTCAAACTGCTTCTAGGGATGTGAACATGTCAGCCGCATAGCACAGCATCGTCCGGTGTGTACGGCTGGTGTGTCAAATGTGCGCATAATCATAGATCGTTGGACATGCACGGCATCTGGACGGGACTGGTGACAGCTCGCTGGGGCGGGCCACGACGCTGAGCAGCGCACCGCGGGAGGCGGCTGCAGCTCCATCCCGTGCGGCGTGTGCGCTGGCTGTGGGGATGCGGTTATTCTTCGGCTCGGGGTGCCCATGCTGCCGTGCGGCCGCAGCACGGCGCAGACGCCTCTGCACCTCCCGCTCGCTCATCTGCGCCGCGCCCTTCTTCTTCCGCGGCGGCTCCTCTTCCGCCGCTCCGCGATCCTGCACAGTCACTCCGAGTCAACCTCTCCCACAGTGGCAGTGCCTGTAACAAATTGTGTTACTGCATCTGCTGCTGACCAGCTCCACAAGGTGACCCTTGCTTCCTCTGAGCCGCAGTGGCGTGCCCACTGGCATCGAGGCGCCTGTATCTACCCAGGCATTCAGCAGCAGGTGCACACAGCTGCAAGGCACACGCAAAGGTGCGACCACATGATCCACTGGTGAGTGCAGGTAGACGCCCTGTAGCTAGCCAGCACATGAGCTCCACAAGTTCAAGGCACAGCAGTGCCAGACACGCATTGCACCAGAAGCGCAGTGCCCATTGAAGCGTTGGCACCGCACCGCCCGATGCCTCGCCTTGACCTCGTCCGAGAGCCGCAAGATGCCTGTGGCGTCCTTGCGGTACGCGTGTATGCAGCGCCCGTGACCGTACTGCTCCGCCATCTGCCGCACCAGTGCCACTTTCTCCTCGGTCCGGTCAAACGCAATGATGGTGCCGCTGTTGGCCATGCAGTCTGCCAGCGCGCACGTCTTGCCCCCGGGTGCGGCGCACATGTCCAGCACACGCATGCCAGGCTGCGCGTCCAGCACCATCGCTGTCACAGTGGATGGCAGATTTTGCAGGGCCGCAAAACCTTTTTCTCTTAGCTGCTCTGCATGATGCCCCTGGGCCCGACTGTCACCGGTGAACGACTGAGTGGGAAAACTGTTGACATCTTGTGCATGTTGTGGAGTGATGGGGGATGGTTCGCGTCTAGCCACAGCAGCAGAATCAGGCTGGTATGGTGGGGCGCACCTGGGAATGGAGGGATGCTGAAAACACGCTCGTGAAGCTGCACCGCGATTCCAGAGCCTTGCTTGAATATTTCGCGGCGGCCTTGCATGAGCTGCCCAATACCGATATATAGAGCTGCATGCATGCTCACTCAGTCGCAGAGTGCGTACCAACACTAAATTATAGCCGCAACAGATGACTACAGGTTATGGAAGCTGCTTGTTGAAGGCCCAGCACCTGTTCTGTCCCGGCCTGGGCCGTCCGCAGGACCGCTATTAGCTGGGATATGCTGGCCACGTGTCAGCCCAAAACCCTTATTTGTGCCTGCATGCACAAAGCAGCTGCAATCACGGATGAGGGGCATGCCGAGCCTGCAGCAGCACCGATCACGCAGACATCAGCTCCACCAACTCCGTCGCTGCTGCGGCAGCTAGCCCACTGCAGCCGGTACTACATCCACAGTGCGCCACAGGCGTGCAACGATCACATTCATCGTCTGATGCAGCTGCTATCTGCACGGTGCGGGCGGGGCATATTGGCAGCCGGTGATGCCGCCCCTGGAGGCAAGCCCAATCAACAGGAGGAACAATGTATGTGGACAGCACACCTCGCAGCTCCCTTGCGATGGAGACAGCTACAAGGTCCCCCTTGGCGGTGCCTTTGGACATGGCCAGGACTCCCGGAGCATACACATGGGCGCCACGGATGACGGCCTCCCCTGCTTTGCGCGTGACTACCACCTCCCGCAGCTCTGCACTGAGCACATAGCCTTGAGGCAGTCCGCCTTGAGCAGACAGGTGCCAGCTACCCCACCATAACATGGAAGGGGCACTTGCAACTGATTACACACGGTTGTTGTTCCTGGCCAGTGGCCGTGCCCGGTGCAAGGCATTAGCGTAAGGAGGGTTTGGCACAACAGGAGGTTGCCACATGATAGTTTTTGTGTGGTGTTCACTGTGCGGAACCTCCTGCTCTGAAGTATGGAGCGGCATCAGTCTCGGCCCAGGGATGCCGTGGTGTTTGAGCAGCTAGCGTTGAAAGAAACTCCGGCGCATTTAAGAACTGCAGCATCTATACGTGATCTCCCGGGTATGCACAGTGCTAGCACAGTCCATGGACGCATGTTCCATGCTTTCAGCGAGTTTGGAGGGTGGGCCACCCAACGCACAATAAGATGTTGAGCCATGGTGCCTCCCTGGAAGAAGGTTGCGGTAATGCCATGTGCATGATGCTGATTTACCAGCCACATGAAGGGCTTGACCATCGGAGAGGAGTTTCTGAGTGGTCTGCTGAGCATGTGTCTGCAATCGGAGGTTGCCCTCCGACGCATCGTGATGCTGGCCAACATCGCATGCTGCAGGTGTGGATGAGTGTAACAGTCGTCGCTGTGCAAGCTCATGCCTGCACTAATTGCAAATGAGGTCGCTAACAGCACATGCTGCACTTTGGCATTTGATGGGCTCGGTATGCGAGTGGGAGGCACCTGGGCTTGCAAAGTCCAGGTGCTTGCGGCCCTGACCCAGGATGCAGACCACATTGCTCAAGACTGCATGCGCATACGGGGCTCCTAAGGCGTGCTGTTTGACATCAGAGTCAACTCTCAACTCCTCAAGCACTTGGTTAGGAGTGCAATTTTGTCGATTCACACGAATGGTGCAGAGGACGGGAGGGGTGCACATGTCCCTCAGAATACGTTGGAGCCTAGACTCGCCCAACGCAATTTGCAGGTACTTGTGTACCTACAAGCAGTGCTTCAGCGTGTCGCATGGACTGATTAAATTGTACCCAACTACACGAATTATCTTGCAAGCATCCAAGTCTCTAGCACAGCAACGGCGAGGCATACCTGTTCGTCCAGCTCGACTACGGGCTCAAACCGTTTGAGCTCGGCAGTCGCGTCAGCTCCTGTGGATAAAGACAAAGCACATCCACTGCGCATCATAGATTTCCGGAAGCGTGTATTTTGGAGGATGATCGGCGTGGAGCTCGGGCCAGTTGTGCGTCTCACGGATGCCGACATCCAGCAGCTCAAGCACAACCACGCGGGAACACCATATCGATCACAAGCGATCCCGCACGGCGGATGTGTAAAGAAACGAACTAGCTGCTGCTACCGATGCTAGTGCACCTCTATTTAGCCGTGCTACGCAACGCAGCATTTTGAATTCTTGCGAGCAGGTGGACTGCCGTCAGGGGTCTTGCGCGTACATACCGGTTGCCAAACGAGGATCTGCCTGCTCCACACTTTAATTCTAGCGTACCTGAGCCGGCCCTACTCGTACCCGATCTGCATGCTGGCTCTCTAGTGGCTGTTCATGCCAAAGACAGGTGGCCTGCCATGCATTCATCATCAGAACGGGGTCAGCCACTGTACACACTCCTTACTTAATGAGGAGTGAGGAGGGACGTGGTATAAAGCTTGGTATCTGCTATGCCTCACTTGCATACATCTTGATTCACGGCCATATTGAAACATGAACTGTAGCCTAAAGACCACGTGTGGGCCTCATGGCTGTTGGGAGGCGGCTTCCTCCAAGCGCAGAGCCGAAGTGTGACGTCAGGAACTGGGGTGTAAGGTGGTGTGTGCACATACAGCAATGACCTGAGTTCGAGCTTTATTGCGGGCAACATGAGGTTTGCATTGCTTGCATGAACACGTGCAGTTGGTGCATGGCCCACACCCCCTGTGCCTCACATAAACAGTCAGTGGTTGCAACACTCCCATTGCAATGCCACCGTCTGCTCCCCGTCCAAAGCTGCCTCTGAGTACGAGCGTATTCAGAAATTTACACTTCAACACTTACACATGTTTCCGGACGCCGTGTCTCAAACGTCACCAGAACGTATCCGTCGGGACTCATCCGACCATGGTTCGCTTACGACCCCGCATTCTCACCTCCGCAAACCGATTAAAGACAGGGCAGTGTTGCTTGGAGGTGTCCTTGTACGCTTGCAGGACGACTTTGAACAGCCCCTCTCGCTCAGAATGTGCAGAAGTAAAGGCCCTCTCCATCACATACAAGTCCACCGCCTTGTCTTCCGGGTTGGTGGAGTTATATGCCAAGCCAAAGTCTATTAGAACGAGCTTGTCGTCTGCTTGTCGAAGCAGCAGATTGGACGTGGTAAGGTCACCATGCACGAGGCCCCCATCATGCAGATGCGCGATGGCCTGCCCGATCTGTTGCATGATCGAGTCCACACGCTCCTGGGGGACGTCTGACCCCCGCAAGACCTGCGTGCACCTCAAGTCACCCCACCATGTCTCCACTGCACGAGACAAAGACGATCGAGAATCATGCCAGACCGAAAGCGGCATCGGCCACAGCACACCTGCGAGCAGGGGCAGCAGAACTGCAACGGTCGGTGCAACTAGTGGCGAGGACACGTGTGCAGGCCGTGGCGGGAAGGCCCGGTTGAGCATGACCACGCTCAGGGCAGGCACGTGACTAGAAACTAGAGACAGTCGAGGCTCACCTGTTGCAGGGTATGCAGGGTTCAGTTCGCCAATGCCAGGAGTGTTCAAGCGGCACACAGCACACAGCACTCGGGACAAGGGGCTGTGAGGAATCATATACAGGGCCCAGCAGCGCAGGTGCAACAGCTCGCGTGGAACAGGCCTGAGCATTTGCGGAACATGTAAATCACTGGCTGATGTGTGCCGGACTCACAGCGTGCGTAGGCATTGCCTGCGTCCAGCTGCGGAAGTTGCAGCAGTGGCTGGTGCAATTTCACGCTGATGTGCGTGCACCGTGCCAGTGCAAGTACGCACACAAAACTCGCATTATAGACTTTCAAGGCGATGACTTGCCTGTGTGTATGGCAGCTTACCTCTTTCACTGACTTGCCTTCTACAAATTCCATATAGATTGAAGCAGCCGGCATCTCAACATGGTACGGCACAGGGGTCATGACGCCCAGCTTGCGCGCGCGGACCATGCATCGCACTTCTGCCTTCAGACGCTGGGTTGTGAGCGTCTCATCCAAGGCGGGATGTCGATACTTTTTATTGAATCGTTGTTTCACGACTGCTCTTCGCTGCAGAAAGTCGCATGCCCACACTCTTGCCTCTGCTCCTTGAGCAACCTGGAGGCCACTTCCCGTGACTGCTGCCATGTCTCCAATGGCATACACACACTCACACACATTGGGTAGTGGTACGAGCACACCAGCTCAGCTGACACCTTGGCCTGAATGACAGTCGGTTCACTAAGATCCTTCATGTGTACTTATGCGCGTTAGCTGATGAGGCAAGGGGTTTGTCGTGGCTTGAACCAAGGTGCACCTTCTCCAGCTGTGCTGTCTGATGTGCTAGGGTAGGAGCTGTAACGCCACAGAACGTGATTTGGAAATCAACAATCGTGAGATCTTGCATTGGTTCGGTATGAATCGTTCGGACAAAATGATCGCGGAATCATGTGCAGCAACGCCGGCGATTGGTGTCGCAGTCCTGAAAGCCCGACCGCTTCTAATTCCTACACCCCAAGCCCAGACACGCTTTCAACAGATCATACAGCCTGTATACAATATGAGCTTTTTTGCCCATCCTGGTTTGAGATGGGCACCGCAGGACTGATGTAGAGCCGTTTCGCACCGCTGTGGCTATGAGGAATACCAGCTGCAAGCAGCCCGACATTGGAACGGCGTGGCCCGTCAGTATATGGACGAGGCATCGCGATGTTGCACGAGTGATGACCAATACGCAGAGACTGTTGTGGCATTTCTACTTGCGGGCAGCGTTTGAGCGTTACACATTGTCTTGCACCGGGAGTCCCGTTTCTGTGCCGGAGCTGTGCGTGAAAGACACGTACCTGGCTGTGCGAGGGTTTCTCAGCAATTCCTGACAATGCCTCCAGCCTACTCCTGCAAGACGCTTACAGGTGTGCGAACAGATTATAATAACGGGCTTTCTGGCTTGGTCGAGCAGCGGTCTTGGACGATGCACAGAAGTTGCGCGTAAGCAGCATTAAGGCATCTGGAGCTTTGTGAATGTGGGTCTACGTTAAGCGTGTTTCATTGTGGATCTCATTGATGGAGCTGCACGCAAAGCCCGCGTGGACAAAACATGCCTGATCGGTTGTGCACAGCTCTGCCATCTCCATGGCGTTGCTGCTCATCCAAAGTGTGGCTAGGAATTTCTGTTCAGTGCAGAGTGTTTGACTTTAGGTAACTGGTACGAAGAACGCCTTGCCGACTTGCCACGGTCTCTGCTGTCTTCCAATGGGCCCACAACTCGTCAAGATCGCCTTGTTCGGAAACTAGAGCCCGACACGGCAAGGACCCAAACAGTAGATTTCGCAGCGAGCAGTGACACTCCATTCCAAGCTGCCGACACGATCAGCTCGTGTACCACCACAAAGCAGGAGATGGATGGGCAACTGTCCTGTCAACCACATCCAGTTCCAAAACCAAAGATGGTCGACCAGCACAACCTGCGTGAAGCCTTCAAGAAACCCAGGGCGACTGACAGACCAGAAACAGGTTTTGGAGCTCTGTTGCCGAGCTCACATGAAATTGGCAGCATGGCATTAATGACGACGACTCAGGTTCGATACTACACATTTGCTGTGGACAACCACAGAGAAATGTTGTCTTGGTAACACAGTAGGCAGACTGCTGCAGCACTTTTACGCAGCACTACCTGCGGCGGCTAAGCAATCCCACCCAGAGCACTTCGCGACCCGATGTCAAGCACACTGCTCCGCTGGAAAGCTATCAAAGGCCACATACACCACGGAACAAACGGCAGCAGTACCTTCTGGGCATTGTGGGCAGCGAGGTGAGCTCACAAGGCACCCTGGTGAGGCTGGCAGCATGTATGGAGTGTCCACTTTCGTAGATGAGTATGCAACTTGGGGTTCCAAGCTTGCTGGCCAAAGACGTGGTGATGTGGAAGCGAAAAAGCTGACAAGGCACTTTGTAGCTTGATGGAATGCAGTCTGACATGTAACAGGCTGCACAAGGGCATCAGAAGACCGTGTGTACGCATTTGATATGTCGGAACAATGTGCAATGCACAACAATGGCGTGCGCCGCGGGAGATATCCATACACCAGGACTAGCATAGGTCGACCTAGAACTTGCTGTTTTGTATGACTACAGATTTCAAGTCCATGCAGAGTTGGTGGCTCACCACCAACAAAAAAACTGAGCATACAGGAAAGAGTTGTTTACAAGCAAGACAATAATTACATCTGTTAACATTTTGTGCCCGCTGGGAAACAATTGTATCCTACAGTTGCCTGGCTGTGTATAGGCAAGCCTTAGTATGCAGTGGGTCTCTGGGACGAACAGGAGCTTGATCGTCAGCGAGCCAATGCAGCACTGCTGAACTTCATCAGTTCGTTCCTGACATATCTGACTGTGCCACAGTGAGCGTGCTTGTGCGAGAACAAGAGATCATACTGGTCAATGACACTCTCCACAAGACGGTGGGCAGCACTCTGTTCAAGTGGGTGTATGGCATCTGAGATTCTTGCAGCCAACAGCTCTGCTGCATGGTCAGCGCTCGCACTGAGTTCTGCTTCTGGCAGAGCACTTTGGAACGCATAGCACCTGAAAGCCTTATGCATGAGTTTCTTGGAAAACTTCTGAACCAGTATAGCCGATTTTGGAGTATTGCACACATGTGATGGGTCTTGGTTGATGGTTGGAATACACCTGCGTAACCACTCAGTCCGATAACAGCACATGTGCACACATGCTGCCGAATCGCACATACAAGACTGTTGAATTCCAGCAAGCCAGTCCAGACAATCAGGCCTTCGGGGACGTATGTGCCACAGGCGCTGTGGGACCAAGCGGAAGCCAGTAGCAGACGCACCGTGTCGAGGTAGCCGCAAATGCATAAGCCGATTTGTTCGCATGCACGGTGCTGCCTGTCTGCTGGTGTTGAGCGTGATCCACCACCATGGGAGATCGTGACCTGCTAGGCCCGGATTGTGTAGCCACCTGCATGCAAGTAATGAACCTCAGCGAGGGACAGAGCAGGATCTGCCCAGGGATGCCATTCGCAAGTTGGCTGCACTGTTTTGCAGAAACACGAAAGCTGTGAGGTCAAGCCACGAACGTACCCGCCCTGTTGCATCTTGGCCCGCGGTCTGCTGACCCTGGCCTGATCGCCTTGACTCCACAGCTGCGCCTGACAATTGTTCATTCTCACACGTTTGAGGATGGCCATGTGCACATGCACAAGAGTCTGATAGCCTGCGTTGGTTGTTACTCATGCTGTGCTTGGAGCACTTCAGTGGGCTGCCAGGCGGCACAGGGTGCCTCGTCTGTGGCTCTGGGGCGGCCACAGCTGTATGCCTTGAAGCAACGCTCGCAAGGGATGCCCGTGCGCTGTCGCGGCTCTGGCGGATGAAGACCTTCCGCTTGAAAGGGTTGGCCTGCTCCACCCACTGACCTTGTACAGGCAATGATTGTCGCAGTGCAACAGAGCGACTGCCTGTTGCTGCTGCCTGATAGGCTTCAGAGGCAGATGATTGACGTGACTGGCTGACTGCCACAGCGCGACGAAGCACACTGGGGGTATGCCGTACCCTCGGTGTTGTGGCTTCGTGGATTCTTTGACCCATGCATGCTGACATGGGCTGTGGTGAGTCTGCTGAGTTGCATATGCCAGCGCCATCGAGGCAGTCAGTCGTCCCTGATGCCGGTAACCAGACCTGGCCTCGCTTCCGAACTCGCGGCCGCTTTTGCTTGCTAGGTACAGACTGCAAATCTGACTCTTTCTGTTGCCGACGCAGTGCATGCAAGTTGCTTATAGCCGACTCCATCTTCTTTTCGGACAAAACGCCCATCTGAACAGTAGGGCAGTTTGACTGAGCTTCTGAGGCTGAGTGTATGCCACCTGATGGTCCTGCTGACCTGTCCGCCACGTGCACACTTGCAGCTGGTTGTGGACCCAGAATAGCATCAGCATCACCAACGGGGTGTTCGCCTCGCCTTGCCTGCCTGTTGGCTGATGATCTCAGTGTTGGTCTACCACTTGCATCGTCACTTGATGCATGGCTCGGTCCTGAAGTCTCACCTCCACTATCTTCAGAAGCCTTTGCCTCAGGAGCAGGGGGCTCAACGGCGTGACATGTTGGACAGCACCAGTCGTGCCTGGGTCTACGGCGTAGGCCACAGCAGCGAAGATGGTACGGGTCACCACATGAAACGCATCTAAGAGGGTTGCGGCCAGAATCTGTGTGACACGCTGCAGGCAGACAAGGAAATACATTAGATGACAAGGCAAGATTTAGAGGCTGTGCTTACAAAATTTCCGACAGACTGACCATGGCAGCCTTCCCACACGCAAACCTTCCATGTGCACTGTAGCTTGACAGCGTCAGCCAACAAGCACAGAGCGCACCTTGACAAATTTCGGTTGGTAAAGATGCCATAACTTCTGCCTCATCCATAACATCAGCCTTCAGCTGTGTTTGTGCGCGAACTGAGAACACAATCCGTGCTAGCGACGCTTCTGTAATGAAGCGAGCCATGTCGTGTGATTCACCTTCCTCGACAACAGCAGAGAGAAGGTGAACATTAATTGTACTCACGCTAGCGTTACACATGGGGCATCGGCTACAGCTGGAGAACCACTTCTCGGCACAGCATGGGCAAAGAGCATGGCAGGCACCGCAGTCTGCCGTAGCAACCACAGTCCCAGTTTGTTCAGCGCATGTTGGACATGCGAAGCCAATCGGATCCATAATTGGATGGCTGACCACTACATTCTACACAAGTGATACGAAACGTCGAAGATTGCGCACTGGCAAAGCGATCTTGAAAATCAACGCCCTCTCCGTTTCAAATACTTCAAAATAAGGTGACATGGAAGGAACTATCGCGGACACAATACGCCCTTGGTGCCGGAGTTCACATACACTGGCCCGTTCCTCCTCAGGAGGCCATGCCGCACTTTCTCAGCGGGCCAAAAATTCCAATCATCTTATATACTGTTCAACTTCTTGCACGGGATCCGTGGCAAGTGTGTAACAGGAAGGCCTCGAGTTTTGGTAGATCTGGCGACAGTTGCAACACGTCCTTACTGCAGCGCAGCAGGGCTGCGTCAGATGTCGCATGTAGCCACCATCGTCGGCCGCGCCGTGCACCGCACGTTTGCCATACACCACGGCGTCGGGTGCAGATGCCTCGGCGGATTGTGCTGGCTGCAGCGACCTGTGATGATGTTGACAGGAAGAACCACTGTGGTCGGTCTACGTACGCGAAGTTCAGTGTGCAGCCGGCCCTAAGCCAGCCATGCCTTGGAGCTCGAGGTGTACACAACACCAACCAGCAACATATGAGTTTCTAGCCATACGCCCTGAACCGAACTGCTTCCTACGAGCTTTTCCTGTGGTCTCTCAAAGGTTATCGTGTGTTGCATCCTCATAGGGATGCGTGCACCTGGACAGTGCCAGAATGCAACTCCACGGGCGCCAATCACTGCTTGCTGCGCACTTCCGTCCGTCCTAGAGCGTCGAAGAACGCTTTATGCTGCGAGACATATGGATTATCTGCAACGATCTGTACGTGCTTCACGCTGCAGGCGCACACATTGGCATTTTTCAAGTCGTAGAATCCACTGTAGCGGGCGCATGAACGCGGTCCAAGACAGCACCATTTCAATTCAGCTGATTGCACAACAAGACATCGATGCCACGGTGCGAATACTTCTCTGGCAGATCTTGAACGCGTGGCCGCGGAACTGGGCATGCAACAGGCACAGATCCACATCGAGGGAATTCCCCATGCACGTGTTCTAGAAGTGAGCAAGTTCAACATGGACACGTTCTATGCGTCGCATGATCCTCTGTAGCGGGCGCATGTGAGTACTCAGTCAACGGATTTTACTTTTCCTCCCAACGACTGGGCATTCAGCTAACAGCGACGTGCACCACAGGCAGACCTGCTCGCGAGGGCATTCTCCGAAGCAATTGATAGGGAGAACTACAGGCGGTTTCTAGAGAGGGAGATAAAGCAGTATCTTCGTGTGAGCACCACAAAGCTCGCGGGCGACTGTGTCATTTTTGTTGCCAAAGCCAGGCAAGCACCAGGTACACTGCCGCCCTGCTCAATACTTGCGCTAGCAAGGAGTACGTCATAAAGCACGTTCAGCACCTCGGGAAACGCGATGTTGGTCATTTTTATCATGGACTATCACTTGCCATCATGGACTATCACATGCTGTCCTGGCCTGTCATGTTCACCCGACCAACTGACAGCCTGTGGCAAGCAGATTCTGATAGTACTAAGATTGTCGGCACTGGGATGGTTTCCTTCAACACCAAGTCTCGCAGCAAATTTATGACGTGCAACCCACCCCCGGGTGCTTTGTTCCTTTCGAACATGGCAGTGTCTAGGGATTACCAGAGACAGGGCATTGCATCAAGGCTACTGGTAGCATGCGAGGACTACTGCCGGAATCATCGTCGAGAAAACATAATCTGCTTGCAAGTTCGGTGGAAGGACATCCCCGCAACAGAGCTATATCGGTGTGTTTGTTTATCTGTTTTGACTGCAGTCACCAGTGAACGCAGGTGTGTTGTGTGTGAGGGCTGTGGCCTGAAGAGGTTACGTGACACGATTCTCAACCAGGGCATGACCGTGCAGGAAGTTCAATTACAGACCAATCAAACGTGATTGGCCGATTGTCAGAGTTTTTAAGGAACCGCAAGATCTGCTTGCGAAAGACCTGTCATCTAGTACAAACGGGACAGACACGGCATGCTAGCTGGCATGCAGAGCAAGCCCTAAATCGTCTATCGCTTTTTGAAGAACGATGCAATCTTGGCGGAGCCTTGGGCAACTTTTGAAAATGCTGCTGCTTTCGAAGCCTCTCTGGACAGCTTTGCTTTCTGTTGCGTTGACAGGACAGCTGTCTTCTCACCCTGCAAATCACACATTTTAAGCATCGTGTGGAGATTGTTATATTGGAAAAAGCTCTAGAGCAGATCCTGTGACTCTGCATACCGGGAGGGAGATACCTTTGGCTGTTTTTGGGGTGATGTGGGCTTGTGCTGTGTAGCTGGCCGCTTCTGCGGCCGAGTTGAACACGCACATAATCCAAGGCTCTGTATCAGATGGCTCTCCCACTCTGATGACAAGTGCTCCGTGACCATCGTCGCAGCATACAGCAAGTCTGACTCTGCATCGTGTGTCAGCGACTGTGGGCAGTGCGTCTGTAGCGCGTGCAACGTTTGCTCCGCCTTGCACTGCAGCCAAGCTACAATGCGAGCAAAGCTGAACCTGAAACAGCAGAGTAAGCAAGTTAACAGAGTTGCACATCCATGATAAGGAATCCAGACACAGGTTGAATCTTGACAGTGTCGCCCACATGTACACGGATTGCTGCCCTATGCGCAATTGTAGGCAGGCTACACAGTGATTCGAAGCACATACATTGCTCAATCCGCATACCTGTAATATGAATCTTCATCCACTGCTTTTATGTCGCAGAGATTTGCAAGCTGCGTCGGATCAATTGCCCTTTGAATGAATTGACAGGCAGGTGAAACATGGCTCTCAAAGAGCTGTTCCAAGTCACAAAATGAGAGCTCGCCAAACGTCTGCACCCCGAAGACGCATCTGCGCACCTTGTAGTAGTTTAAACCGCGCAAACTGACTTTTGGTCAAGTGCATTGTGTCAGGCGTGCTCGCACCTGTCCAGGTGCGCAGGGAAAGCTAGGAATCAAGAAGAGAAGTGGATCGACAGGTGTGATCATATGTAGGGTACCATCTGCAAATATGGACAAATCGGTTGCTGCTCGAGCCTGACTGTGAACAGCTATTGGGCAAATTTCCTACTCAGCATGGCAGGTCTAGACCCATGCGTTGCTGTTCGTCAACAGCTCTGTCTCACCTCCCACAACGTAGCTCCCAGCCATCCATGCCGCTTTGAGGGGGTGATACTCACAGCTTCGTACAAGGGTCGTGGCATCTGTTGATGCATTGCCTTGTATCACGCCCAACAACAGGGGGTCCCCTGCAAGCACTCCCAGGAAGCAAGTGCGTTTCGGAATCACAGAAATCCCACTACCTTTTTCTGCGTTGCGCACACTGACAGGCACACCTGCTCTACAATCGGGAACCTGACGAAGCTCTACTGTAAACTTCAGCCTTTGCCCTGTGGCACGTCTGAAGCGAGTGAGTTGCTGTCACACAAGCGAGACTACAAGAAGCTGATCCACAACAACACGCATATGAGAAAATCAATGTTGCAAGCATATCCGTAATTACCTGCATTCTGTCCGAAACATGCCACCACACGATCAGCTTTCATGATGTGCACGGACTTCAGGTATCACATATCGTTACTCACGAGAAGCATTCAGCGTATTTGAAGATCATTCTTTACATATTTTGAATCCCTTGCACTCCCAATGAAGTTGTTGTTGAGCCTTTAGCGAAGATCCAATCGCAGAATTGGACTTGCTGTAGACGCGTGCATGAACGCTGCTGTCAGTGATCCCGCAAGATATCGCAGGGATCTGCAGGACAGTTAATTTTTCACTGCAGCGCTGCTCATCCTTACTTTTGCCCCTTCAGCGTCGTTCCGTGTCTGGCTGTGGAAGCCCACATATAGTCACAGTGCCCAATGTGCTGACTCCGACACTGCATGCTCGCCCGTTCGCTTTCGTTCCTGTGCGACATCGGAGACCGAAAGCCCCACCGTCAAGCCCCAAGTCTTGCAAAATGCCACTTGCTCTCACCGCTATACAGATTCGACCTCACTTATGCGTACGACGGACACCCATTTGTAGGGCCTTTGGGCGGTCCGATGGCCCGCTGAGGCTCGTGCAATCGACGGCAGCTGCATGCGCCGCGACTATCATGCTGACAGCTGGTGTGCCCTGCTGCAGCCACAGTTTAGCATCGTCCGCACGAATTCGCACAGTCTTCTGATGTGGCGGTCGCTAGGAGGTTAGCCTGGTGGCAAGCATGATACACAACAATGGCCTCTGGGCTCACCTGCTTGCATCAGAAATCATCTCCCAAAGCCCCAAAATGCGCCGTATGATAACACACGTATGCTACGTAGTGCCTGTGATATCTCTATTTGTTTGCAGGCAGCAGTGTTGCAGCAATTGACAAAGTCGGGAGCTTTGGGGCAAGTGGCTTTGTGTTCAAGGACACAGTTGACATAATTTCGGTAGAGGATCCGGACGTACGCCGTGAACCACAGTATACTGCAGTCTGAGTGCTACGTGTTTACTGCCCGCCTAAATTTGGCGCTCCACCCTATTGAGCTTGTCGCATGACATAAGTGTTATTGTCGAAAGTACCCTAAAAGGCAGCCACACAATTGTGTATGGACTCTGTCAGCTGTGCCGTTGGCCTGTTCTTGCATCAACTCACCAATGAAGTGTGTGCTGTACTGCAGGTCCCAGGTGTTGTGCTGTACATTTCAGAGATGCAGCGGTCATTCTCAGACAAGCTTGCCAACAACTTTTTTAATGACCCGTCCCAAGTGCGTGCCTGGTCCACGCAAAAAGGTGGAACCCCAGCAGTGCCGTCCCTGGCCAATCAGCACTTGCCATTTGCACCTGTTTGCCATTGTGGAGCAAGTGCATCCGGCACTCATCTCACAAACATGAGTGCAATTCCGTGTTCATATACCTCGGACTCTTTACATATTGTCTGTGCTGCAATCGATGCATGCCTCCACCACTTTCACTGAAACACAAGATTTGTGTACACTCACCATACCAGGCACGGGCCAGCCCCCCCGCAATTCCTCTGAATAGTGTACAAGGTGTGCGCAGGCATCTCTCGGATGTGTGGCCACAGCTGGCATACCCGAGATCGAGCCCGCAAACTTCAAGGCCAAGGACGGGAAGGAGCTCATTTCACAGGGGCGCAACATGAGCTTCTTCCAGCAAAAGACCCTTCGGCTTCGGAGGCTGTATGACTCCAATCGTCGAGTCATGGTGTACGTGGCGTACTCCACCAGACTGACCAGCGCTCAAGATGAAGGCGGCGCCAGCACCGGCAGATACAAGTAAGCCACTCTGTCACCAAGCTGCCGTTGCAGTTCATCCATGGTGTGCGCATTTATGGGCGCATTTACGGCCCAAGTACGTGTGCCTGACAAAGGACAATGCTTACATACGGGGGGCATATATATGACAATTGTCGGCCTGTTTTGCAGGACGTCCGTCTGCGCGGTCCCAGTGACAGTCGCCCCCCCACCGCCACCGCCGCCCCCGGTGTCACAGTGAGTGCACGTCGCATGCAGAAACTTGCCTGGCGGTCAACAGATCGCCTCTCCTTGCTGTGAAACACAGTAATCAGGTTGCCAACCTGCCCTGGCTGGCCTGGCCTGGCTTCTGATGTTGTAAGATGTCAGATCTGTCATGTGCGCACACTGGTATTCAGATGAAGTTGCCCATGAGGCAGCACTTGCCACTATCTGTTCTCGCCGCTCCAGTGCAGTCAGCAGACAAGCAAATTGAAACAATGAGGCAGGGCAACCGTGAGTAGTGCCACCCACACTCACGTGCAGGTGTTTGCCAGTCCTCCGATGCATAGCCATGGCAGCATGTTTATGGCCCAGGCTATGTCCGCCCCAAACCTGTGGCCCGCTTGGGTCGGTTCGTTGTTGGTCAACAACGCATTCAAGATGTCATTCTTGCTCCTTTTGTGACTCAGATGCTCTGACCATCTTACATGCACCAGACTCGCCCCCCTCCCCGCTGACAGATGGAAACCCGCGTATCATGATCTGTCTTATAATAAATACAAGACTCGCCTCCCCGTTCGGGGGAGGTGTGATGACCGCCGCGCAGTGGCACGGGCATGGCCATGCGGCCGCAGTCCACGCATGAGGGGATGTAGCGTCAGCACGCAATGCATGATGGGCATGAACATTCTGCCGAGGTGTCCTGCGCGCGGGCCGGATATCATGAGCTGATGTGGCGCTGACGTGTACATCGCTGAACTCCATAGTGCGCGCGCAGCGTCCTTGACACCTGTGAGTCAACTCGGAAATACACGTGAAACAAATAACATTTAGTGCGTCGTAAGCTGTGATGCCTAGCCGCTCATTAAGGGGCGTGCGCGCGCGACGTGCGTGCACTCCCGTGTACATGTTACACGTGTACGGAGATGAACGCAACAGCCCGGCAGCGAGGGCAACAGCAGGAAAGCAGACGGCCAAAAACCCCGAAAGCAGACAACAGCAACAAGCAGCAACTGTCTCAGGTGAAAAGCCACAACGAGCCGACACAACCACACCCACGCATCCACACACATGCGCAGTCCCGCACCCCACCACAACGGCACCCACGCCACAGCCGCACACAGCAACCACCAGCCACACTGCGTACTACCGCCCACCCCAGCAAACCGGGCCACCACCGAACCCCCAACAGCAGCACCCCCACTACAGCCGGCCCCACTCGAGCACTCCATCACGGGCCCCCCGCCCATGAGAGCCCGGGGGCTCACGCCCCCCACAGTGCAGAGCGTACCAGCCCTCCCCAACCGGCTGTCCGGCAGGGGCTCGAGGGCGGGGCGCGAAGGGCACTGGCTGCGCCGCATCGCTCTCCCCGCGGCAGCCCACAGGAAGGCAGGGCGGGCCAGCACGACAAGACGCGGGGCCGGCCAGCGCCGCTGCAACCGCGGCACCCGGTCCATCTAGGCGGCCAGCGGCCGCCTACAGCACATCGGACGGGACAGCATGGCCAGGCACCACCGCGCGGCCCGCCAGCCGCATGCGCAGCAGAGCCGCAGCGAGGACCTGGCGCGTAACACCACAGCACAGAGTGCACTCCCGTGTCGGACGTCTGTGCAGCAGCGCAGATGAGACGGTAGCATGCCGTACCTGTCAGGCGCAAGCCTGTGTCAGCAATGACAGGGGTGAGTGGATGTAACACCTTACAGGGAACATCCACTTGAACAGAAGGCCAAAAGACAATGGCTAGGAGTTAGCCTAGCCATATATGGCACCGAGCGCTAGTAGCAAGGTGCCTGTGCACAAGACAGTTTGACTAAAGCTGGTCACAGCCTGTGCACCTCTGGTGTCTAGAGGTGCACATGTGCATGCCAAGGATGCATGCGCTAACAGTAGCACCCAAATGGAAAACACTCGCATACACAGAGAAAGATGTCAAGAAGGACTCGGATTAGAAGGCACCGGTCTCGAAGGTTCCAGAGGATATGCGACAGATACAAACATAGATACACGAGAATGCATGTGAGCCTAGACTCTAGTTGTACGTTCGCTTGGTGCACTGGATCGGAGCCCCTCGATGTAACAGTACACGAGAATTCATTGCCATTACGTAATACATTGCTATTACGGCTTGGTGCCGTCGAGTAAGAGCGGCAGGGGTGTCCACATCAATTGAGCTTGTGATGCGCAGCCTAGACAGACGCTACAGGGACGACAGTAGGGGGGACATCCTGGCAAATGGTCCGGACGTAGATGTGTATGTGCTAGATGTCAGCTTCATCCACCCATTTGGGGTGGCTGTGGTGGGGAAAGCATCGGGGGCAAAGGGGCACTCGGCCGAAGTTTGCGAAAAGTTCAAATTCAACAAGTACAAAGAGAGTGTGCAGGGATCGTACAAGGTGGTGCCGTTGTGCAAGAGACATATGGCAGAATAGGGTCGCATGCCATGCAGTACCTCAACACGCTGGCAGTGTCGTTGGTTGGGCTGTTCAACAAGCGAGCAAAGGCTCGCTGGATTGAGAATTCCTTGCGGGAGTTCAGTGCGGCGACAGTGAAAGGGAACGGGTTTGTGATCAGAAAGACCATGTCGAGGGTAGCACGGCTCAGGGGTGCGCAGTTCGTGCCAGATGGTCGCCTGGCCGGCTCGCATCTGCTGGGTAGCATGTGAGTCTAGGATCTAGCACATTCGCTTGGTGCACTGGCTCGGAGCCCCTTGATGTAAGAGTAGATACACGCGTGCTATTACTATTACTAAGATACCGCATACATGCCTCAGTGAGCTTATTAAGGCTAAATTCGTGTATTCAAATCGCTCCATCTGTCGTCACACTGGAATTCAGGAATACTTTAAACCTAGATGTACCCCTAAACTAGTGTAGCTACAGGGGTGCGCGGGCATATTGCCGCTGCAGCGTGATGTTGTTGCGGCGCAGTAACAGAGCTGTGCAGAGTATTCTGTCGCAGTATACATATGACATGTAGCTTGCATCAGCGGATCGGTCCGAATTGTATTTTTTTTATGTGCATCGTGGGCTGTGAGTGCGAAACGCGAGCAGGTTAGCGGAAGGTCGAGCGTTTCCGTAACAGCTGTACACGTGCAACGACGACAATCGTACATTTTCACACGTAAAAGGACTCCAATGTAACATCCTGTGCGTTGTTGATTACTTACTTACTTGCGAAGACTGCGTCATGTGGTCTCGGGCGGCCATTTTGGACAGTGCTTGCCTTGACAAAATTGCAAACGAGGAGCGGCACAGGAAACGACAAATACATCCGAAACCAACCATCACGATAAACGTGACGTGGGACCATTTCGCCAGCATAGCGGTGTGGGATCAGGACAGTTCGCAAGCCTGTGTGGATCTCGAACTGCAGCTCACTGATGCTGACCTAGTGAAGTCCCAAAACGCTCACGCGAGCACGTCGGATAAAATCAGAGATGTTTGTAACGACGCCAAATCTGGCTTCGTCATGATTGCAAGGGCTGATCACGCCGTTTTAATGTGTTTGAAGGCGTGCTCCCTCGTCCAGATGCGTAGTCGGGCCAGATCCCGAAGCAGTGCCTGTGTCGAAATTATTTGAATCTGCATTGGACTACGTCGTGGCGCTCGTTGCTGGACGTTCTGCACAATCAACGGCGTTGCAGACAGACGTGCGTTCGTACTTCAAGGCCATTGCTACAGTGCACAAGACCCGCCCATTCGCCAAAGTGCCAGATGTGAAACGAGATGTACGACCTGTCACCACTCATACCGACCTTGAAAACCATTGATTCATTGCCCTGACCTCTGGTGGCCATGGGTGTGGCCATCCATTCTGTGTGCTATGAAGGTTGCTCTCGCTGCAAAAGTTCTCAAGCAGGATATCGCAGCGATGTTCTTACAGCTGCATGTAGATGAATTGCTCAAAGCTGGATGGTTGACACGGCCGTCGGACAGTGGCGGCATATCTCTGGTAAAGCATGATGGAGACGGTAGCATTCCAAATCCGCAGATCGTGAAAGGCACCTCTCGCCTAGATCACAGAATACCGCTATCATGCAGGCCCTGGTGACAGCGTCAATCATCTATTAGCGGAAATTGCTGCTTGTGAAGATAACTCGAGCATCGCATTGGAGTTCCACATCATGCAGCATGTGGGTACAAAAGTGGATTTGCGCAGGATGTTGGATGGAGCACTTCGGCGAGAGTGGATCTCATGTGCTTCAGAGGCTGCAACTGTGCCTGACAATCCTGTGCTCATAAGAAGGGCAAATCATGCGCTGCATGGGTGGCAGTGCTTCCTGATGCCTACTCTTGTGTACGCACCTGGCGACTGCCTTGGCTGCCAGTGGGTGTCAGGATGCTGCATTTGCATATCATGGAAAATTAATCTGTATGGTCTGCGGGCTAGGACCAGGCTGGTGACTGATGCCCCGCTGTTGAAATCAGTACCATCCCACGCCTGTAGCAGTGCCAAGACCTTGGCTCAGATCACCCGAGAAGGCGTGCGCAGAATCCATGTGCAGGCACTGCGCACTTGACCAAGCTATCTCAGCAAAGGAGCCATGTGACCCCTGCAAGGACTCTGAAATGCAGGCAGCCGCACCAGCAGGAGCTGTGGCACACAACTGCACGATCAACTTCAATGCAGATGGGTCGCGCTGGGCTTGTGTGCCAGCCAAGTGCCTGCTGGCTGGTGGCAGAGAGGAGATTTTGCAGGAGTCTCGTTTGACGAGTGTAATGCATTATATGCATGATGTGCTCACACAAGGAGGAGCCTGGCTCTGCAAGGGCACGCCAGACCTGATTCTCCCCTGCGCAGATGGGCAGGTGATTCTGCTTAAATACGACCTGGCAGATGACAATACTATGAACCATAGTAGAATCTTGTTTGCTGTCCCCCTCGAGAGAACTGTACACTGAAACTGCAGGATGCTGCAAAGGGCACAGGTTACGCTGCGACAGCACCACGCAAGCGTCACACGGCTCCTTTGATATCCAGCCTTCTGCGCGAGATGCTAGACGCAGCAAAAACGGAACAGGTCGCTCCAGACGATAAGTCAGTATCACAGCAGCCACAAAATCGGAAACTGTTTGCTGCTCAGGGCTTTGGTGGTGCGTTTTGCTACAGTGGGGCTCCCAGGTGATGCAGCTGTCATACTGATTATAATGCCAATGCCCTCCCCTTGATCAGGGCTCTGTTCCTGCAGCGTTGACAGATGGCAAGCGCAAGGCGCCCAAGCCTCCCAACAAAGCTGGCCTCGGTGGAAAGCAGACAGCTGCAGGCGCAGGGAAAGGCAGCAAATCCGCTGCAGCCACGACACAGCCAGCAAAACGTGCTGCTGCAAAAAAGCCCAATGCCAAAACCCAACCACAGCCAAAGGCAGCAGCTGCCGCGGCCAATACGTTCATTGCACATACTCTGCCTGGAGCTCCCACTACTACTGCGCCTGTGGCGGATGGTATTTGCGGTGAGCCAGTGACAAAAGGCCACAACAACGTTGATGCGCCATCCAAGCGCAGAAAGGTGTCCGACATCAATGTCGAAGACGCAAAGGCCAAGGTCACAGCGGCGAAAGCTGCTGGCACGATGGCTAAACTGAGCATCCCTGAGCTCAAGGTGTACTTGAAGGCCATAGGCAAGCCTGTGGGGGGCAAGAAAGGCGATCTGGTCGAACGGATAATCGCAGCGGGCGAGCCATGATAGATCCTACCCCCTGCACCTGAGGATTGTGCGGTCATGCTGACATGGACTGCCACTGGCCCCCAAATGTGCTGGAATACACCAGTGGAATGAATTGACTTGCAGAAGCGCACCACAAAATTTGAGTTGACGTTGCAGTATCATTCCTGTAACGTGAGATCAAATCATGAATGCTTGGTCAAGAACCGTCCTCCACCCAACTCCTGCCTGGGCCTGCACCGCATTCTGCGCATGTGATGGTATGTTGAAGATTGCTGGACTACATGTGAAAACAGTGGACTCATTATGACACGCATGGCTGGCGTGTGTGTTGAGCCTGGCCGGCGCAAAGATGTGCCAACACAAACCCCCCGGCACAGAATGTAAGCCAGATGCACAAGGAGGAAGTCAAAGCAGAAGAAAGGCACACAGCCCAGCCCCTGTGATGACAACAGGTTGTGGCCGCATCGCACCCAGCGTGATGTGGGAATGCTCGTTGCTGGCCACCAGGGACAGCTCCCATGCCGCCGTCAACATATGGCGGCCCTTGTGTCTGCACAGGCATGCGGGGCATGCCAGGCTTACCGATTCTGGACCCTGCAGACTGCTCCTCAGAGTCACAGCTGTATACAAGGCAAGGCACTCTAGAAGCCATTGAGCGGACAGAACACAGGAGGACACCGTTCTGTGGTCGAAACAGGAAGGCCGCACTCATGGCGCTCCGTGCAGCTGCGCGGCTGCGCTTTGATGTTGCCGTGCTTTGGCCTCTGACTCTGGTCACGGTCAGGCAAGGGCGGCCCCCGCACTGCAACATACCCATCATGATGACGTCTGCCTCTGCGAGCACATGAAGCGCTGCCATGACGAGGCTGCCTGCTGAGAACGGCAGGGCGTCCAGCGCCTGAGCTGAGATCTCGCTGACCGCGCTGGCCTCCAGCTCAGCCTGCACAGGTTTCCAGGGACGTGCAAGCACGGGTACCTGTGGACCACATCTGTGTGCAGGATGTCTGTAGCCAAGGGTGATGCGGTACGGACGCGGTTGTCAGGTTGTAGTGTTGCCTTGCTTTGATCTGCTGATGCAGGTTGAGCCTGGTGCAGCGATGCTGAGAGCAACAAGGGGAGGCTGCAGAATGACTGCATCCATGCAGGTTTGTGGCGGTAGCCGGCGCTGGCCGGCTAGCGGCTAGGCAGTCATCACATACACACCTGTGCAATGGATGAAGACGGGCTCAGTGTTGCTGACAGCATATGAGAGGAATGAGATGACGGACACGGTGAAGTGGTGGTCGCACCGGCAGTGACATCGATGTTACGGGCAGGGTTGCTCTCTGCTTCAGGTATTCTGAAAGGGCGGCTTGGAACCCACGGAAATGTTCGTGCCATTTGGGCTTGGATTCTATGTCTGTCAGAATTTTCAAGATGTAGGGCGGAACCGGTGCATACTGCAAGCAAAAGCGAATTCAAACACACTCTTTCTCGCGCTGATTACGCATCTGCGCTGGCGCAGGGCATGGCTGCGATGAATTGAGTCGAGCTGCAGCTACATCACGGCAGCTGCATTGGGATGTCCGAATGCAACAAAAGCGTGCCTTGACATCGTGCACCAGCACCCGAGAGCTTTGGGCATAGAGAGACTTTAGTCTTATCTGACTTGCTTGTAATGGGTTGTTAAAGTCATCAGGCGGATTGACGGTCACGTTACGGACGTTGCCTGCAGGCCGATCCATCTCGGACAATTATGTTGAGCGCTAACCACCGACCACCGCTCCCAAAGTGTCTGTGCTGACGATTTTGCATGCGCGTGCTGCAGACGTCAACTCCTGCAGCCTGGCAATACTGTATGCCGGGCAGTCGGGTAGCTGCTCCCGCGATAAACCGGGGATATATGTCGCACAGCCATGCATTTTGCAGGTTCTGTATCGGCAACCACGCGCATCTGTAATAACCAGCTCTAGCACGACTTGCATATATGCCGGCTCACAGCAGCACCGCTGCATGAGTAGTGTGACTCCCATCCCCCCATCCCTACCGCGCTGCGACTGTATACACCTGTATATCGTGTGCAGGACTGCCAGTGCTGTGGCTCCGAGTCAGGCCATGTACATGTGCCTAAGCAGCCCTCGCCCTTGAAGCGTCGCAACTGCATGCAGTTCACTGCGGCGGCGGCAGTTTCGGGATCAGGGGTTCAGGCCCCCCTAACACTCGGTCCCGCATGTCGGAGGTGTCAATGTCCTGATGGATACGGCGATGTGATCATCAATACATACACACATCTAAATGTACATCCGCTTGGTGCACTGGATCGGAGCCCCTCAATGTAAGAATACATACACACATTCGCCTGGCCGGCTCGCATCTGCTGGGTAGCATGTGAGGCTAGAATCTAGGTGTACATTCGCTTGGTGTGCTGGCTCGGAGCCCCTCGATGTAAGAGTACATACACACATTTCAACCGCATGCTGACTCTGAATGATGGGGATTTTGTGCATGGGATGCGGTTCAGGGGCGGAATTTCCCCCCTGCCGCCATTAGATGGGGAAGTTATATGTGATTGCAATGCTCGGGTGAAGCCCGGCGACGTAGATCATGCCATGACATGTCGACACAATGCCAACTGCTGGACGTTGCGCCACAACATTGCCATTGCGGCTTGGCGCCGTCGAGTAAGAGCGGCAGGGGTGTCCACATCAATTGAGCCTGTGATGCGCAGCCTAGACAGACGCTACAAGGACGACAGTAGGGGGGACATCCTAGCAAATGGTCCAGACGTAGATGTGTATGTGCTAGATGTCAGCTTCATCCACCCATCTGGGGTGGCTGTGGTGGGGAAAGCATCGGGGGCAAAGGGGCACGCGGCCGACTTTCGCGAAAAGTTCAAACTCAACAAGAACAAAGAGAGTGTGCAGGGACCGTCCAAGGTTATGCCAGTTGTGCACGAGACATATGGCAGACTAGTGTCACGTGCCATGCAGTACCTTAACACGCTGGCAGTGTCGTTGGTTGGGCCATTCAACAAGCGAGCAAAGGCTCGCTGGATTGAGAATTCCTTGCGGGAGCTCAGTGCGGCGACAGTGAAAGGAAACGGGTTTGTGATCAGAAAGACCGTGTCCAGGGTAGCACGGCTTACGGGTGCGCAGTTCGTGCCAGGTGATCGCCTGGCCGGCTCGCATCTGCTGGGAAGCATGTGAGTCTAGAATCTAGTTGTACATGTCGTGATCCAGCCATGCACAGGACCACGGTCACCATGCATGGAGTGAATGCACGTTTCTGATCCAGAGTGGCTATGGGAAGCCATGCACCGATGGCTGACCATATGCACGAGCAATGCATGCAGATCGCATGCAAGCAGACCATGGTTCTGATCGTATCCGTATGAGACGTTGATTGAACGCTTATATAGGCTCTACAGATCATAGTATAATCACTCTTCTTCTGCTAAAGACTCCCGTGCTATATTCCAACACTGAGAGCGCACTGTCACAGCGGAGCCTGTACACCAGCCAGGTATGTGACAGCGCGACCCCCTGCGCACAGCTACGGCAGTGCTTAGATCCCACGATGCCCTTAGGGCTTCGGTCCGCTGAATTACGACATGGTATCGGTGATGATTGTGGGTATTCTGGCGATGTCTGTACGCTTGCGATAGAGTCCAGGGGTCTACGGCTACGGCTGAGCGTCCCGATGAGCGATTCACACCGCTTTAGCGATTAGCTGTACAGTCCGTAGAGAGACCAGAGTACGCAGATGCATAACGCCACGGCTGGACTGCATTCTGTTGGTGTACTGGTCTCGCAGAGAGGCCTACGGGTCTGCGTGTCCTGCGACTTTCGATGGACGTGTTGCAGGATGCCACCACGCCGTGAAGTTCCAACGGCATCTCGCCAAGGATCTATCGGCTCTGACGGCGAGGATGGAGAAGAATTTCGTCCTCGCCACCACACGCGCTCCACAGCGCGCCGCGAGCAGGCCGCGGAGGATCAGTTCGTGACCTACGGGGAAGAACACCGCGTTGGGACCTACGGGCATCCCAATGCGGGTCCTCTGCAGGCCGCATTGCCGGGAAATGTTGATCCTACGGGGGAAGCAGGACCTCAGGCCGCGGTGCAGGGAGCGCAGCAAGCACACCTTGCAGCGCCAGCTGTGTGGACAACCCAGCAGATACCGCCTCCAATACCGCAGCCTTTGCAGGCTGCGATATCATCGGGAGTAGCAGCTACGGCTGGATCTATTGATGTGAGCACGCTAGCGCAAGCGCTGTCGCTCGCCATGCCCAGGCCAGCACCAGGAAAGTCTCTGGTAGAGAAGCACAAGTTTCCGGTGTGGAACTATAAGCATGATCACTTCCGAATATTTAAGAGGGAGGTAGAAAGCTGGGCAAAGTGTCGTAATTCAGTGGACCGCAGCCCTAAAGGCACTGTGGGATCTAAGCACTGTGTAGCTGTGCGCAGGGGGTCGCGCTGTCACATACCTGGCTGGTGTACAGGCCTCCGCTGTGACAGTGCGCTCTCAGTCTTGGACTATAGCACGTGAGACTTAGCAGAGTAGAGTGATTACACTTTGATCAGTAGAGCCTATATAAGCGTTCAACCAAACGTCTCATACGGATACGATCAGAATCATTGTCTGCGGCACGCAATCTAGCATGCATTGCTCGTGCATATGGTAAGCCATCGGTGCATGGCGTCCCATAGCCACTCCGGATCAGCACCGTGCATCCACTCCATGCATGGTCACCGTAGTCCTGTGCATGGCTGGATCACGACACTCCCCCTAGACTAGGCTTGTACTACCGCAAGCTGTAGTCTATCTCTAAATTTTGCTAGTGCTGGTCCCGCCAACACTTTCGTAAACATATCAGCTAGCATGTCTACCGTGCTAACCCAGCTGATAGTTAACTCATCGAGTTCTACGAACTCGCGGACCCTCAGGTCCCTGACCCTGATGTGCTTGGAGCGGTCACTAGAGATGGGGTTCACAGCTAGCAAGTTGGCACTCTTGTTGTCACCCCACAGAGTTGGCTTCACAGCCGACAAACCAAGATCAGTGCACAACTGCTTTGCCCACATCACCTCATTGGCTGCTGAGCTCATCGCAATAAGCTCTGCCTCAGTCGTATCACCAGCCACAATAGTCTGCCTCTTCGAACGCCAGAACACACAGTTCCCATGCATCCGGACTATCACTCCTGACACGCTCTTCAAGCAAGCACCATTGGCGAAGTCAGCATCCGTAAATGCTTCCAACACCTCACTTCCCTCATTGGAGCCACTAAAAGTCAAGCCAAGATCTATGGTCCCTCGCAGGTATCTCAGTACATGCTGGACAGCAGCCCAATGACACTTCGCACTCCCAGCCATATGCCTGGCCAGGACATTAGCAGGAAAGGAAATATCAGGACGCGACACAGCAGCCACATACTGGATGCATCCTACGGCTTGCATAAACCTCTTATGCTCTGCGACAGTAGCCTTCTCCTGGCTAGGATCATCCTTCAGACTAAACACTTTCCGCTTTGGTACCAACGGCGTTGGTGCCTTTCTGCACTCACTCATACTGAACCTTTCCAGCATGTCCCTGATGTTCTTTCTGTGTGTGATGGTGATAGTGCGAGCAGACCGATCACGTATGACCTCCATACCCAGCACATATCCCAGCTCCCCTAGGTCACGACCCTCAAATGCCTCAAGGATCCTGCTGATGGCATCATCCATCTGCTCCTTACGACCGAAGATCAACAGATCATCGACCCATAAGAAAATAAGACACCGTCCTACTTTGCAAATAAACAGTGCGGGGTCACTGGCTGATCTCACAATGCCCATTCTCAGCAAGAGCTCTGCAAGCGCCTTATGCCACTCCCTGGCAGCTTGCTTCAGACCATACAACGCCTTTTTCAGGCGCCACACCATACCAGACCCATCATCCAGTACAGGAGGTTGTGCCACATACACTTCCTCTTCCAGAACACCATTCAGGAAAGCACATTTAATGTCTATATGCCTCGTCTCCAGATCCTCCACAGCAGAGACAGACAACAGAGCCCTGAAAGTAGCATAGCTACCCACAGGCGCCCAAGTCTCGAAGAAATCTACGCCTTCTACTTGCGTAAATCCCCTGGCTACATATCTAGCCTTGAATCGCTCAATCTCACCCTGTGCTCCTCGCTTAATCTTAAGCATCCACTGTCGTGATCCAGCCATGCACAGGACTACGGTGACCATGCATGGTGGCATACACAGGACTACGGTGACCATGTATGCGGGGATTCACGGTGCTGATCCGGAGTGGCTATGGGGCAGCCATGCACCGATGGCTGACCATATGCACGAGCAATGCATGCTAGATTGCGTGCCGCAGACAATGATTCTGATCGTATCCGTATCAGACGTTTGGTTGAACGCTTATATAGGCTCTACTGATCAAAGTGTAATCACTCTCTCTTCTACTGTCCAAAGTCTCACGTGCATTCATCCTCCACTGAAGGTACAGGCGCTGTCACGGACAGATACCTAAGACAGCAAGGTATGTGACAGCACCAACCCCTGCGCATGACTACGACATGCTCAGGATCCCACAGGCCTTAGGCCGCGGTCCACTGAAATATAACATGGTATCGGTGATGGTTGTGGGTATTCTTGTGATGTCTATTAGCATGCGGTAGAGTCCAGGGGGAACCTGCGGTTACGGCTGCACACTCCGATGAGTGTGCTACACCGCTCTAGTGTATAGCCGACCGTAGAGAGACTAGAAAAGCTAATGCAGAATGCTACGGCGGAGCTGCATTATGCTTGTGTGCTGGTCTCGCAAAGAGGCCTACGGGTCTGCGTTTCCTGCGACATACGGTGGTCATGTTGCAGGACACCACCACTCCAAAACGATTCAATGGCATCTCGCCAAGGGTCTATCGGTTCTGACGGTGTGGAGGGAGCAGTTAACCTTCCGCACCATCGCACTCGCTCTACAGTGCGCCGCGAGCAGGCCGCGGAGGGTCAGTCCATGCCCCGCGGGGAAGGACAAGACGCTGGGACCTACGGGTATCTCAGTGTTAACCCTCTGCAGGCCGCCATGCCGGGCAACGCTGATCCTACGGGGAATGCGGGTGCTCAGGCAGCGGTGCACGGAGCGCAGGAAGTGCCACACGTTGCCCAGACAGCATGGGCAGCGCAGCAGATACCACCTCCGATACCGCAGCCTTCGCAGGCTGTGATGTCATCCGGGGCGGCAGCAACAGCCGGGTCGATCGATGTTGCAACTCTCGCGAGCGCGCTATCGCTCGTAATGCCTAAGTCTATGCCGGGAAAGTTGCTAGTAGAAAAGCACAAGTTCCCGGTATGGAACCACAGATATGATCACTTTCGGGAGTTCAAGAAAGAGGTAGAGAGTTGGGCAAACATGGTGGGGGAAAGTAGCCTGCTAGTAAATGATCCACTGGCACAGAATAGCCAGGCTCATGAGTCAGTCAAGCATTGGCTATTCGTAACATTACCGAAGGAAGATAGGGATTTCGTTTCAGACTGCAGTTTTGTCCATGAGATGTGGGCACTACTGCATGCCAAGTACATGCCTTCTGTCGAAGTAGAAGTACAGAAGCTATGCCAGCAACTCAGTGGTGCCAGACAGGCGGGAAAGCCACTAGAGAAACATGTCAACGAGGTAGTTGGTATAGTGAACCAGATGAGGGGTCTGGGAGAAGCTGTGCCTGATCAGCTATACCGCTCTAGGCTATTGGCAGTGGACAGAGAGTATGCACTGCTGCAGCCGATGCTGCAGCAACTGCCAGTGCAGCAGATAGTGTCTACTCTGCTGACGCATGCTCAGAATAGCAGCCAGTCTGCTCCATCGCGATTCCCACGGGATGATCGCGGTGGTCAGCAGAGATTTGGGGGACGAGGGTATCGTGGTGGACGCCACGGTGGTCGCCACGGTACACCCCCAGAGGTTGCCGCAGTGGGAGCAGGGGGAGCAGATAAGCGCAAGTGCTTCAATTGTGATAAGCCTGGCCATCTGCAGAAAGATTGCCCTTTGATCTCCGCTCAGGTCAAGCAGTTCTTACAGAAACAAGCAGCTGCAGGGCGAGGCCGTGGCAGAGGCCGCGGGGGCCCTCAGGTGGCTGTTGTAGACCTAGCGGAACTGCGAGCTGAGTGTGCTGATGGGCCATCGCCCAACATGCCATACACGTTTCTGGTGGATAGCGGGTCTGACCTGAACATCTGCTTTGACTATAGCATGTTCAGTGAGATCAAGCCACCAGATATCACAGAGTGCCAGCCCTTAGACCAGGGCAGGCTTAAGATATATGGCATGGGCACTATCAGGGCGAATGTGGGGAAGTACGTGACAGTACAGGGCGAGCTGGTGCCTGTGGACATTGAGCTAGATCATGTTTACTGGGTTCCAGCCAGCCCGATCAACATCCTATCAACGACTGTGCTGAAGCGGTCGAACATATACTTGCACACAGGCAAGGCAAATAAAGTAGAGATGCCTGGTTTCTATGACCAAGCCCAGACGTTTGTGGGCAACTGTGAGCAGGGAGTTGATAGTGAGGATAACCCCACACTGAGCTGGTATTGCGGGACAGGCAGACCAATGTGGGAGCTGCGCCCTGTAGATTCAGGGAGAGACTGGACCAGTGCCAACAACCTTTTCCACAGAAATAGGAAATGGGTTGGTGAGCAGGCGAGAATCGCTGCGGTAGATGGTGTACCCATTGGTCAGAGATCTTCTTTCCGACTCGACCCAGCATTCCTAGTGCACATCTCGTTTCACCATGCTGGCAACCGGATTCTCAAACTGATGACAGATAATCCAGACCTGTATGACCTCAAGTTGTCTTCTGATAGAACGCATCCGCACTCAGATTGTCTATGACAAGGAGGTAGGGGTGCGTAGGCTGCACACGGACCAAGGAGGTGAGTTCAGCTCGAGTCAGCTGGCTCAGTACCTTGAGTGGCGAGGGATAGTACACACAATCACTGACACCGCCCAACATGAGTCAAATGGGTTGGTAGAACGAAAGATCGGTGTGCTGAACACGTCAGTGCGGGCGAGCCTGCTGCAGGCAGCAGTGCCTGCATTCCTGTGGCCGGAGGCATACATGTGCGTGAACCATGCACACAACCTGACGCCGAGAACAGCACTGGAGGGTGTGAGGCGGAAGGAGGCGAAGCAGAAGCTGGAGGACAGGCTTGTTGCCACCAGCTCTGAGCCATGGTCCACGAAAGTGCAGCAGCGGGCTAAGCAGCTGAGAGTCAGGAAGGCTGCAGCGCATGCGCTGAGTCTGAGTGAGCTGTGTGAGAAGCTGGTTGCCAGGAGAGAATTGGCATTTGTGGCACAGCATATGAGAAATGTGAATGTCAGAGAGATTGTGCCATACTTGTTGTGGTTTAGGAAGGTCAAAGAAGATGACTTCCGTCTCGTGGTGGCACAGGTGAAGCCTTTCGGGTGTCCAATGTATGTGTATCCAAGGAGGGAGCACTTCAGGCACCTGGAAGCGCGAGGAATCCTCGGTGCCTATATGGGACCGGGTGGAGGTCCTCACATGGACAGGGTTTACGTGAAGCGTGGGAATGGGGGAGCAGTGCGGATGTATAGGCACACGGCTGCTCCACCTGCTCTAGTGAAGGATTTCGCGCAGCGATTTCGCATGGCTGGGGAGGCTACGGCGGACCCAGTTGTGCTAGAGAACTATGAGCAGGGTGAGTTTGAGATCCTACCCGATCTGTACACCAGTGTAGTGCCGGAAGCTGAGTTCTTGCCCAACATGAAGAAGTGGGTGAAGAGCACTAGTGTGCGGGCAGTGCGTCCACCAGCCAGTCGTGAACACATGATGCCAGAGAGGGGCAGAAATGTGGATTGGGCTGAGGGGGAGCATCCGGGTCTGGGCCATCAACACTGGGAACCAGGAAGAACGCTGCATAGGCGTTTCAAACCGACAGACGAGCTACCTGAGGGTGCGCCCGAGTTTTCTCCTAGAGTGTTGGGTGCAGAACTGCTGGCGCGACATGAGCGCTGGCACACACCAGAGATCAGTGAGGCAGTGGTTGCAGCGCGCTGCGATCATGCAGCGGCTGACAATGCTGCAGCGGTGGCACACTGGGACTATGATGCAGCAAACCAGCCGTCTGGGCCTCTACACCACGAGTTTAGGCCTGCAGAGACAATCCCTACGAGGGATAGGGCTGTGCTGCACATAGGGGACTGTGATATCCATCCGCTTCCAACTGATGAGGAAGTGAGTGATACTGAGTCTAGTGATGGAGCTGAGGATGACTCTGAGTCTGAGTCTAGATCCCGCTCGCGTTCAGCGGAAGCCAGTCCAGCGGTCGATGGGCAAGGAGCTGAGTGAGCCACCCCCACCTGTGCGAGCTGACGGTCACGGGCGGCGGCCGAAGTCACCGCGGGTCCACGGTGTCAGGGCGTGATGACCGTGACAGATATGATGAGCCAAGGCATATATCTGGGTCTGAGGGCCAGGGGCAAGGTGAGCTACGGCATGTGCCTAGCGGAATAGCGACAGGCGGTAATGGCTCAGGGGGAGAGTCAGCCCAAGTGCCGCGAGGGGCAGCGGAGAACGTCTGGATCCGCCACATGAGGTGAGGGTTCGATGGTTTCCAAAGCCTTTTTCACTTGATTCGCAATATCTTAAGACCCTGCTGTCCATGCTGTGGGAGCAATTGTGAGTGATGCTGCTGTGGAGCGCATTTCCCCGGAGGAAGCAGCAAGGTGAGCATGTGAGTGATGCTGCGAGCCCCCCAGTAATGAATGATGATGAGAATGACGTCGATGACTTGTCTGATGGAGTGTCAGCTGCAGCTGACAGTGTGCCTCCTGATGCAGAAAAGAACGACGGACAGAAGGTGACTCCAAACGGTGGCCCTACTGCTAGCCTTTGTGAGTCCAGGCGTGCAGCTACCGTGAGGAAGAGGGTCGAGGCCGTAGTAGATGATCCAACGGTGCAGCAGGCCATGCGTGGTGCTCANCCGCACCATCGCACTCGCTCTACAGTGCGCCGCGAGCAGGCCGCGGAGGGTCAGTCCATGCCCCGCGGGGAAGGACAAGACGCTGGGACCTACGGGTATCTCAGTGTTAACCCTCTGCAGGCCGCCATGCCGGGCAACGCTGATCCTACGGGAATGCGGTTGCTCAGGCAGCGGTGCACGGAGCGCAGGAAGTGCCACACGTTGGCCCAGACAGCATGGGCAGCGCAGCAGATACCACCTCCGATACCGCAGCCTTCGCAGGCTGTGATGTCATCCGGGGGCGGCAGCAACGCCGGGGTCGATCGATGTTGCAACTCTCGCGAGCGCGCTATCGCTCGTAATGCCTAAGTCTATGCCGGGAAAGTTGCTAGTAGAAAAGCACAAGTTCCCGGTATGGAACCACAGATATGATCACTTTCGGGAGTTCAAGAAAGAGGTAGAGAGTTGGGCAAACATGGTGGGGGAAAGTAGCCTGCTAGTAAATGATCCACTGGACAGAATAGCCAGGCTCATGAGTCAGTCAAGCATTGGCTATTCGTAACATTACCGAAGGAAGATAGGGATTTCGTTTCAGGACTGCAGTTTTGTCCATGGAGATGTGGGCACTACTGCATGCCAAGTACATGCCTTCTGTCGAAGTAAGAAGTACAGAAGCTATGCAGCAAACTCAGTGGTGCCAGACAGGCGGGGAAAGCCACTAGAGAAACATGTCAACGAGGTAGTTGGTATAGTGAACCAGATGAGGGGTCTGGGAGAAGCTGTGCCTGATCAGCTATACCGCTCTAGGCTATTGGCAGTGGACAGAGAGTATGCACTGCTGCAGCCGATGCTGCAGCAACTGCCAGTGCAGCAGATAGTGTCTACTCTGCTGACGCATGCTCAGAATAGCAGCCAGTCTGCTCCATCGCGATTCCCACGGGATGATCGCGGTGGTCAGCAGAGATTTGGGGGACGAGGGTATCGTGGTGGACGCCACGTGGTCGCCACGGTACACCCCCAGAGGTTGCCGCAGTGGGAGCAGGGGGAGCAGATAAGCGCAAGTGGCTTCAATTGTGATAAGCCTGGCCATCTGCAGAAAGATTGCCCTTTAGATCTCCGCTCAGGTCAAGCAGTTCTTACAGAAACAGCAGCTGCAGGGCGAGCCGGGCAGAGGCCGCGGGGGCCCTCAGGTGGCTGTTGTAGACCTAGCGGAACTGCGAGCTGAGTGTGCTGATGGGCCATCGCCCAACATGCATACACGTTTCTGGTGGATAGCGGGTCTGACCTGAACATCTGCTTTGACTATAGCATGTTCAGTGAGATCCAAGCCACCAGATATCACAGAGTGCCAGCCTTAGACCAGGGCAGGCTTAAGATATATGCATGGGGCACTATCAGGGGCGATGGGGGAAGTACGTGACAGTACAGGCGAGCTGGTGCCTGTGGACATTGAGCTAGATCATGTTACTGGGTTCCAGCCAGGCCGATCAACATCCCTATCAACGACTGTGCTGAAGCGGTCGAACATTATACTTGCACACAGGCAAGGCAATAAAGTAGAGATGCCTGTTTTCTATGACCAAAGCCCAGACGTTTGTGGGCAACTGTGAGCAGGGGTTGATAGTGAGGATAACCCCACACTGAGCTGGTATTGCGGGACAGGCAGACCAATATGGGAACTGCGCCCTGTAGATTCAGGGACAGACTGGACCAGTGCCAACAACCTTTTCCACAGAAATAGGAAATGGGGTGGTGAGCAGGCGAGAATCGCTGCGGTAGATGGTGTACCTATTGGTCAGAGATCTTCTTTCCGACTTGACCCAGCATTCCTGGTGCATATCTCGTTTCACCATGCTGGCAACCGGATTCTCAAACTGATGACAGATAATCCAGACCTGTATGACCTCAAGTTGTCTTCTGATAGAACGCATCCGCACTCAGATTGTCTATGACAAGGAGGTAGGGGTGCGTAGGCTGCACACGGACCAAGGAGGTGAGTTCAGCTCGAGTCAGCTGGCTCAGTACCTTGAGTGGCGAGGGATAGTACACACGTTCACTGACACCGCCCAACATGAGTCAAATGGGTTGGTAGAACGAAAGATCGGTGTGCTGAACACGTCAGTGCGGGCGAGCCTGCTGCAGGCAGCAGTGCCTGCATTCCTGTGGCCGGAGGCATACATGTGCGTGAACCATGCACACAACCTGACGCCGAGCACAGCACTGGAGGGTGTGAGGCGGAAGGAGGCGAAGCAGAAGCTGGAGGACAGGCTTGTTGCCACCAGCTCTGAGCCATGGTCCACGAAGTGCAGCAGCGGGCTAAGCAGCTGAGAGTCAGGAAGGCTGCAGCGCATGCGCTGAGTCTGAATGAGCTGTGTGAGAAGCTGGTTGCCAGGAGAGAATTGGCATTTGTGGCACAGCATATGAGAAATGTGAATGTCAGAGAGATTGTGCCATACTTGTTGTGGTTTAGGAAGGTCAAAGAAGATGACTTCCGTCTCGTGGTGGCACAGGTGAAGCCTTTCGGGTGTCCAATGTATGTGTATCCAAGGAGGGAGCACTTCAGGCACCTGGAAGCGCGAGGAATCCTCGGTGCCTATATGGGACCGGGTGGAGGTCCTCACATGGACAGGGTTTACGTGAAGCGTGGGAATGGGGGAGCAGTGCGGATGTATAGGCACACGGCTGCTCCACCTGCTCTAGTGAAGGATTTCGCGCAGCGATTTCGCATGGCTGGGGAGGCTACGGCGGACCCAGTTGTGCTAGAGAACTATGAGCAGGGTGAGTTTGAGATCCTACCCGATCTGTACACCAGTGTAGTGCCGGAAGCTGAGTTCTTGCCCAACATGAAGAAGTGGGTGAAGAGCACTAGTGTGCGGGCAGTGCGTCCACCAGCCAGTCGTGAACACATGATGCCAGAGAGGGGCAGAAATGTGGATTGGGCTGAGGGGGAGCATCCGGGTCTGGGCCATCAACACTGGGAACCAGGAAGAACGCTGCATAGGCGTTTCAAACCGACAGACGAGCTACCTGAGGGTGCGCCCGAGTTTTCTCCTAGAGTGTTGGGTGCAGAACTGCTGGCGCGACATGAGCGCTGGCACACACCAGAGATCAGTGAGGCAGTGGTTGCAGCGCGCTGCGATCATGCAGCGGCTGACAATGCTGCAGCGGTGGCACACTGGGACTATGATGCAGCAAACCAGCCGTCTGGGCCTCTACACCACGAGTTTAGGCCTGCAGAGACAATCCCTACGAGGGATAGGGCTGTGCTGCACATAGGGGACTGTGATATCCATCCGCTTCCAACTGATGAGGAAGTGAGTGATACTGAGTCTAGTGATGGAGCTGAGGATGACTCTGAGTCTGAGTCTAGATCCCGCTCGCGTTCAGCGGAGCCAGTCCAGCGGTCGATGGGCAAGGAGCTGAGTGAGCCACCCCCACCTGTGCGAGCTGACGGTCACGGCGGCGGCCGAAGTCACCGCGGGTCCACGGTGTCAGGGCGTGATGACCGTGACAGATATGATGAGCCAAGGCATATATCTGGGTCTGAGGGCCAGGGGCAAGGTGAGCTACGGCATGTGCCTAGCGGAATAGCGACAGGCGGTAATGGCTCAGGGGGAGAGTCAGCACCAAGTGCCGCGAGGGGCAGCGGAGAACGTCTGGATCCGCCACATGAGGTGAGGGTTCGATGGGTTCCAAAGCCTTTTTCACTTGATTCGCAATATCTTAAGACCTGCTGTCCATGCTGTGGGAGCAATTGTGAGTGATGCTGCTGTGGAGCGCATTTCCCCGGAGGAAGCACGTGAGCATGTGAGTGATGCTGCGAGCCCCACAGTAATGAATGATGATGAGAATGACGTCGATGACTTGTCTGATGGAGTGTCAGCTGCAGCTGACAGTGTGCCTCCTGATGCAGAAAAGACGACGGGACAGAAGGTGACTCCAAACGGTGGCCCTACTGCTAGCCTTTGTGAGTCCAGGCGTGCAGCTACCGTGAGGAAGAGGGTCGAGGCCGTAGTAGATGATCCAACGGTGCAGCAGGCCATGCGTGGTGCTCATCGTGAGAAGTGGATCACGGCAATGCTCGATGAGCTGACCTCCTTAAGAGAACATGATGTGTTTGAGCTGGTTGAGTGCCCAACAGGAGTGAAGCCTGTGACAGGCAAGTGCGTGCTTAAGATCAAGCGAGGAGCACAGGGTGAAATTGAGCGTTTCAAGGCCAGATATGTAGCCAGGGGATTTACGCATGTGGAGGGCGTAGATTTCTTTGAGACATGGGCACCTGTGGGCAGTTATGCTACCTTCAGGGCTCTGTTATCAGTCTGTGCAGTAGAGGATCTAGAGACGAGGCATATAGACATTAAATGTGCTTTCCTGAATGGTGTTCTGGAGGAGGAAGTGTATGTGGCACAACCTCCGGTACTGGACGATGGGTCTGGTATGGTGTGGCGTCTGAAAAAGGCGTTGTATGGTCTGAAGCAAGCTGCCAGGGAGTGGCACAAAGCGCTTGCAGAACTCTTGTTGAGTATGGGTTTTGTGAGATCAGCCAGTGACCCTGCACTGTTCATTTGCAAAGTAGGACGTTGTCTTATTTTTCTGTGGGTCGATGATCTGCTGATTTTCGGTCGCAGAGAGCAGATGGATGATGCCATCAGAAAGATCCTTGAGGCATTTGAGGGTCGTGACCTGGGGGAGCTGGGATATGTGTTGGGCATGGAGGTCATACGTGATCGAATTGCTCGAACTATCACCATCACACACAGAAAGAGCATCAGGGACATGCTAGAGAGATTTGGCATGAGTGAGTGCAGACGGGCGCCAACTCCGTTGGTACCAAAGCAGAAAATGTTTAGTCTGAAGGAGATCCTAGCCAGGTGAAGGCTACAGGCACAGAGCATAAGAGGTTTATGCAAGCCGTAGGAAGCATCCAGTATGTGGCAGTTGTGTCGCGTCCAGACATTGCGTTTCCGGCTAATGTCTTGGCCAGGCATATGGCTGGGAGTGCTAAATGTCATTGGAATGGTGTCCTTCACGTACTGAGATACCTGCGAGGGACCATAGACTTTGGCTTGACCTTTAGTGGCTCCAATGGGGGATGTGAGGTGTTGGAAGCATTTACGGATGCTGACTTCGCCAATGGTGCTTGCTTGAAGAGCGTGTCAGGAGTAGTAGTCCGGATGCATGGGAACTGTGTGTTCTGGCGTTCGAAGAGGCAGACTATTGTGGCTGGTGATACAACTGAGGCAGAGCTCATTGCTATGAGTTCAGCAGCCAATGAGTTGATGTGGGCTAAGCAGTTGTGCACTGATCTTGGTTTGTCGGCTGTGAAGCCAAAGCTGTGGGGTGACAACAAGAGTGCCAACTTGCTAGCAGTGAACCCCATCTCTAGTGACCGCTCCAAGCACATCAGGGTCAGGGACTTGAGGGTCCGAGAGTTCGTAGAACTCGATGAGTTGACTATCAGCTGGGTTAGCACGGTAGACATGCTAGCTGATATGTTCACTAAGGTGTTGGCAGGACCAGCACTGGCAAAATTTAGAGATAGACTGCAGCTTGCGGTAGTACAAGCTTAGTCTAGGGGGAGTGTCGTGATCCAGCCATGCACAGGACTACGGTGACCATGCATGGTGGCATACACAGGACTACGGTGACCATGTATGCGGGGATTCATGGTGCTGATCCGCAGTGGCTATGGGGCAGCCATGCACCGATGGCTGACCATATGCACGAGCAATGCATGCTAGATTGCGTGCCGCAGACAATGATTCTGATCGTATACGTATGAGACGTTTGGTTAAACGCTTATATAGGCTCTACTGATCAAAGTGTAATCACTCTCTCTTCTACTGTCCAAAGTCTCACGTGCATTCATCCTCCACTGAAGGTACAGGCGCTGTCACGGACAGATACCTAAGACAGCAAGGTATGTGACAGCACCAACCCCTGCGCATGACTACGACATGCTCAGGATCCCACAGGCCTTAGGCCGCAGTCCACTGAATTATAACAGTCCCAACACGCTGTTCTTCCCCGTAGGTCACGAACTGGTCCTCCGCGGCCTGCTCGCGGCGCGCTGTGGAGCGCGTGTGGTGGTGAGGACAAACTTCTTCTCCATCCTCACCGTCAGAGCTGACAGATCCTTGGCGAGATTCCATTGGAACTTCTCGGCGTGGTGGCATCCCGCAACACGACCATCGTATGTCGCGGGACACGTAGACCCGTAGGCCTCTCTCCGAGACCAGTACACCAACAGAATGCAGTCCAGCCGTAGCGTTATGCATCTGCGTACTCTAGTCTCTCTACGGACTCTACAGCTAAACGCTAGAGCGGTGTGAATCGCTCATCGGGACGCTCAGCCGTAGCCGTAGACCCCTGGACTCTATCGCAAGCATACAAACATTGCTAGAATACCCACAATCATCACCGATACCATGTCGTAATTCAGTGGACCGTAGCCCTAAGGCACTGTGGGATCTTAGCACGCCGTAGCTGTGCGCAGGGGGTCGCGCTGTCACATACCTGGCTGGTGTACAGGCCTCCGCTGTGACAGTGCGCTCTCAGTCTTTGGAATATAGCACGTGAGACTTAGCAGAGAAGAGTGATTACACTCTGATCAGTAGAGCCTATATAAGCGTTCAACCAAACGTTTCATACGGATACGATCAGAATCATTGTCTGCGGCACGCAATCTAGCATGCATTGCTCGTGCATATGGTAAGCCATCGGTGCATGGCGTCCCATAGCCACTCCGGATCAGCACCGTGCATCCACTCCATGCATGGTGACCGTAGTCCTGTGCATGGCTGGATCACGACAAGACTGTGTCTGATCAGTTATACAGGGCACGGTTGCTGGCAGTAGACAAGGAGTACAGCCTGTTGCAGCCCATGCTGCAGGCCATGCCAGTGCAGCAGATAGTGTCTACGCTGTTGACACATGCCCAGACGAACAGCAAGCAGGGTCCATCGCGATTCCCACGGAACGATCGCGGTGGACAGCAGCGCCATGGGGGACGAGGGTACCAAGGTGGACGCTACGGTGGTCGCCAAGGTTCACCCCCACAGGTAGCAGCAGTGGAAGCAGTGGCAGCAGGGGAGCAGAAAAGAGAAAATGCTTCAACTGTGATAAGCCTGGCCATGTGCAGAAGGATTGCCCGTTGCTCTCCGCAGAGGTCAAGCAGTTCCTGCAGAAGCAAGCAGCTGCAGGGCGAGGCCGTGGCAGAGGCCGTGGTGGCCCTCAAGTGGCTGTTGTTGACCTAGAAAGGCTGCACGCTGACTGCGCTGATGGGCCATCTCCCAACATGCCGTACACGTTCCTGATTGACAGTGGCTCAGACATCACCATATGCTTTGATTATGACATGTTCTGTGAAATCAAGCCACCAGATGTGCCACAGTGTCAGCCCCTTGACCAGGGCAGCTGGACATGTATGGTGTGGGCACAATCAGGGCCAATCTGGGAGAGTACGTCAATGAGCAGGGCACTATCATGCCAGCAGATATAGAACTGACGAATGTCTACTGGGTGCCAGCTAGTCCCATCAACATCCTTTCCATGAGGGAGTTGAAGAAGTCTGAGATATACTTGCATGCTGGCAAACATGCGAACCGGGTAGTGATGCCCGGTTTTCATGACCAGATCTATGGGTTCCATAGGAACTGTGAGCAGGGTGAGGATGAGGATGGAAAGCCCACTCTGACATGGCTCTGTGGGAAAGGCAGGCCTATATGGCAAATGCGACCGGTTGACAGGGAAGCAGCCTGGACTAGTGCGAATAACCTGTTCCATAGAAATGGGAAGTGGGTACGTGAACAGCAGCAAGTGGCTGCAGTGACCGGTGTACCAGATGAACAGGGATCTTCCTTCCAGGTTGACCCATCATTCCTTGTGCATATCGCTTTTTACCATGCTTGCAATCGGGTACTCCAGTTGATGAGAGACCACCCACAACTGTATGACCTGAAAATGCTGAAACCTACGGGGGTAGCACTTCAGTGTCATGGTTGCCATGTGGCTGAACAGAGAAGTGGTGATAGGGCACAGCATGGGGGCAAAGTGACTGAGGATGCCACCTATGCTGGAGAAGTGTTGCATGCTGACCTAGCAGGGCAGATCAAGCCAGTGGGCATCGGGGGTATGAATTACATCCTAGTTGTGGTGGATGAGTACTCTCAATATTCCCACGTGATCCCGCTGAAGTCCAAGAGTGGGGCTGCGGAGATGATATGCCTGCTGATTGAGCGAATCCGCACTCAGATCGTATATGATAGAGAGATTGGGGTGCTGAGGCTGCACACTGACCAGGGTGGTGAGTTCAGCTCTAACCAGCTGGCTCAGTACCTTGCGTGGCGTGGCATTGAGCACACGTACACTGCCACGTGCCAACATGAGTCCAATGGAATGGTGGAGAGAAAAATCGGTGTGCTGAACAGGAGTGTGAGGGCAAGCCTGCTGCAAGCGGCTGTGCCTGCATTTCTGTGGCCAGAGGCGTACATGTGTGTGAATCATGCACATAACATGACGCCTAGCACAGCTCTAGAGGGTCTTAGGCGGAAGGAAGCCAAGCAGACGCTAGAGGAGAGACACGTAGAGTGCAGTGATGAGCCGTGGTCAACGAATGAGACCACAAGAGCTACGCAAATGAAGTCCAGGAGAGCTCAGGCTCAGAGGATGAGTCTGCAGGCTCTGGCCGATGCGGGGATGGCCAGGGGCCATGAGAAGTTTGTCGCTCAGTGTGTGAAGAATGTGGACGTCAGGCAGATCATACCGTATCTGTTATGGTTCAGGAATGTGAGTGAGGACACGTTCCATCTAGTGATGGCCCAGGTGAAGCCTTTCGGGTGTCCGATGTATGTGTATGCCCGGAGAGAGGATTTCAGGCACCTGGACGAGAGAGGAGTGCTCGGTTTCTATATGGGACCGGGTGCAGGTCCTCATATGGACAGAGCTTACGTGAAGCGAGGGAATGGGGGAGGAGTGCGTATGTATAGGCATACAGCTTCTCCACCAGCTCTGCTGAGAGAGTTTGCGAAACGTTCCCACATGTCGGAGCAAGCTACGGTGGATCCGGTCGTGTTGGAGAACTATGAGCTGGGAGAATTCGAGATCATGCCCGATGAGCAAACTCGTGTAGTACCTGACGTTGGTGTCTTGCCCAACATGAAGAAATGGTTGAGATCAACTAGTGTTAGGGCAGTGCGACCACCAGCCAGTCGTGATCACATGAAGCCAGAGAGGGGCAGAAATGTGGATTGGGCTGAGGGGGAGCATCCAGCGCTGGGGCACACACACTGGGAACCAGGCAGGCAGTTGCATCGGCGTTATGTGCCGGATGATGAGTTGCCTGAGGGTGAGCCGCCGTTTTCACCTCGTGTTTTAGGCTCTGAGCTGATAGCCAGGCATGAGCGGTGGCACACGCCTGAGATCAGTGAGGCAGTGGTGACAGCGCGTTGCGCTTACACAGCCGAGGACTGTGTGAACAGGGTACCACACTGGGAGTACGATGCGGCTCAGCAGCCGTCTGGTCCGCACAATGCTGAGACAAGACCGAGAGATGTGATCCCCACGAGGGATAGAGCAGTGCTGGACATGAGCGGATGCCGCATTGAGCCACAGGGTAGTAAGAATGATGTGTCTGAGGGGGAGGAACAGCCAGAGGCTGCCAGTGATTCGGCTGAGTCATCTCCAGAGGAGTCTTAGCCCTCAGAATCTCAGTCTAGATCGCGCTCGCGTTCACCGCAGCGAGTCCAACGGTCGATGGGCAGGGAGTCGAGTGAGCCACCCCCACCTGCGAAATCTGATAGCCACGGGATGATCAACCGAAGGCAAGGGTCAGCGGCGTCAGGACGTACAGCGCGCTGGGAGCATGGTAAGCCACGGCATGTGCCACAGCGTGATGATCGTCAGGGGCAAGGCAAGCTACGGCATGTGCCTAGTGGAGTAGAGGCAGGCGGAGCTGGCTCAGGGGGAGGGTAAGCACCAAATGCCGCAGGAGGCAGCGGAGCACATCTGGATCCGCCACCAGAGGTGAGGGTTTGATGGGTCCAAAACCTTTCAACTTGATTCGCAAAACCTTAAGACCTGCTGTCCATGCTGTGGGAGTGAATGAGAGAGAGAATGCAGCTGTTGAGCGCATTACCCCGGATGATGCATGTGAGCATGATGATGCTGGGAGCTCCACAGCAGTCCATATGGAGAGTGACGTCGGTGACTTGTCTGATGGAGTGTCAGCTGCAGCTGACAGTGTGACTCCTGATGCAGAAAAGACGACGGGGCAGGAGGTGAATCCGAGCAGTGGCATTACTGCTAGCCGCAGTGAGTCCCGGCGTGCAGCTGCTGCGAGGAAGAAGGTCAAGGCTGCGCTGGACGATCCAACGGTGAAGCAGGCCATGAGTGGCTGCCATCGTGAGCAGTGGATCATAGTAATGCTAGATGAGTTGATCTCCTTAAGGGAACATGATGTGTTCGAACTAGTCTGGTGCCCAGCAGGAGTGAAGCCTGTGACAGGCAAGTGGGTGCTTAAGATTAAGAGAGGAGCACAGGGAGAGATTGAGCGATTCAAGGCCAGATATGTAGCCAGGGGGTTTACGCAAGTGGAGGGCGTAGATTTCTTTGAGACTTGGGCGCCTGTGGGGAGCCATGCTACTTTCAGGGCTCTGTTGTCTGTCTGTGCTGTGGAGTATCTGGAGACGAGACACATAGACATAAAATGTGCTTTCCTGAATGGTGTTCTGGAGGAGAAAGTGTATGTGGCACAACCTCCTGTACTGGATGATGGGTCTGGTATGGTGTGTCGCCTGAAAAAGGCGTTATATGGTCTGAAGCAAGCTGCCAGGGAGTGGCATAAAGCGCTTGTCCCTCGCAGGTATCTCAGTACATGCTGGACAGCAGCCCAATGACACTTCGCACTCCGAGCCATATGCCTGGCCAAAACATTACCCGGAAAGGAAATATCAGGACGCGACACAGCAGCCACATACTGGATGCTTCCTACGGCTTGCATGAACCTCTTATGATCTGTGACAGTAGCCTTTTCCTGGCTAGGATCCTCCTTCAGACTAAACACTTTCTGCTTTGGTACAAACGGCGTCGGTGCCTTTCTGCACTCACTCATACTGAACCTCTCCAGCATGTTCCTGATGTTCTTTCTGTGCGTAATGGTGATAGTGCGAGCAGGCCGGTCACGTATGACCTCCATACCCATTACGTATCCCAGCTCCCCCAGGTCACGACCCTCAAATGCCTCAAGGATCTTACTGATGGCATCATCCATCTGCTCCTTACGACCAAAGATCAACAGATCATCGACCGATAGGAAAATAAGACATCGTTCTACCTTGCAAATGAACAGTGCAGGGTCACTGGCTGATCCCACCAAGCCCATTCTCAGCAAGAGCTCTGCAAGCGCTTTATGCCACTCCCTGGCAGCTTGCTTCAGACCATAAAACGCCTGTTTCAGGCGGTACACCATACCAGACCAATCATCCAGTACAGGAGGTTGTGCCACATACAGTTCCTCTTCCAGAACACCATTCAGGAAAGCACACTTAATGTCTATGTGCCTCGTCTCCAGATCCTCCACAGCACAGACAGACAACAGAGCCCTGAAAGTAGCATAGCTACCCACAGGCGCCCAAGTCTCAAAGAAATCTATGCCCTCCCCTTGCGTAAACCCCCTGGCTACATATCTAGCCTTGAATCGCTCAATCTCATCTGGTGCTCCTCGCTTAATCTTAAGCACCTCCTTGCCTGTCACAGGCTTCACTCCTGCTGGGCACCAGACTAGCTCAAACACATCGTGTTCCCTAAGGACGTCAACTCATCAAGCATTGCTATGATCCACTGCTCACGATGGCAGCCTCTCATGGCCTGTTTCTCCGTTGGATCGTCCAGCGCAGCCTTGACCTTCTTCTTCGCAGCAGCTGCACGCCGGGACTCACTGCGGCTAGCAGTAATGCCACTGCTCGGATTCACCTCCTGCCCCGTCGTCTTTTCTGCATCAGGAGTCACACTGTCAGCTGCAGCTGACACTCCATCAGACAAGTCACCGACGTCACTCTCCATATGGACTACTGTGGAGCTCCAAGCATCATCATGCTCATGTGCATCATCCGGGGAAATGCGCTCAACAGCTGCATTCTCTCTCTCATTCACTCCCACAGCATGGACAGCAGGTCTTAAGGTTTTGCGAATCAAGTTGAAAGGCTTTGGAACCCATTGAAGCCTCACCTCTGGTGGTGGATCCAGATGTTCTCCGCTGCCTCCTGCGGCACTTGGTGCTAACTTTCCCCCTGAGCCAGCTCCGCCTGCCTCTGCTCCACTAGGCACATGCCGTAGCTTGCCTTGCCCCTGACGATCATCACGCTGTGACACATGCCGTGGCTTATCGTGCTCCCAGCGTGCTGTACGTCCTGACACCGCTGACCCGTGCCTTCAGTCGATCCTCCCGTGGCTATCAGATTTCGCAGGTGGGGGTGGCTCACTCGGCTCCCTGCCCATCGACTGTTGGACTCGCTGCAGTGAACGCGAGCGCGATCTGGACTGAGATTCTGAGGGCTCAGACTCCTCTGAGGATGACTCAACCAGTGAAGGTGAGTCACTAGCAGCATCTGGCTGTTCCTCCCCCTCAGACACATCATCATCACTACCCTGTGGCTCAATACGGCATCCCCCCATGTCCAGCACAGCTCTATCCCTCTTAGGGATCACACCTCTCGGTCTTTTCTCAGCATTGTGCGGACCAGATGGCTGCTGAGCCGCATCATACTCCCAGTGTGGTACCCTGTTCACACAGTCCTCGGCTGTGTAAGCGCAACGCGCTGTCACCACTGCCTCACTGATTTCAGGCGTGTGCCACCGCTCATGCCTGGCTATCAGCTCAGAGCCTAAAGCACGCGGTGAAAACGGCGGCTCACCCTCAGGCAACTCATCATCCGGCACAAATCGCCGCTGCAACTGCCTGCTTGGTTCCCAGTGTGTGCGCCCTAGCGCTGGATGCTGCCCCTCAGCCCAATCCACATTTTTGCCCCTCTCTGGCATCATGTGATCACGACTGGCTGGTGGTCGCACTGCCCTAACACTAGCTGACTTCAACCATTTCTTCATGTTGGGCAAGAAACCAACGTCAGGTACTACACGAGTATGCTCATCGGGCATGATCTCGAATTCTCCCAGCTCATAGTTCTCCAATACGACCGGATCCACCGTAGCTTGCTCCGACATGTGGTAATGTTTCGCAAACTCTCTCAGCAGAGCTGGTGGAGCAGCTGTGTGCCTATGCATGCGCACTGCTCCCCCATTCCCTCGCTTCACGTAAGCTCTGTCCATATGAGGTACTGCATCCGGTCCCATATAGTAACCGAGCACTTCTCTCTCGTCCAGGTGCCTGAAATCCTCTCTCCGGGCATACACATACATCGGACACCCAAAAGGCTTCACCTGGGCCACCACCAGATGGAATGTGTCCTCACTCACATTGCTAAACCACATCAGATACGGCACTATCTATCTGACATCCACATTCTTCACACACATAGCCACGAACTTTCCATCGCCCCTGGCTATCTCCACATCGGCCAGAGCCTGCAGACTCATCCTCTGAGCCTGGGCTCTCCTGGACTTCAGTTGCGTAGCTCTCGCAGTCTCATGCGTTGACCACGACTCATAACTGCACTCCACATGTCTCTCCTTTAGCCTTTGCTTGGCCTCCTTCCGCCTAACACCCTCTAGAGCTGTGCCAGGCGTCAGGTCGTGTGCATGATTCACACACATGTACGCCTCTGGCCACAGGAATGCAGGCACAGCCGCTGGCAGCAGGCTTGCCCTCACACTCCTCTTCAGCACACCAATTTTTCTCTCCACCATCCTATTGGACTCATGCTGGCACGTGGCAGTGTACGTGTGCTCAATGCCAAGCCACGCAAGGTACTGAGCCAGCTGGTTAGAGCTGAACTCACCACCCTGGTCAGTGTGCAGCCTCCGCACCCCAATCTCTCTATCATATACGATCTGAGTGCGAATTCGCTCAATCAGCAGGCATGTCATCTCCGCAGCCCCACTCTTGGACTTCAGCGGGATCACGTGGGAATATCGAGAATACTCGTCCACCACGAGGATGTAATTCATATCCCCCATGCCCACTGGCTTGATCTGCCCTGCTAGGTCAGCGTGCAACACTTCTCCAGCATAGGTGGCATTCTCAGTCACTTTGCCCACGTGCTGTGCCCTACCGCCACTTCTCTGCTCAGCCACATGGGAACCATGACACTGAATCGCCACCCCCGTAGGTTTCGGCAACTTCAGGTCATACAGGTCCAGATTGTCTTTCATCAACTGGAGAACCCGATTGCCAGCATGGTGAAAAGCGATATGCACAAGGAATGATGGGTCAACCTGAAAGGAAGATCCCTGTTCATCTGGTACACCAGTCACTGCAGCTACTGGCTGCTGGTCACGCACCCACTTCCTATTTCTATGGAGCAGATTATTTGCACTAGTCCAGGCTGCTCCCCTGTCAACCGGCTGCATCTGCCATATGGGCCTGCCTTTCCCACAGCACCATGTCAGAGTAGGCTTTCCATCCTCATCCTCACCCTGCTCACAGTTCCTATGGAACCCATAGATCTGGTCATGAAAACCGGGCATCACTACCCTGTTTGCATGTTTGCCTGTATGCAAGTATATTTCAGACTTTTTCAACTCCTTTGTTGAAAGGATGTTGATGGGACTGGCTGGCACCCAATAGACGTTTGTCAATTCTATATCTACTGGCATGATAGTGCCTTTCTCATTGACTTATTCTCCCAGAGTGGCTCTAATTGTGCCCACACCGTACATATCCAGCCTCCCCTGGTCAAGAGGCTGACATTGTGCCACATCCGAAGGCTGACATTGTGCCACATCCGATGGCTTTATCTCGCAGAACATATCATAGTCGAAACATATGTTTATGTCTGAGCCACTATCGATTAGGAATGTGTACGGCATGTTGGGAGACGGCCCATCAGCGCAGCCAGCCCGCAGCTTCTCCAGGTCAACAACAGCTACCTGAGGGCCACCGCAGCCTCTACCACGGCCTCGCCCTGCAGCTGTCTGCTTCTGCAGGAACTGCTTGACCCCCGTAGCCGCAGTAAAAGGACGTCATCAGCCATGCCGCACAGGGGGCGCAGTACACGGCTGAGGTTTGTGCGACACATAATTAGATTTGTGGGAGTGCCATCTGCTGATGCTCTGGCTCGATATGTCAACGTTGGCTTGGCCAGTGTTTCAAATGTGTTTGATCATTGCCATGCGTGCTATAGCTGTAGCCTGCTTGCCCCATCACCTTGTGGAGCATAACTCATCAAGATCTCTCCCCAAAATCTGATGCCGAGGGGCGGAGACTTTCAGAGCGAACACCAATGTGAGCTGACATAATTATAGTTATAACGAGGGGCGGGATGGCAAGATTGTACGCGCATGCGCGTAACAACAGCTGAGTGTGTCGCGGATCCGGCCAGCTGCCGCACGAGGCCAGTAATTACGCACAGTGCCATGGAAAGCAACAAAGCAGAATGGGGTGACGTGGGTGGCCTCCACAGGCTGCACAAGCTACTCACCTGAGCAATTGGTAAACGCAGCTTTAAATGTAGCTCAGTTGTAACTGCAACCGCGTCAAGTATGTTACTGTGACCACACTCTCCTCACCGGGAGCTCGATTTTATCGGAAGTTGCACCTACATGGGTATTGGATGCAGACGTACAGGCAAGTGCTGCGCAGCCGGTATGACTTATGCTATGTAATCCTGCACATGCTTCACGACGCCACCGCAGGCCACAAAATGCCTGATCGGTCTCCGTGCCATGCATGCAGTGATGCAGTGTGAACCAGCTATCAATTTCTAACAGTTGGGGTGCTTGCTTTGTGGATGAAACTGGGAGAGCCCCAAAAGCAACACAGATTCATTTTACACAGCAAACAAGCCACACATACGTGGTTTGAGCAGTGCGTTGCTATTGACACAAGCTCGCATCGCACAGGGCGGCACAGGGTGCAGTACCTCAGTGGCGGGCCAATTAAGTAGTACACTTACATTGGGTCGAACTCACAAGTCGGACACACCAAATACATGAAACCAGGACGGAGGACAAGACGAGACAAGAGACGCTGCAGGCGGCAGGCTCTTGCTTGTAGCAACGAGCTGCACACCTTCACGCGTAACCATGGCGTTGGTCGCGCCACATACATGACCACAGCTTACACTGGGACCCCGGGGGTTGAACGGGCCTGACTTGACAGACTAAATGGTGAAGAACAGCAAAGACGCTGCCATCACGATCATTCCAAAGACGATGCTCTTGGAGGTGTACTTGTTGTGCTCGTCATACTTGAGAGCAGTGGGAATCAGCTCCATCAGGCTGATAAACACCTGCACTCATGGCTTGTGAAAATGGCACTTCCGCGTTGAGCTGCCGCAAGTGCATACAAAATGATAAGGCAAAGAATGAGCTTGAGAGGGTTCTGTCAGATTATACTGTACCCAGCTGGTCCTACACAGAACATGCCTCTGCCCAGCAGCAGGACGCACCATCATGCCTCCCACGACGCAAAAGAGGATGCCATAGGCAACATCGCTCATGCGGTTGCCATAAAGGAATGCATAGCCCAGCAGCCCACCGATGGGCTCTGATACGCCCGACAGGAACGCCCAGAGGAAACCCTTTGTGCGAGAGCCAGTGGCGTAGTAGACGGGCATTGCCACGCAGACACCCTCTGGGATGTTGTGTAGGGCAATGGCCACGGCGATGGCAAGGCCATTCAGTGGGTCCGACAGCGCTGCAATGAAAGTGGCGAGGCCCTCAGGCAGGTTGTGGATCCCGATTGCCAGCGCAGTCAGCAGGCCCATCTTCTGCAGGCCAAAGCGATGGTGGTCCGCGGTCACGTAAGCATCAATTGTCTTTGCTGCTTCCTGGTCGATGTCGTCCGCGGTGTGTGCCAGATGAACTGGCGCATTCTGCACATTCCAAACCATTCCCACGGGATGCTTATGTGCACACCAGGAGACGCAAAGCATCAACCTGCTGACCTCGTTTCGAAATATTTGGCAAACCGTGGTTGTAGCTGGCAGCGGATGAACGTACTTGGTCGATTTCAGGAGTGTCACCTGATGCCTCACTGCCACTGTCCACGCTCGCAGGTGGCTTCCCTGCCTCCACATCAGAGATGTCAGGCTTCAAACCGTTGCGGCCGGAAACGTCCTTGACTTCCTGGACCGCTGTTGCATCTTTGTTCTTGTTGTTGCCGGCAAGGTGGCTGACTCCGTGGACCAGGAGATCGAGCAGGCCTGTTGCAAACATGCCACCGAAGAACATGATCGTGCCCCAGCGGTAAGCATCATCTTCGTTCCAGCCGCCATCCACCAGAGCTTCAAGTCCTTTGGTCATGAAGATCTCGACGAAGGAGACATATCTGTATTTGCGGATGGTTGCAGTGGCGGTACAGCTTGTGCCCTCCAACGCAATCGGACCCAGCCATAGAAACAAACAAGCAGGGAGTGGGTCAATATACGCACATCATGACTCCAGCTGCGATTCCAAGGCCGATAGCCAGGAACTTTGTGGACGCGAGCTTGGCAAAGAATGCCGCGCAGGCACCAATACTGGTGCACAAGCCGGCGCCTATCACCAGCGCGAATGCGATGCCAACATTTCCAGACGCTGTCTGCAACCAGATTTCCGGGCGTGAGAGGCGAATGTGCTCGAGACTCGGCGACCACGTCCAATGGAGACCAAGAACATCTGGTGCGACACTGGCAGCCTACGCATCCGCGGGAACATGGACACGCATATCACAGACATAGTATTTCTAATTGTTCGCGATGCAGTTGCTGTTCTACATTATGATCGCCCTGATGGGATGGCATGTAGAGCCGTGTCGACGATACGAACACTTCGCGGCCCTCAAGAAACGCGGCTGCGTACCATATTGCTACTCGAGAACCACTACTGAGATGGGGTGTGTGACTATGGGAAGGATGGAAGTGAATTGGGTGGTGAATATGCGCAGCGTGAAACAATTGGTGTAAGAACCAATTGCAAAAAAAAACGCCACAGCATCGACTCTGGAGGTAACATGGTACACGCTCCGTGTATATCCAATGGGACCGTTACCGGCGTCTCCATCGGCGCTGCAGGAGCTTGTTTGACGATGTGCGTCCCATGGTACGAATCGAGAGGCCGATCTCGTGTGCGCATGCATGCAATGCTTGCGTCCAGATCTCCCAGCCCGAGATGAGCTTTCGAGCATGCAGAACGTGACATCATGTGAGCCAATGAAATCACCGGTTGGTTTCAGAGTGTCCTCGAGGCATGGTTTGCATGGGGCATCATTCTGAAGCAGTCACCTGCCGGCGCTACGGCGAGAGGACGGAGTCACTTCACGGTGCCTGTACGTATACACAACCGTGATATCACCGTTACATCGAGGGGCTCCGATCCAGTGCACCAAGCGAACGTACAACAAGAGTCTAGACTCACATGCTACCCAGCAGATGCGAGCCGGCCAGGCGATCACCTGGCACGAACTGGATCGTATTACAGCATGTAATGCATGGGTTTCCTGAGATCACGAACACGCCGTGCCACACACACATGCATGCACTCGATCTGACCTGCGTGCACAGCTAGTACAGACACACACTGCCTGCACGCTAGTCTGTCGCATTTACATCCTGCACTCGAGCAGATGGCCAGACCATGCTGCCCGATTGAGGTTTCGGGGGCTTTCGGGGGGTTAGGGCCCCTGTAGCTGGGGCTCCCGACTGAGCAGGTCCCGAGCCTAGCGGTACACTTCTCCTCGATCACGAGAGCATGCACAGCCGGGAGCCAAGAGCTGCCACGCGCACGTGCAGAACCTTCTAGAAGGTTAGTCCCGAATCGCGCGGCTGCGGGGCGTTGCGGTGTAGCGGTTTCCCCCGAGGAGCCTCTGGTTCCACACCTGCAATCCAGCTGGATTTCCAGGTGGGTCGACACCTGGACGAGGTCAGCGAGGTCAGCATGTACTGGTCCACGTTTCCGCGAGGTACAGCATGTAGCGAGGTCAGCATGTAAGCGAGGTCAGCATGTAGCGATGTGTCCTCTTCCATCTTGGAAAGAGGACCAGCATGTAATGCGAAGTCAGCATGTAAGTACCACTGACGGCGTGAGTGCAGGTAGGAAATGCGCCGATCACCTGGCACGAACTGTCGGCTGTGTCGGTTCGTAGTGGCTTTTCATCTGAGACAGTGCTTTTTGCTGGTGTCTGCTTTCGGGGGGTTTTGGCCGTCTACTTTCCTTCTGTTGCCCTCGCTGCCGGGCTATTGCGTTAATCTCCGTGTAACACAACCACGCATGTGTCACGCTGTCGTATACGTACGCGTGGTCACTGAGGTCACTCTGGCAGGCCTGTGGTGGTTGGGCTGAGTTTGAACTGGTGAACAGAGCATGCATGGAATTGTGACGGTGCCACTGATGTAGCACCTTGTGTTACACGGAGACGAACGCAATGTAGCACCTTGTGTAAGTTTAAAGCTGTACTTAAACCCTGTAAGGTCCAGCCGTCACACCATAAGCTTATATAGTGTTCCGCCTGTGTGTGACTCCTGCCTTTGGCACATGTGCAATGTTGCCAATCCCCACACATGCCAACCCCCGTTAGAGGCCCTTGGCTTACGAGACCTGGTCATGCAACCAAGTTATCTCGTAGGCCAGTGTTGGTGACCACTTACCACAACCTCCTGTATGCTACCGTGTGCATGGTGTGAGGATGACTGACCAAGCCATCCCTAACCTATGCATGGACCACGGGCATGGCGCACTCTGACGCTTCACAGATTACCAATCCATGCTACAGAGGCTTGTGGTGCCGCGTACAGCTTTGTATCGTCACAGGAATCGCTTTGTTGCGCGCACAGAATACGTAAGCATTCAATCCGACGCCAGGGCATCGGTGCTGGCCAGCGCGCAGGGACGTGTCGGGCTCAAAGTCTGTACCTCCGTCTACGGATCGTGGAGTCCGGGGAGCTGTTCATGCTCCATGTTCGACGTCGAAATGTCGCACATGTTCGGCACTTCGGCGTCCCCGGGCTCGCATGGGGTTTGCATATCTGGGCAGGCGTACGAGTTTGAATCTCGAGTGGGGCTGTGTGTTACATAGTGATAGATCTAGGACTCAGCAGCGCCGAGGCAACAGACCAGGCAACAAGCAAACAGACAGACCGGCCACCGTAAGCACCAAGGCCTCGCGCCGCACGAGCAAATGCCAGAACGAACTAGCGCCAGCTTGAAAGCAGACACTCGCACACCGCGCAGTACCACGCAGCCCACGCGCACACCAATGTGGGCTATGTGTAGTGGTACTGGTGCCAGGGCACGTTGGGAGAGGTACCTACACCCTAGGGTATATCTTCAGACATGGTTACCGGTGTTCCACACTGACATTGTGTGTGTTAGGATCAGGGGCCTGAACCCCTGATATCTAAACCGCAGCCGGCGGCGGAGCGCATGATGACTGCGATGGCAGCGACGACAGCGCATGCATGTTGGATCAGGGCCTGCAAGGGCGGCTTAGGTTCCCGACCTGAGCCACAGCAGGAGCGACAAACTCCCCCTGGTCACGAAGTGCCCACCGAGGGCCACCATGTGCCCGCTAGAAAAGTAAATTTCTAGCAGGCAGTGGCCCAGCTCGATGGGGATCGCGGGGCGGGAGCTGTGCAACTGGTGCAGCTGTGCTGCTGTGAGCCGACCTATACGCTGGTCGTACTCCGGCTGTTACAGGTGCCAATACGACTCCACGTGTGGAATGCATGGCCGTGTGACATGATATACCCCTGGGTTATCGCGGGCGCGGGAACCCGTCCAGTGTGAGCGTGTCAGAGAGTAGGGGTGGCCGCGGCTGCGTGCTGGCGGACGGTGCACGTGGTGGTGCGTGGTGCTGTGTAACGGTACACAGTGAAGCTATGCATACGTCGGTCATCAGACCTTTTCAGTACGGATTGCGTGGCTTTGTTGGAATTGTCGTGGTTGTGGAGTGTGCTGTCGATGGTACTGGTGTGTTACACAGTGATAGATCTAGGACTCAGCAGCGCCGAGGCAACAGACCAGGTAACAAGCAAACAGACAGCAAACAGACAGACCGGCCACCGCAAGCACCAAGGTCATGCGCCGCACGAGCAAAGCGATGGTACTGGTGTGCGGTTGTGTCACTTCGTTGTGGCTCAGGAACTTGTGCATGTTGATGCTTGCTGCTAGCTGGGGTTTGGTTGCTTGCTTGCTTGTTACGCTCGCTACTGGGCTCTTGCGTTGATCTCCGTGTGAAACCTCGGAATCTGTCCCTGTAAGAGGCGGCGTTACACATGTGCACTTGGACTTACCGCATAGAGCCGTATACAACTGTACGGCGCCGTATCGACCATCAAATACCCAAAGGCATGCTCTATCACACGAAGCTCCGGCCGCATTGCGGTCTTGCAGCCTGTGGCTGTGCAGACAGAGCTGTGGTATATCAGCTGAACAGTCAATGCCTCAACAGTGTGCCTGCAATGCACAGTAACCACTGGCACAGCTGATCGGAGGACGCGATATGCCATGTACACTTATGTGCTTGGGGTGAGGATGGTTTCCCAGGGCTCAGATCTGCTCACCGCTAGCGACTGCCAAGCGGTGCTATTTCCACACATGTGCAAATTCTGTCGCATCTGACATCTGTGAGTTCAGGCAGCTGTGCAGCCACAGGAACCAGTCGTAGGTACATGTGGCGGTTGTGACATTTGGCGTGCTAGTGTACAGCCCAGTAACACACCAGGTCTGCACTGGGCACCCCTGGGCAGATGCAGCCAGCAACCATGGGATATGGATCCAGGATATGGATAAACGACTGCTGTCCAACCATTGCACTGACCATCACATCCAGCACTCAATACTGTTGCCAGTGGCCATGCATCCATTCTGCTCAATTATGTCATACCATATCGATCTTGTTACGTCATAATCTTCATACTCAGCAGACTGCCACACAGTCCACATGTGCACAGGTATCTCTGCGAAATACATACAGACTCAAGCTCAACCATGTTTCTCAGCAGCAGTTGTCCTGCCGGCTTGTGCAAGGACACTCTTCCACGCAGCTGGAACCACTGCTAAGTACTGTTGTGCCCAAGCTCACCACTGTCCCGCACGCCGACGGCGACGAGAGCGGACTGCACGGTCCACCGCTGTGACCACATCATGCCAACGCCAGCGTCATCTGGGACATCTGCTATCTTGAGGCCGAGGCTGCAGCCACTACACACCTCCTGCTTCATCGAGCCCGTAGCATGGGATGTGGTCAAGCGTGTCCCCGGGGTCAACTCCTAGCTCGTCGAGCCTCTGCTGGGTAAACACGATGTTGCACCTGGAGGCCGAGCAGCACCACATCTTGTACGTTTCCGCATCATAGCCCTGGCAAGAAGCCAGCACCAGCGCACTGCACACACACATGCTCGTCTGCCCATGCGCCATCTCAGCTACCATGTTTCTGATGCATCTCAAGTACAGAGCAGGGTAGCTCGTCCGAGCGGTTCGAATTCACGCGGTGTCCTCCTACTACAGCATGTGGGACTAGCATGTGAGGACGCAGCTGATCATATGTGTGCCTGCATCTACACCAGGATCTGTGCAATGCTGTCATGCAAGAGCTAAAGACGGCAGCGAGATGCACCTGTTGGTGAAGCACACGCGGCTGTTTTCGCCGAAGCGCAGGAAGTCCAGGAAGCCGCTGTCGTAGACGCCGGCGTACGTTGCGTTGGGCAGCACCAGCGTCACGTTGGCAAAGTGCAGGATGGTCCCTGGCGGCGCACCGTGGCCGGCGGTCTGGAACACCCAGCCGCTGCGGAAGGGGGCCCACACGGTGGGGAACGCGGGTGCGCCGTGCGGTGCGTGGCCCGGGATGCCGGAGCCCCTGATGTTGGCACCCGGCCACTGCAGCTCGTCGGCGAGCTGGCCGTCCGCTGCGGGCACTTCTGCCTGTAGCATGTGAGCGATGTGTTACACAGTGATAGATCTAGGACTCAGCAGCGCCGAGGCAACAGACCAGGCAACAAGCAAACAGACAGCAAACAAGACAGACCGGCCACCGCAAGCACCAAGGTCATGCGCCGCACGAGCAAATGCCAGAACGAACTATCGCCAGCGCGAAAGCAGACACGCACACACCACTCAGTACCACGCAGGCCACGCGCACACCAAACACACAGCCAGCACTCGCCGGGCCCACAAGCGGTCGTCGGCGCGGCACTAGCAGTCTGCACGGGCGCGACAGCGCGCGCTACGGCGATGTCCGAGGCCGCGAGGCACCGGTCCCAGGAGCCATAGCCTCAGCCAGCCCGGCAGCCCGAGCGGTGTTCGGGGAGGGGCGCAGAGGAGAAACGGCGGACGTGCGCTGGGAGGAGGGAAGAGGGAGGGAGGGAAGAGGGAGGGATCGGGTGCGGGTAGGGGGGGGGGGGGTGGGGGGGCTGCAGGGTGAAATGGGTGGAGGGGGGGGCTCTCGGGGCGAGATGGGCGAGGGGGGGGGGGGGGGGCGACGCAAACCTATGCGCGATGGCCTGTGAGCGATGTGACGCGCAGCTGCGCAGGTGCTCCGTGACTGATGGTCGCGCTGATGAAATGCGTCCATGGACTAGTTGAACTAATAGCATTGGCAATGAATATCTGGGAAGGACCACGTTGGGTGCAACATTGGATGCACCACCTGAAAGGGTTGCATGCCATGTCAGCTGACGGTCCAGGGCAGGATGACCTGAAACGATCTAGCAGCTCTTAGAACTGGCCAGAAATTGGCATGTGACCGCATTTGCGCACTGCCTGGCATAAACTGCTCCTTTGAGTCAAGGCTGTAACGCACCTGGAGGTGCTCGCTTAAGCTTACTCATTCAGAGCTGATTACGTGCCTCGTGCATTACACTGAAAAACACAGTCTCAGCGCTCGGACCCGACGACTCTGCAACATCACGTTTTCGGAACTGTGCGTAAAGATCGTATATATATGGATGGTACCGGGAGAGCGTAGCGGACACGTGCGTGTTATATGATCGCCCTCGCCAGTGGCAACACCGGAACAGATCTTGACAGTCCGGACTCGATCCGAAAGCATGCACACGAACAGTGTGTACGACGCTGCGTACCATCTCATCCTCCAGCACTTGACGCAGCTGGCGCGCCTGTACTGGGCCCGGGACGCCACCTGACACCACGGCCCCGGCAGAGCCGGGGCCCGGGGGGACTTGAACGCGTCCTGTCAATTCAATATCAGGCACGAGGAAAATCCCTGAAAGATCTGTTGGCAGCGCTGCGAAATCAGCAACACGGACTGGCAGCTCTTCAGTGCCGGCTTGCAGACGCCGAAGGGGTGGTCGTGAGGATTGCCATGGGCCGGAATTGGAAGCGTGTGCGGTATGCGTGGCCCATGGCCATAGCCTTGCCGTCGCGGGGAGAGCAGCCGCAAATAGAGATGCGATAATTGTGACAAGCTGCATTTTAATTTGACTGCAGAGTGTCAGAAGGAGTGCCGTATAAATCTCAAGTGACATGCCAACTTGTGCAACGAGTCACTACGCGGTATACGTAACGTTGACCCGTCCTGGAGAGTTGACTACAGTATTGATCGTGCCCGCATGTGCTGCAACATTGCGCGACACTCTGACTATGTGCAGAGGCTGGGGAGCTGCAGTGGGTAACGCAGCATTTAACGGGTCCGCCATGGCGTGTCAGTCCTACATGTCATGGCCTTCGAAGCTGCGCTGCGTAGCTCTGGTCCAAGGTGCGAATATGCAGACGCAGATGTCTTATCTACACTGTCATCTGAACCCCAGTACCTTCAGAATGAAGCGCGTCAACTGTGGTTCCGACCGCGGAGCTGCCCAAGCCAGGAGAGCATGCTGACTCACAAACGCGCGCAAACTCTTTCACCGCGTTGAAAACCCGCTGCCGTAGTTACAGCTGCGTTATAAAGCGACCGTCACAAACCAGTAGAGCCGCCACGGTAAAACTGATACAGTACGGGTAGCGAATTTGCTAGCACTTGAGTCAATCGCACTGACTCCGCAGTGACCGCTAGCCAGCGCTGAGGGATTCAAACTTTTGCATTGACAGGCGGTACTCCTGCTCAATTATCGATCGCGCATGATGCGTGTCCTGTTCGAATTTCAGAGAGGCCTGCCCCCTGCAACGTGAACATCGCACAACTGGCACGCTCGGGAAAGCATCTGCGTACCGAAACTTCAGTCGTATGGAGTTTGAGGCCAGCACTTCCGGCTCGAAGTGTTGGGATCTCGAATGGCCGCGTAGCGTTCCGGGCCACACCACCACATCCCTCTGGTCGCTGCAGTCTCGCGTGCGACGCAACGCGGTGCAGCTTCAAGAAACCCCGAGGGCTTGTATACGCGCAGATGCGCGACTGGTTCACCAAATGGGCGGAAGATGCACGGCATGCGCGCTGTGTAACCAGCAGCCACAATCGGGATCAAGTCTGTAATCGGGCGCATCAGGTTATACGCAATGCAAACGCCAAAAACTAACCACTCAGGCGGACGAACGGAGCTCGTGTCATCATGTCGTGGAGGAAGTAACCCCCACCTGGCGAGGCATGCAGTGCATGTGATTCACGTGATTGGTGCAAGAAAGAATCATACAGTGTCCTGCTTGGGTGAAGAATCGGGGCGTCTCGAATGAGGTCCTCCTTAAGGATCTGGATATGCTTGACTCCGCTGATCACTGCCGTGTCGCCCATGCGCGGCAGCTCGCTCGCGACCGCGTGACCGACGGTGCGAACTGTGCCTTGCGCTCAGCGCATGACCGACGATCATGACCAACATGCATGGCTCCGCTGGGCGGCTGCCGCGTACGAGCTTCCGTTCAACCACCTGCTAGTCCGCGGTGACATCGATGCGTATGTGGTGGCCGCTGCCGGCACCGGTGGTGGCGTCGACGGGGCCCACGCGCTTTGCAACGGCGAAATCCGGGCTGGCATCGCGCCCTGGGCATGGCGGCGGCGCTGTGTTGGCGAGCCCACCTCTGCTGTGGCGGACAGGCCCCTCGCTGGCCGCCTCAGGACGTGTCCTCGCCCGCCTCCTGTCTTGCGCAACCCGCTCTCGTTGGGGCTTTGCCTCCCGGACTTCGGTGCCACGCCATACATGCGATCCCCACCTTGTGTCGTGTACCCCATCATGGCGCTGCCCAATGCGCGTGCCTCTCATCTTCCCGACCATTATGCCATGCAGTACATTCCTCTCATTTTCCCCACCATCATGCTGTGCAGTATGGTACTGCGCGTCACCCCCATGCATGTCTCCTTTGCGATCGCGAGATGTACGACCTGCATGCTGGTTTGTGTGCTCCTGACCTGCTCAGGCACAGGTTGCGCAACGTCGAGCATCTATTACTGTTCTGCCCTTGTGTTCACCCTTCCATGGTGTGTCATGGTGTTGCCTGCCTCCGGTCCGATCTTCTGCGCGCTGTTGTGGATGAGGTGGTTGTGCGTATTGTCGTCGACTGTGCTTTTCCGGCCACACCTGTGTATGACCGTGGTGCACCTGTGTGCACCGTCCCTTCCCTGCTGTATCCTGTGTTGCCCTTCTCCGGCCGCTCGTGGCCTCTGCAATTGCCAAGTTGTGGCTGCTTTTGTGATGGGCACGGCCTCCCGGATTTCTGCCCTGTGCTTGTCTGCGCTCGAGGCTGTGCCTGCTGTGTGGCTGCCCCGTTGGGCCCGCCTGCGTGTGGTCGTCTCGGTTGTATGCGTTGCTCAAGCCTGTGCATGCTCCCTCTGCTCCTCTACCTGGTGGGGTTGTGCGTGTTCACCGTTTATCCGCTCCTGTCCGCAGGGGTGCTGTGGCCGATGCCCATTTGGGTTTGGCGTGATGGCCGATTGGGGTGTTGGTTTTTTCAACTTACAAGTCCGGGACGCACGGGTAGCCACATTAACGTGAGCTACAAATGGCTTTGTGGTATCATGAGGTCAGCCGCGAGAGGAACGCCCCGTCGGCAAGCGCTACAGGGCGCTACTTGCGTCAAGAGGTATCCTCATGGAGCACAACTAGTTGACATATAGTGCCAGCGGACACATACACGAGACGGTGCTACATCTGATGTGTACAGCATATGCTCAGCTTTATTCAACATTTTCTGAGAAGCGTGATAACGGAATGGCCAGTGCCACAAAGTCTCGTCATTTGTGTTTGAATGTCTGTAAGCAATGGCAACCTCTGCGTCGTCGCAGCACTGTCGCTGCGTGCGCGCACTCTTCCAACGGGTCGGGAGCTCAGCGGGCGGTGGTGGTGGAACTTGACAGACCGGCCAACCCGAGAGAGCAGGAACACGATGACATCCCTGCGCAGGACAAGCCTTCATATAAGACAGAAGAGGAGATGCCGACGCTCGCCTGGCCTGATTCAGAATTGTCTCAGCCAGCAGTACTGAAGGCTGTCGCAGTCGAATTCATGGCTCAGGTGGGTCACGCATGCTTTGCCAATCAATTGTCCCAATATACACAATAAAATATTAACGGGTACACGCAATTCTGCTCAACAACAATATATTGATGGTTAGATTCCGCTGTACACATCGCGCTTAGACTGGAGCGCTCGGCTCAGGTGGTCGACGCATATGCCACATCAACACTCGAACGCCGTGATGCAATGCTAGGTGCAGGTACTCTTCAACTTCGCATCGTGTAGCGCTGTTGCTACTGCCTCCAAGCTCGCTGGAGACACAGCTATTTTGATGCCTTGGCAAGTGATGGTATTCCATTCGGCTCTACTGTATGTGCTAGTGGGTGCCACTCAGCCTATCAGTGGAGGTCACTTCAATCCCATGGTCAGTACCATGATGGCTGTATGGGGCGAGCTGCCATGGCGGCGATTGCCATTGTACATAGGCGCTCAACTCCTTGGGTCTGCCGTTGGCTCAGCAGTTCAGTATTCATCTCTTCCAGCGGAACTACAAGATGCTGCGCATGCTGGCATTCAGGTATGCCTAATTCATGAAACACGTAGTATCCAAGTGTTCCCAGTGCTGCCATTCCACATGGCCACAACGTAGCAGTGAAACTGCCTGAGCATCGCATCAGCTGCATGTATCATTTTCCCCTCGTGCAAGCCGTGCTCATCCCTGTGTCAACCTGCTGGGACACCAATATGGCGTGTGCAGGCCGTTCCAAGTGATCACACTGTCGCCCAGGCGTTCATGGGTGAGACCGCAGCAGCGTTCATCCTCATGTTCCTGGTCTGCCTGGTGGGCCTGGATAAGAAGGGCGACCCGAACAAGATTCCGGCAGTGATGTGCCTGACCATCCCAGCCCTTATCTACACCGTCGGTCCAGTTTCCTCTATGTGCATCAACCCAGCACGTGCATTTGGTCCGGCTCTGGCGTCCGGCTTCTGGGAGCACCACTGGATCTGGTGGACAGCACCTTTTGTGGGAGGTCTCCTAGCTGTGCTGCCATACAAGTACATGACACAGCTAGAGGAATCAGAATCACAAGCATGAACCCATGACCAGTCAATGTCACAGTCGCAGTTTCACTGTCAGCCATGCGTTCTCCCGGTGTGTCGTCTGTACAATGACACCGGGCAGCCTTTTCCTTCGTGCACATGAGGTCGTTGAGTTGGACACACGCTGTTCGGCGTGGGACGGAGCAGCGAGCGCAGCTTGCAGTATAACCGTGTACTTGCCCTGGTATAGGCTGGATACCATGTTGTGGACCGTCCAGGCCAGTGCTCACAGAGTGTGAACCAAGGTGGAGGGCCATGGCCCTGCTGGTCGCTCGCCAGCTGGGCATGCAGTAGTTTGTGCAAGTGGCACACAGTACGCATGCGTACATGAATTATGAATGTAATCGTTGAACAACCTCCATTAATGACAGAATTCTTCCATGCTTGACAATCGTTCTGGGGTTACAGTGAGAGGAAAACTCACCCACCCCCCTCTTCCCCCCCCCCCCCCCCCCCCCCCGGCCCCCATCCGCCCCATCCCCTATCTTGATGGGCTGCTGCTCAATCTCAGTGCAACACAGACAGGAATGGGCTCAGCTAGGTGGGGCTGGCGCATATTCTTCCCATTTGGCACATCAGGATGCACATCCATTACTGTGAGCACTGGTCAGGTGCAAGGTGAATCGTATAAATCGGAGTCACTTGCCATGTCCAAACGGGGTAATGGATTCATGAACATGGATTCATGCGTGTGGCGAACCGGGGTCCAACTCCGCTCCCAGGAGCTGCAGCGACAAACCAAACCACCTGGATCCCCCTCTCATACATGTGTACAGGTGTATGCATCGATGGTTGCCTCAGGGTACTGTCCAGCCCTGTGCACAGCCAGGAAAGCTTTGCTGTGTGCATCGGGCATCAACTGATCTAGATCGTTTGTTCTTGGCCCAAGTCCCATCAGTGCAGTGGCTGCTGGGCTATGGACATTCGATTGGCTCTCTGCAGCTGTACATGCACCAGCAGCGTGATGCAACAACACAGCTGCTTCCACAGTGCTTGCCCCGAGTGTCGCCATTCTGAAGCAGACCTACCGACAAGGCCTCCATTTCTAGACACTGACGGCACTCACCGCCGTACATGGACTGTCGTGGCTAGTGTCATCATCCTTCAACTCCCAGGCTCTGTCACAGCAACCGAGACCTTCAGCGTGTACTACCGCTAGCGCACGATAGCGCGCGACGATGTCACATACGCTGTCAGTTCCAAGGGTGTGCGTCACAGGCTTATACCTTGATGTGAGATTTGTGAGGCTGCGGAGGCGCCTCCACAGCGTGCACCGACACATGACATGCACGCAGAGCTCCCGTTGACCACTAGCGCCCCATGCATTGTAGAATATCTCAACAGTTTCCTCCAACGCTGTTTAGCAGAGTACTGACAGCGGAGTACTTGCGGGGTGATCGGTCTCAGCCACTATAGTCGCAAGGTTGTACTTATGTAGTTGGCACATGTTCTGACGGAACAGTTGGTATTGTGTGGTTCAGAGTGTTCAGCCAAAGTCGGTCAGAGTGTTTGCCCACGTGAAGACCGAGGACCTTGTGCAGCTCCGTTCCGTTTAACAACTTGGTTCTGAATATGGCAGTCATCGGAATCAAGCCGCTGCCCGGTGTGGCATCCCGGGGCTTCGTTCGCTCTCGCAGCTCGACAATCGGTGCGTTCCAAACCTTGTAGCATGCACGCCTGGCCCACCATACGCATGTAGACATCTCCTCGCGACGATTGCCGGCAACCTTGGACTTGGGAATCGTCCATGTCCGTTATGATAGGGGAGGGGTGCCGAAAGTCATGTTCCGCAAAAAAGTGCACATGCGTGTGCTTCATTCTGCAAGGCGCAGCTCTAGCACGGTGGTTGTCGAATTGCCGCAACGCACTATCACGCTGACGCTTAGAGGTGTATCAGCGGCAGAGTGGTCCTTGCGTGTGAAGAAATGTGTATGTGGACATCTACCGATACGGAGGTTTGGCTTGCCCACCCCCGTTGATGTGACAATTCACGTGGGTGCACACCAGCAAGGCCTGCCGACGCTATGGCAACAGAAAGTGCCGGCGCGGATCAGTTGCGCACAAAGACGGTCAATGACTTGCGTCTGTGTATTTACGTCCACTGTCGTCTGAAGACCTGATTCGGACCACCAGCACGCGCGCATCGGCCTGAGCATGCACACGCTGACGCCTTTCCATTATACATAGTAACTGTCGCAGCAAAAGCACGATGGAGGATATAACCCTTGCATGGGCAGGGCCCCGGATGTTTTCGCTGATCCTGTGCACTCGCTGAAACTTTTGCCCCCCTGCAACCAGCTGACAGTATGTGTTCGCTGCAGCTGGTGTGATTCCCAAGAAGCTGCACTCTGAGCTCAATGCCGGTGTCCCACCACCTCCCAACAAGGGCATGCGTGATCGCTCCCAGCTGGTCTATGATGAGGCCAAGGAGATCTCCCGCACTTACCGCCGGGTCGTTTTTGACTTCGACTACTGGGCAAACCACCGCTCCACCTCCCGCTACTTCTTCCACATGGTCACCCTCCCCAACTCCCGCATCATCCGCTCCCTCGGCTTTCCCATCGCCTGGGTGATGGGCATTGCCACCATCATCGCCGCCAACCACACCCTTGCCATGCAAGGCATCATCCCCAAGGCCCTGGAGCTAGGCACCATCGACATGGCGCCCGTGTCTTTGACCTCCTTTGCACTGTCTCTGCTCCTCGTCTTCCGCACGAATTCCTCGTACGGCCGTTTCGATGAGGCACGTAAGATGTGGGGTCTGATGCTCAACCGAAGCCGCGACATCGTGCGTCAGGCCACATCCTTCTTCCCTGAGAAGGATGTCATGGGCAATGAGAACCAGCACATGAAGGCAACATTTGCTCGCTGGACCGTTGTGTTCACCATCTCGCTCAAGTGCCACCTGCGACCCAACGAAGACCTGGCTGGTGAGGCGTCCAAGCTCCTCTCCGAGGAGGAGCTCGACCTTCTCCTGACAGCCGAGCACAAGGTACTTTCAGTGCTGCTGTAATCATGTGGCGGCCTAACAATTTTCCTGCCATGCCTGATAACCAAAAGCTGGCATTGTGCTGCTCTATATCATATACTGGTTGCATTTTCCGGCTATTTTGTGTGCTGATTGCGGTGATGGTGCATGTGTACCAGGAGTGTGTGCTGGGATCTCACGAGACAATGCAGTAGGTGATCGACTTTTTCCTCATCTGGACTCCATGTCTGCAGGTGCTGCTATGCCTGCAAGTGATGTCGCACATCATCGAGCGCTCCGGAATCAGCGACATGCAGAGGCTGCAAATGCAAGAGAACATCACCACCTTTGAGGACATCCTGGGAGGCTGTGAGCGTCTGCTCCGTACCCCCATCCCTGTGTCATACACCCGCCACACCTCCCGCTTCCTGCTTCTGTGGCTCACCATCCTGCCTTACGCACTCTGGGCCAAGCTCGCATGGGCCACCGTGCCTGCAGTTGGCCTGATTGCACTCCTTCTGCTCGGTACGTCCCCCAACCACACCTCACCCTGCCCTGAGTGATCTGTGTGAAGCCTGCCTGATGCTGCTCTTGACCGTGTGCAACATTGATGATGGATGCGCACCAACTGGCGCAGGACTTGATATGAGTGTTACTTTTGCTGACAGGTGTGACAATCTGCAATTTTGTTTACAGGCATTGAGGAGATTGGTGTGGAGATTGAGGAGCCCTTTGGGATTCTGCCTCTGGAAGTCATTTCTAACAAGGCCAAGGCTGATATCATCGAGATTATGAACAGGCAGGACACTGTCAAGGACATTGCCTGCACAGAAGAGAGTCCTGCCCAAACCAAGGTCAATGGCACTGTCTTCGATCTGCCCCAGTCCAGGGAGCCGGCGAAGATGTGGTAGAGAATATGTAAACCTGAATCTTCTCTGAGTCTTGTGTTACCTGAGGCAGTGAGTGTGTACATTGTAATCTGAACTAGCCATGTTGCAACCACTTATTGGCCTACAGTTGCGGTGCTAACGTGGCAGGTGGATGGTGCAAAGAAATAAACTCGTCTGTGACACAGTCGTTTGGATCGCCATAGTTTTATAAATTTGCGAGCTATTAATGGAAGTCGGGTGTTGGTATAAACTGGCTCAAACCAACCCACATGATGTCACAAGTCAAAACCCCCACAACTGGCCAAGTGTAACGTCTACATGATTTACACACGGTCGCATACTAGAACCTATGTCCATGACAGGTACCACAAGTCGAATCTGAAAAGCCATGCTGTTACTGTTAACATGTCCATCCTCATCAACCTGCCAATATGAGCTCGACTGTAACTGGTACGATCACAGGCACGTAGGAAATCTCGTGTAATGTGCCACCTGCAATATGTGCAGAATATTCGTGAATTTGGCAGTGTCCTTTTGCCCTCTTAATCAGTCGTGAAGTCTGTGATCAGCATAGTGAATTGGAATGGAACGTGCAATTAAGGGGAACTGTAAGCACCCACAGTTCACATGTTGTGGATGGTGATAGGGGTTTGCCCAGACGGCAAATTGTGCCACAGCTGGTCTGTGAGTTGGTAGTGTGCCAGGATAACCTGGTGATGGAGATAAGACCATTCCGCAAGTTGTGGCAGCGTGTGAGCTCGCCTGAAAACATCTGTTATGCAAACTGCAATGGTGTAGTGTATTAGGGTACTGGGACTGTCAACCAGCAGTCTTGGGACAATCCAAGATCAGTCTTGTCCCAACTGTGCTCCTTTGCGCAATGAACATATTGTTCCGATGGTACAGCAATGCATATTTGTGGTTCCACCTCAAGAGTTGCCGAGGTGACTTTGTAATGCTGTCCCGTAAATTCAGCTGAGATTGCAACATGCTGCACCTATGGCATAGCGGCAGTTGCAGGCCCGGTGCTGGCTCTCAGATTCTATATAAGAATCAGCCCGGAAAATGCCAGCAGAGAGCATGCCTCACGCACAGATTGTAGAGTACACTCGGCGTCCCACCTGATGCATGTTCTGCTGCTGGACCTCAGAATCAGCAGCACGCTGCACATGTAGTATTGGCCCTACTTGCTTGCAATGCTTGTGAGCTCGAACCAACAGTGGTACGTGTGCTGCCAAGTGGGAGGCATGGCAGTAACACATGCCAGCATCAACAGCGAGGATGAACAGCAGAGGTGAAGCAATGGGGACCACCTTTTGCTGCCCCTTGGTGCCCAGTGCAGTGGCCAATGCCCGTTTGCGTTAAGGCATGATGCCTGATAATCTTTGTGGGTGCATCTTGGGTGAAACGAACCCATGAGCGCAGCCGAAGATGTTTGCAATACTGAAAAGCAGGGCGTGCCATGCTGAACGATTGGACAGTCGGTCGCATGGACAGATGGAATATGATCACATGGAACACGATCATTATGACACACCAGGGTGAGCACTGTTCAAACAACACGGTTACCGGATCTCTCCCTCCTCTTCATCGGAGTCTTGGGCGTCTCCTGCACCAACTGCAGATGTGCTTGCACCCATTGGCACAATCGGTTCCTGTGGGTCTCCTTGGTCCATGCCTTGGGAGCTTATAGATGGTGGAGCCGGCACTGTGGGCTGCGCTGCAGCACCACTCCATTGCTTGTCTGGGCCAGCAGAGGTCCCAGCAGAGGACACCCCTGCGGCATTCTGGACTGACGCAGCAGGGGAGCCTCCGTAGCCTCCTGTGGCAGGTTTGACAGCGGCTGATGCAGCACGGGGCTCCGCACTCACGATCTTTGCCATCTTATTCACGCCCCCGCTCGCACCACCGTAGCCCTTCGTGCTCGCCCCTGCAGTTGCGTCCTTCCCACCGGACAAAACGCGCAGGCCTGCACCATAGCCAGCAGTCATGCTGGCAAAGGCGGCACTGTAACCTGTGGTGCTTGACGCTCCAGCCTTCCATGCAGCGGCAGTGGCTGCAGTCGCTGCTACACCACCGCCACGCTTGCGCTTGCCAGTGGCGGCAGGCGCCTCCTCTGCATCGCCGCCGCGGCTGCCGCGCTGACCGCCTTTACCTCCACCTGACGCGCCTGCGCCGCCGCGCACACCACCTTCGCTGGGGCCGCTCGCCTTGCCCCCCAGTTCCACATCCAAGATCTCATGTGCAGCAATGGCGGCCACCCGCTTGGCCTCCTTCTTTGTCCGCCCTGCACCGCCAATCGCAATGGTCATCACTGCGTGCGAACGACCCGGCCAGACGCTTCGCTTCCGCTGCAGTCACCTGTGTCACGGTGGACAGGGCAAGGCGAATTGTGTAATACCAGTTTTCAAGGTGTTTAAAAAGGTCGCACCGCGGCCCTGCCCAAGGGGCTCCTGGTCATTGCCAACATACACCTTCATCTCATTGAGCTTTTCCGTTCCGACGTCAAGCGGGCGGTCCACAAAGAACACCTTGCGCCCCAGACTCTGCGCACGCTGATACAGGAACTGTGTCGGGTTTGTCGACCTGTCCTGGTCACGCCACAGCATGTGTGAAGCGCGGGCCCCCCCCTTTGCAGGCGATGCGCCGCTGAAGAAGCCGGGGCCGCTGATAAAGCCGGGGCCGCTGATAGCATGCTCCTTGCCAACCGAGCCAGGCGGTCCGGGTGCCACAGAGGCACTGCTGGGCCCATATCCTGGCCCATGCCCTGGCGCATGGCCAGCATTGTGGGCAGCGGCAGCCGCAGCACGGGTGCGCCTGGGCGGCCGCTCTTCAACGTCCGGGTCGCGGCTGCTGTGCTCCGCTGCGTGCTTCCTGCTGGAGCCAGGGCCGCTGCGTGGGAGCCCTGGGCTACCCCGCTTTGCTGGAACACTGCTGGGGTGCCGCGAGTCACCAGTGTACGGCGGCGCTTGAGCCTGGCCGCCGTCGCGGGACGTGGCCCGCGCCTGCATGTTTGCCGGTTTGGCTGTCGGCTTGCCCAATGGCACGGCCCTCATCGCGTAGTGAACCTGCATGGCGCTGTCGTGGCCGACCGGCAGGTGCAGCAGTGCAACCTGCTGGGGGCCGGGATGGCCATGCATGCAGTCGACCCACCCTGATGGCGCGGTTGCCTCCTTCTGGCACAGCTCGTTCATCTGGGCCTGGGGTACTTGGACCGGCGCAATCATCTCGTCCTTCGCAGGCTTGCCAGTCATGCGCTTCTGCAGGGCCTCTGCCGCTTCAGTGACTGTCAGCGGGCCGCGCCGTGGCGGCGCATCAGCAGCCAGGGTGAGTGGCGTGTTGGCTGGGTACTCCGGAGCTTTGCGCCGGAGGTAGAATGAGCTCCACTGCTCCATCGCGGACATGATGAGCTCCTTTGGTAGCGGCGGCATCGGCGCGTGCTTGGTGCTGAACGAGTAGAACAGGTCCGTCACCGCATGGCGCTGGCTATCCAAGTCCAACATCACCCACGGCGGCAGCGAGTAGCTCTGCACATGCAGGACTGCTTCATCAAAGGGGACTCTCCATGCTAGTTCTGGCTTGCAGGAGATATGCTCGGAACATTGCAGGCATACACAGCCCTGTCGGAACACAGTATCAATCGCCCCAGACGGTGCCCAGACATGCCTGGGAGACTCTGCACTGTCATGAATCAGGGCACGCTGGCAGTGGTGGGTCAGCAACGGTGCATGCTAACACCTGGTATGCCCCTGTGCATGCCACGGCGGTGTCAGGCCACGTGGGACGCTGAACAGGAAAAAACGCACCCCGCCCATTGGAGTGTTGAACTGGTAGTTCTGTTGCATCTTCTGGCTCAGCATCTCGTGATAGTTCTGATTGAGGGCGCACTTCTGGTCCACCATTGCCTGGTCCATGCGAATCACGATGCACTCTGGCCGCTTCGCTGGGTCCGGGTCGACTGCTATCGCAGGGACGACATCGCCTGGCTGCATGAACTGCGCCCAAGACTGCACAGACACGCCCAATCAAATCTGGCGATCAACTTGCATCCACAATCCAGCCAGAAAAGGATCCGCTGGCGAACCCATCACATGCACGGTGGCCCAGGGTCCAAATTATAGGAACATGGAACTTTGCTGCAGCACGAACAACACACAGATACACGTCGAGCGTGGCCCCAGACAACGCACATTGATGATCGGGTTCTGCTGAACCCGCAGCGGCCGGTGTTGAACAGTGCCGTCAGGCTGCTCCTCTGCCGCCACCACCACAAACGGCAGGCCCCCCTGGCCCAGCGTCCACAGCTTCTCCTGCACCTCTGCCTCACTGAATCGTGGTTCTTCCCGTGCAGCCCAGTCGTCATCCTCCTGCCACGCCTGGTCTTCACCATGCGCGCCTGTGCCCCACCCGCCCGCCTCAGCGGCATCCATGCTTGTGTTTCCTCCCGGGGCAGGCGGTGGTGCTTGCTCCTCATCCGTTAGTTCACCATCATCTGATGCTTGTTCTGTGGCAGCAGCATCAGCCGCGTGTTGCGCCTTTGCGGGCTCCTCCTCCTTGGGCGCTCCATAAATCATCTCATAGCTGCCAGACTTGGTCCAGTCATCCTCGCTCTTCATCGATGACAGGTCCACGCCCGGCTGCTCCGGGGCATCATAGATTTTGGACAAGCGGTCGTCATGTTCTGTGCTCTCCTGCTTCCAGTTAGGCACAGATGTGAATGCTTGGGGCTGGGCGGCTGGCAGAGCCACCTGAATCCCGGGAACGCCGCTCGCGGCTGGAGCGGCAGGTAAGCCCGGCGCAGTGGTTGATGTTGGGGCAGCCGCACGTGCAGGCGCTGGTGGCAGGTCAGACATGCCAGGTGGCAGCGGCACGGTTGATGTGGAAGAGAATGGCGGTGGCGGCAAGGGCGCGGTGACACGGCCACGCCGCGGGTCCTGCGGCAGCGTCTGCCCACCCCCGACAAGGGGAGGCCCCGGCGGCAACGAGAACGATGCTTGGCCATGCTGGGCAGCTGTCGCGGCCAGTGCCCCTGGCGATACGAATGGCACACTGCTGCCCGGGGGAGGGCCCGGGAGGGCGGGCTGGGGTGGTAGTGACGGGAACGACTGGTGTGTAGCAGGCGGCGGGCCAGGCAGCCCGGCAGGCATGTTGCCATGACCTGGCTTTGGGATGCCTTCGGGGATGTTAGGGGGTGCGGGCAGGGCCTGCTGCTGGTTCTGTTCTCGCCGTTTCCGGGGGTCGACTGGTGCCAGCGCGATACTGTCTTGGTTGGCTCTGCACAGCCACATGAGGTCATCATACTTCTCATATGTCCCCACGTAATCACAGTGTTGCAATCTGCATACCATACAACACAGGCACGGAGGGCGTGGACGTGCATGCTCGTTCTCGACCACAGTAGAGTAAGGCACGCCCAGGCTGCCGGCAGGTAAATATCATAAGGCGGCAAGTGCGGTCATGGGGGGGGTGGGGGCAGCGGCGTCGCACATGTGGCCAGCAGCATCTGCAGGCAGAGGGAGCGGCGCGCTGGGCTGCATGCTGTTGACGTTGACATATGGGCTCGCCGCCATGATCGCATGCATGTCCAGCGCACAGAACGCGTTGGGCACGCCGCGCTCCAGCACTGCGCGCACAGCGGGGCCCACGCAAACGTCCCAAAAGTGGAAAAGGTCACGGCGCAGGCCGCGGAGGTAGTTGAGGATGCGCGCCATCTCATCGTGGCCGCGGCGGCTCGGCCCGAAGCCCTCACCGACGGCTGCTGCAGCGCAGGTGGGGTAGTGGTTGAACGGGGCGGCCATCACAAGCTGGTCGCGCACGGCCGCCTCCCACACGTCCATACGGTCGTCCACAATGATTGCAATTGACATTGTGGCAACGCCAGACGCACCCTGCACCATACCAACATATGTCACATATGATAGGTATGACACTGTCGATGAGCCAATGCATAGATACATGCGCACACACAGTCTAAAGCCAATGGCCAATCAACCTCCAACAGCACCCATCGCGCAGCTGACATCCGCCACTCTGCAGCGCTTGCTTGTCACGGTGCCAGCATCAACAGTGTCACGGGTGCAGAAGAACGGGCAGCTGGGGCCATGCAGGCTGTGCATTGCGCGCCGCACGAGGCAGTCATACCATTGCGCAGGACGGTGGGAGTACTGCACAGTGGGGCAGGGGCAGACACACCATGTCGTCTTCATCGACGCCATCGTCCCTGTCAACATCGTCCGGGTCCACGAGGGAGCTGACCGTGTGCTGGTAGCGGTTGACGTCCAGCGGGTGGTGCAGAGCAGCCCGCAGGCTCTTCTTGTTGTCCCGTGACACACACACCAGGTGGTGCTTGAGATGAGCTTTGCTGATGACCTCTCCCTCGGGATCCAGCAGTCGGTAGACCTGCAGCCGCAGCACCAGTCAGCCTTGGCTTGGGACGCCACAAACCTGGCACATCTGCCATGCATGGATGTGCAAGGCAGGGTGTGAAAAGCGACTCACAAGCTGACTCCCATATAGGCTTGTTGGCTGCAGGCTCACAAAAAGAAGCACCAGGGAGCAGCAGCAGACGAAACAGCACAAACCGTGTCAGGCAACTCACACACTTGCAAGGCCCAGCTGCAGCAGTACTTTTCACTCAGATCAGGCTAGTGCTCGTGCAGGGACACCTGGCCTCTATGTGCAGTGGAGTATGAAGAGGACATGCCTCGAGTGCATAAGGCTGTTCAGCAGCTGTGCAGATGTATGTGTCCCACTTGCGCACGCCGATGTTGGCATCCACAGGCGCCATGAGCTCCGCCTTGAGTTTCTCCCAGCCAGCACGCACACGAATGATCATCGAGGTGGCAGCATTATTGGGGTCGATGCGGGTGAAAATGGTCACAAAGTCCTCGCCCCTCATCATTCGGATGATCGGCCTCTTGATCAACACCTGCAAAAGCATCTTCCGCTCAGGTAACCGGCCTGCAATATGTGCAGTGCCTTGCATCACAGGCACGGGCACGATGCAAGCCCCAGACGCACACGCTCTGGCCTGTGCCTTCAACTCCATGGAGCACCATCGCTTCAGCAGCTCAACTGCAACTCCAGGCTATGAAATACAGATTACAATTGACTCTACATTCAGTGTGGCTGTATCCTAGTTCACATGCAGCAAGCCTGTCACGGACATGCAGATTGGGGGCATGCCTGGCAATTGAGGTCGGTGAAAGCTGTCTCTCTCACAGCGATGTGCTCTTTGCCATTCTCATCGATGCAGCGGTCATCTTCGATGTACTCCCGCAGCATGCGAAGGTCTGTCTCCAACAGCTTGATCTCCTCCTCAAGGATGCGCACACGGGTCTGCGCCATCCCCTTGCCCTCGTCGTCATCCATGCCTTCTTCTAGCGCGGACTTCACCTTGTACATCATCATGCGAGACTGCACCACAGCGCGTGTGACATTGGCATCACAACTGTGAACAGTCGGGCTGCAGTGCATGGCACAACTGGCAGCCCTTGGTACAGCTTTGTCATCCACATAGCTGCTCACTTGGCTGTTCATCACCATGATGAACGATCTGTCTTACAACTTCAACTTAGGCTGCGGGCCTCGCGTGCAGTTACCCATGCGGTCCAGCCTTTCACGAGTGCGTATGCGGTGTTGCGAGCCATCTACAGGCTTGCACTGGCGCTGCAGTGCACTGGGCAGAGCAGGACTGTCGCATGGGTATGGTAGGCATTGCGCTGTTGTTGCATGCATAAAATAAACAGACACTAACATTCAACACGCCGCCCAACACACCTTGTCTCGTTTGTCGCGAAGCGCTGTTTCGCCATTGGCAACGACCAGGGTGTCGTCAAGGTCCAGCACCACCGGCATGCGGTACATGGTGAGCCACTTGATGCCGGCGGCGACTGAGCCCGGCACCACCCGGTAGCACCAGAAGCACGGCCGCCGGTGGTAGCTCCAGCCTCCACCAGGAGCGCGGCGCGCACTGAGGTCAAACACAGGCACAAACATGATCTCAAACACCTCGGTGCCATCGGACACGGTCGTGACTGGGAGCGGTGGATCCCTCTCATGTACCAGAATGGCGTCAAAGATCTCCTGGAACGTTGTTGCCGCGGCTGGGGTACCGGCGGCGCGCAAGCGAAGAAAGGGAGGTCGGCCGCGGCTGAGCACATGCAGGTTGCTCAGTGCGAGACGGCGGCTACAATTGAATTGCAGATCACATGAAAGCTTATCCTGCAGGTTCCAGGATGCTGTTAATGCTGGCGGCGATGTGTTGCACAGTTCATCAAAACGCTGGGCCAACATGCACGTGCAACATGGATGAAAGGGTTTGTGCAAAAGGCATAATGCATATCTGAAGGTTGTGCACTGCTTTAAGCGAGCGCGTAGAGGCTTGACTTGTGGTGGGTGTGTTGCCCATGGGCAAACCAATCGCATGTTGTGCATTCGCCAGTTGCGGGGGAAAACTTGGGCTGGCAGGGCGCACCCCGATCGTGTCGATGACTCGCTTGGGTGTGCTCGAGTGATATGCTGCTTCGCAGTCGACAACATGCCCTTGCCATTCGTACTGGATCTGAGACTTGACGAACTCTGATTCATCTGGTATCAGAGTTGGATCATCTGGATTTCTGTCGAGCGGGTGCGGTACATCGCTAGGTGCCAGCCGGGCCACTTTGGCGGCAGGAGCACCAGTTGGCGCACTGCTCACAATCGTTCCAGCCATGCCTGGCGATGGTGACTGACTGTTGTCGAAAACGAAACTTGCATCAGTGGCATTGTTGAGAATGGTGGTAAGAGTTGCAGGTGGAGCAGCTTGCTGTTGCTGCTGTGATCCATATTTTGCTAACCGCTGCACCTCTGTTACGGGAGCTGATGGGACATGTCCCAGCTGGGCCCCGGATGGCTGCAACCGAAGCTGCATTTGGTCCATGCTTGCAATCCAGAACTGCAACAGACAGTGCGGCTTCAGCCTTGCATGTATGACGTCCGCTGTGTTGCCACCGGAGCTGGCGCAGCCGGCGCATGTGGACGCCGACTCGGGCCCGATCGGCCCGCCCTCTTCAGCCACTATGCATTGCTATGTTCCGCAGCTACGCACCACATTTGCGATCCTTGCAGACACGACTGCTGCCAAGAACAAACGAATTAGTTACATATACCTGGTCCAACCGGTCAAATGAACTTGCTTAGCCTAATATGGCGCACATGCAATGCAGTCGGGAGTCGTGCGGCGTCAGATACGATGTCGTGCTCCACAACACGTTGACCATACACGTCGGCGACGCACGCTGGCGCGCAAGACAAACGATAACGAGACGGCGGAGAAGAAGCCAGCTATGACTTGTCGATCAACGTGCCAGCAGATGCAACTAGATTGCGTGATACTATCTCATACTTATATCAGTGGCCAGGGCCAAGCAGGGCTTGGAATCTACTAGGGTGAAACAGTCCGGCATCTCACTCTGTGCAATAGGCCATTCCGAATTATGTTCCACTCACAAACGGGACCTGACACCGCTGCCACATAACTATGTGCACATAAACGGCATTATCAAGACTGATCTGGCCCGTAGAGACGGTCCGACACACTATTCGGCGCAATGCTGGTCGGCAGCGGCAGGAAACAAATGCGATCGATTCCCTCCCGCATAAGGATGCAGACCCCTCTGATATGGCGCACAAACACTTTGCACAGCGAACAGGACATACGACTTGACACCACACTGCGATCACTCAACATCCCGGCAGTCTCAGCATAGCTGGCAAAGGCGCGGAGAAAGCTTTCAGAATGAACCGATCGCCTTGCGGTTATACAACACAAGAGCACAGTGCGTTGCTCAGACCGCTGCTACATCGCTCTGCGACGGTCGGAATCAGACACTTGGTACGGGGTGCAAAAATGTGCACCGGAATCATTAGTATTCGTGTGACATACATGGAAATATGCGCCGTGAGGATGTGTGCCAAGGAATTCAGAAATGTACCTGTGCACCGGCTGCTAGGTGCTGCCCCCCTTCTGTCCCTTGCAATCAGATGTCAGACACACACAAGCAAACACGTTAACAGTTTGCATGCACGAGTTCGCTAATCCCGTGGCCGATGCAGCAATGCTGCTGCACTGGAACAAGTCCAGTCGAAACGCCGAGAGATCGCTCAGAACAAGTGCTGGAGTGCCACAGCCCCTTATAAGCTCACGTGTGAACTTTGGATCGCTGATGCAAAGACAAAAGAGGGCGAGAGTGAATCCCCGCTCTGAACGTTTGTGATGTGCACCGCGGATGGTCGCACAACCAGCCGGACTTCACAGCTCAAGTGTCTAGCCGCAAATCTGCTCGGTAGCATTTATTTCGATCTTCAACCCAGTGGCCCGTGTGTGATGAAGTATGGGAAAGACGAAGAACTAATGTGCCGCCCACGTATTCGTACGTTTGCGCTGTCAGCGGGATATCCAAAGCTGTTTGGCCTGAATAATCAGCTGCACCTGCAATTTATGCTCACAAGACGGCGAGCTACAATCGAACAGTTGGGTCACCGATTTTTGCGCGGGTGCACGCACCCTCGTTATACCAGTTCATGCATGTACAACGCCAGAAGCGCTGCTGCATGCTGCATGGCGCATTCCGATCCCACTGCTTCCCGACCAGCGTGGACCAACGACTGGCTGAATTTGCGGCCAGAAGCGAAGAGTCTAGCCTCGTTTCTGCATACAGGGTTGCTGCAGTTGCGGGATGGCTCCACATGCGACCAGGCACCCCTGTGGATGGGCTTGCCCTTCCATTGAAGTCATTGCACAGCATAAACTGCTCTGATGCAGCTTCACCATGCGCGCTTCTGCGACTGCTGAGCATGCCACAACCTATGCTGATCTGGATGCAGGACGGGCATGCGTTCGTTTGCTAACCGCTTGCTGTCCAAGATCAAAACCATGCTGGTGCAAGACTTGGTTTCTGGGCCACCTGATGAGCACAAGCTAATGGCGAGTGTTCAATGCATGCAGATTTCATTTTCCCTGACCCTATGATAAGAATAAAACGCCACATGCCGTACGCAGCATCCAATTGGAGGGACACCAAGTTGCAAGCATGCACAGTTGGTCTTCAAAGATCGCCCTAAACCACTAGCGGCACCGCCACCGGAACTCCAAGCCGTTAAGCGTACATGGCACACAATCCAAGCTGTACCGTGATTCTGAGTTCATCTCCTGTCAAAGCCATGCTACTTCATTGCACCGCATGATTGGCCATCCTGTAGTCTGACACTGCTTACTCGTATCAGCAGACAACTAGCCTCAACCGTGAGCAAGGCATCATCGACAGCCCCGTCACATTGCAGTGCTGTACTGGAGGTCCAGCAGCAGTGAAAGTTTGCATACTGCGTCGCATTTAGGTTGTAATACAGGCACACACTGCGTGCAGACATCTCCGTGCCACACGAAGAAATGAGAACAGCAGAGACCGGAATACAGGCAGGCCATGTTGATGATTGCTCAGGGTGTATTAGACAACGAATTGAAGGCCGTGAATCTGGTGCTGCTGTTCGGCTTCTAGCCAGACACCATTTGAGTGTCCCGCTTGAAGTGTAGCTGGCCGTTACTGTGGCTAATCTGTCCTAGGTTCTTTGCTTCGTGCGGATGAAAGCCTCATTGCCAAGGCATAGCTATGTTCTCCATGTGTGCCCTCAGAACGTGTTTCCAAACGACAATCCCACTTGTGGGTTGGTCATCGTGCATTGAGCGACACTTATACAAGGGACAACCCGAAGGCAGCATTTCCCAAGTACAGCAAAACAGATGTTCACAGGATGCCCAATTCATTGAGCTCGCTTATGCCTGTCATTGATCCCAATCCACACTTCATAAACGCCGCCCACTACGTCCATCTGCTGTACTTGCGTACAGCATGCACACGCGCAATCCACTACAACCTCAGCAAGCGTGTCCACCCTACCATCACCGCATGATCTGCCCACGCTGCTCCTCTCCACATGCAACGCCATCGGTCCCACCATTACCGCACCGCAGCATGCCTGGGACTCCGACAAGCGCGCCAGGGCGCGTGCAAAGCGTCATGGTGTCTGACTCACCGTGTCTGGCAGCCACGAGGTCCGAGAGATGTCCTGCGTCAGATGTAGGGCCGCAGCATGGAGGAGGCGAGGAGGGCGGAGTCGACTTTGGACTCGCGCACGAGGGCAATGCCGCCAGTGCGGGCGACCTCAAGCACGCCGTACGGCAGCAGCAGCGCCTGCAGCGAGTACATGACGTCGTCCGTGCCGATCATCTCGATCGTCATCGTCTGCGTCGACATGTGTGAGATCTCCGCGCGGAAGATGTCCGCCAGTGCCTTGAGCTCTGCACGTTGCGCCGCCGTGCACCGCACCTACACCGGCAGCCGCGTGTCTCAGGGCGTCCACACTACCTCTTCCACCTCCGGCCAGCCATGCTTATGGCTGGTGCCGGTGCTATGTGAGGCGTCGCAAGTGCGCCAACACAACATGCCTAGTTGCTCGCTGCGGCTGCTTGGCACAGCTCAGTTGGGCACTCATGCACTGGGAGCGTCACGTCACCCTCCACGCCGGACGCGCTGTGAGACATCTCACAGCAGCTCCAGGCAAGACCTAAGCTTTCGCTCACGCTCACCACGCCATTGCCAATGAACAGCAATTATGCGGCAATGGGCATGACAAGGCAGTTGGTGTGACTACAAGTGCATGGTTACAACGCAAGAGCGGACAAGCAGCGGAAGAGCACAAAAAGGCAGGTCGTGCCTTGACCAGGATGAGCTCGCGCTTGACGTGCGGCACATAAGTTACATCCACTACGTCCTGCACCACGATGAGCTTCATCAACTGCTTGATGAGCTTGCTGATGCTGCCCGACTGCCCGGGCAGAACCATCGTGATGCGGCTGCGGCCCGCCACCTCTGAGTTGCCGACTGCGAGCGATTGGATGTTGTATCCGCGGCGTGCGATCACGCCAGTGACCTCGTTCAGCACACCCGGCACATCATCCACCTCCACCAGCAGCGTGTACGGCTGGATGCCCTCCTCACTGCTCGTCTGCGGCTCCAGCAGCAGGTTTCGCACCGTCCACGGCCCGGACTGGTGGCCGCGGGACACCGCGTACACGTCCGATCCCGCCTGTTCGTACGCTGGGGCCTTCGACACTGCAATGGCACGAGCCCCATGTCAACTGCAAGTCCAAGCACCAGTCTGCGCACGCTATCACATACTCATATTTTCAGCTGCCTTCCAGTAGAAGCTGATGTGAATCTGACAAGCCTGACGCCACCCCCCCAAGGGGTGCAGGCCGAGTGTATGTGCATCGCGATGCGCGGGGCCGTCACAGGCACTCACACCATGTAGGTCATGCTGATGGCTACAACACGCCATACAGCAGGGTACTGGTAGGCATTGTGCCGAGGGGACGATTGCCGCAAGTAAGGGGAAATTCGCATGCGCTCCCATTACATCGGAACACCCTGTGCCGTGATCCCTGTTAGCGCTTTCAAGAGCAGGCTGGAGGAGTGGCACACCTGCTTCTGCCCGTGCCGAGTCCTGCTGGAGCTTGGCTGGCGGGGCGCCGGCAGAGTACTCTTGGAGTGATGGCAAGTCCAGATTGACATCGGACCTGAGCAGCGTGATGCGGCCTGTGCGGGACAGCTCCCTCAGGTGGAACGGCCGCACCAGCTGTTCAAACGCGTACAGCTTGCCAGGGTCGCCACTGACGGCGATGGTGACAGCGTCCGGCGATACATCCACAACTTTTCCTCCAAAGATGTTGGTCATCTCCAGAACCTCTGACCGGTCGGGGCCATGCGCAACCCCGATTTTGAATAGTGCAAGCTCGCGATCTGCAGACCATTCGTGTCCATTGTTCCGCACTGTTTCATTGTGTTCGAGGTGGCACAGTAGCGCTACGCTTGGCCAAGCTTGAGTTGTCACACGAGCCACAGCTCTAGCTGATTAGCATCATGTGGCTTTGGTAGTTCAAGGTCATACCCAGTCGTTGCTTTGCAGTCAAGTCCTCGACGAATCGCACTTTCACGAGCTTGGTCAATTGCTTGACCATGTTGGACTGCATTCAGTGGAGCGGGTGAGCAGGCGCATCACAAATGCATGTCGATCGCGCTTAAACAGAGAAGCAGTTCTCGTACACACTATCTAGGCTACATAGATGAGTGTGGCAATTCAGATGCTAGCAATTTTCATGGGTGCTGCGAAAAGGTATCAGAGCATTCATGCAAGAGTATTCATGGCCATGGGAGGATCTAGAACCGGCACGCTTTTGCCGATCCTGCGAAAGGGTGTCAGTGCTAGATCCATGGCAATGGGTGTCCGAGCATTTATGGCAATGTTTGGCAGCAAATGGTTCAGGTGCCCAGAGTGCGCACCACATCTGAGGGGGTTCCGTTGACGGTGATCGTGAACAGGGCTTTGTCAACATTCAGCCCCACGGCCAGGGTCTCAATGTTCATACCTCGGCGTGCAAAAACGCCAGCGACACGATTGATGATACCAGACTCATCTGCGACGAAGACTGATATCACGTGCTTGTGTATACCTTCCTTCAAGAGCTGAGGACCAGCATATACATCTAGTGTAGGCTCACTGGTTTCCTGCACCAACTTTCAAAGCTGCAGCCGTCACCGGACAGATTGGGCATGAGGAATGGCATGTGATATAGAGCATACTTGTCGAGACTTATCCATCACAGTAACGAAGTGACACGGATAACGAGGTGTCCAGCAATAGGTCAGCGATAAGTTTGAGGAGCGCGTACCTTTTCTACGGCCTTTGCTTGCACTACCTGCACTCATCGGACTGTGACACAACGACGCATGTCGCATGGATCATCCGATGTCGCCCACATAGCCTATGTTTGACTCGACCATGACGTATACCCCTCGTTTTGTGAGGTGCCATCGCAAGTACTGTGGTGCAACGATCCGACACTGAGCGTGGTCGCAAAGAAGCTCTCACTGTAGAAAATTCATATCTAAGGAGTGCACGATCACCACAGGGGCATGCGCCCAGCTAAGTACCAAGAGAGAGACATACTGGGCTGGCTGCCAATTTATGATTGCGATTTAATTTGGAGCGGAGGCTGAGAGGCTGTCGACGGAAGTCACGAGGCAGCCCGCCGACCTTGAGACCCGAGTCTGCAAGCACAAAAACATAAAATTTTAGCACTCAGCACGGACTACCTAACCAGGCAAAATTTTCAGAATTGTGAGGGAGCATTGTGCATACCCGGGCGCCGAGCTATCATCGCGCCTGCAGCGGTGTTGACGTTCCGCGAACGCTGCACTGCAATCGACCAAGCAGCAAGCGGTGCGAGCGAACACGTCTGCTCATGTGTTGCAAACTTCAGTCTGCACATCGACTATGGGGCTGTCCGTGGCAACGGAGACTTGTGTCAGCGCAAGGCAACTCCCAGCATTCGCGCGAGGCAAGGTCCCTGTCGCCATGCCTGGATCCGGCGTGCGAAACACACGGCAACACAAACCCGCCTTCAATGCTTGAATCCTTATGACAGCTATGAACCTGGGTCTACGACAGTCTCTGCATGACCTTGACTGCCTAAACGCATTTTCTCTGTAGGTGAGCTTCGTCTCGTCTCATTAGCCTGTGGCCGTGAGATGCTGCCATTGGCAAAGTTTGCGAAGTATTTGTCTGCTGAAAGTCAGCGTAAAATACGAGTCTATATTATTCAAATTACTGGGTCGAGTGGAGCGTGATTGTGATGTGTCACGGCGACATGGCCGCATGAAACTGGTTGTGGTCCACGACAACCACGCACCACGCACGCGCGCAATTGCTCAGAAACCCCTCCATATCGACTCACGATGCGATATATGTTTCAATTATTGAACATTGGCGTGCGTCATCTGCCGAAAAGAGTTGGAGACAGCTGAGCGCATTAAACCACGTGCAGGCACTGTAGGTCGGGGTGACACCATGGCGTCGCAGATGTTGAGCAAACGGCTCGTAAGCAGGATTGGGGCCTCCCCTCGCTGCATTCGATCGCTCAGCTGCACTGCGCCTCTGCGCAATCGGGTGTCCAAGCTTGTGAAGGCAGCTGCCACCGATGCTCCTCCGATCACAGAGGTGATCACAGGCGAGCCGTCCAACAACGTAACAGAAAACATTTATAATAAAATTGGCGTCAACCTGCACAAGCGACCAGCTCATCCACTCAACATCATCCGCCAAGCCATCTACGAGTACTTCGACAAGAGCCACCCGAAGGAGTTCAAGAAGTTCGACAACCTGTATCCCATCGTCACAACGCAAGCTAACTTCGACAGCGTGCTTGTCCCACCTGATCACGTCTCACGTTCATACAACGACACGTACTATGTGTCTGAGGACAAGGTGCTCAGGTGCGCACGCTGTCCCAAAACCAGATCCTGTTGTCAGTATCCACTCGCCGTAGACGGAGTTTCTGTCAGCGGCTTGGCTTTCAACCCATCCCTTCAGTGGCTTGACCTGTGCCACTTATTGGAGCTCTAGAGCGCACATGCATTCGCAGATGCTGCCACTGCGTCGGGCCCACTCAGGCGCCCGCACGTGCAGGTGCCACACGTCCGCCCACCAGGCCGAGCTGCTGTCCCAAGGCGAGAAGACGTTCCTGGTGACCGGTGACGTGTATCGCCGGGACTCTGTTGACAGCACCCACTACCCGGTCTTCCACCAGATGGAGGGGTTCCGAGTGTTCACCCCCGAGGAGATCGCCGAATCCGGCATGCCAGGTGCGCGTCCACCAGCGCAGACCATCCATACGCAGCAGCATCTCAGCCATCATGCTCAGGCACATATCCACACGCCTGGGCCTCCCACCACTACACACGAGCAGGCCGCTGTTGTCAACTGGGCTGTTGTGAGCCTAGATCCACTTTCGTCAAATCCCAGGCATCTCTCAGCAGCCCCACCCACCGGGGCTCAGGGGCAAACTTCCCGCAGCAGCAGCACCATCACCTACGCCAGCATGCACACCTGACGGTCACTGCTGCTATGCAGGTGTGGACCTGGCGGTTAAGGAGCTAAAGGAGACGCTGGAGGGCCTGGCGAAGCACCTGTTTGGCGATGTGGAGTGCCGGTGGGTGGATGCGTACTTTCCCTTCACTGAGCCCTCAATAGAGCTGGAAATCTTCTTTGAGGGCGACTGGCTAGAGGTCCTGGGCTGCGGCATCACACAACAGAGCATCCTCGACGCCAACGGCAACGCCGGCAACACCGCCTGGGCGTTTGGCCTGGGCCTTGAGCGCCTTGCAATGGTCCTCTATGGCATCCCAGACATCCGGTGCGCCCCCTGCGGCAACCCACTGCAGCACAGCGTGTCTGGTGGCACCGCCACCTGCTGAGGTGTTCTCCGCTCGCCAAGCCCGCATGAACCTTGAATTGCACCCTGTCCGTGCTGATTGGGGCCTGCTGCGGCTTTTCACGTCAGTGCTGCGTGTTTCATGCGGCGGGGGCGTGTTCTCGTGCGGTGCATTTGGGAATTGTTGCCGCCACGTGAACGGGTGCGGGTGAAGGTGTTGCTGTGGGTGTGGGATGTAGCGGACACAGCTATGCCCTGCTTGTGCTTCACAGCCAGGGCAGTAGGCTGACCCAAGGGAACCATCATGAGAGCTGTGATCTTGTGACTGGCAGCACCGGTCATACGGTGCCATAGCATCATGGAATGCTCAGGTGGTGTAGTCACGCCTGGCTGGTAGTATGGCTGAGACTACAGCACTGCCAGTGTGGGTATCCTCGCGAATGTTCACACTGGCGGTTGTGTGGCAAAGTGCCATTGCTGCATTGATGTACAGTCGCGGCTGCCTTGCCACGCGTGGGGCCAAATCGGAAAGGGCATCGTCCTACCTGCACCGATCCGGGTTCGACTGCAACTGAGAATGCAGAAATTGGGCCATCCAGAGCATGCATGCTGAACTGCAGATGCTGCAGCAGAGGGTAGGCTGCCATGCAATGGAGGAAGTTTTTGCTGACTGGTCTGCTGGTTTGCACTCCAAGAATGATGCCATGCAGACTGTTCTGGAGCTCTGACAAGCGCTTCCTGGAGCAGTTTTCAGAGGGTGACATCACCACAAAGTTCTCACCGTTCTCGAAGTTCCCGCCGGTGTACAAGGACATCGCATTCTGGATCACCGACCAATTCACAGAGAACAACCTCGCGGAGATTGTTCGTGGCGCAGGTGTGCACACCAACCTCACGTCTGCCATGAATCGCCATGGCCAAGCGCTGTGGGTTGTTCAGGTGACGTCCTGGGCTCGCGAGTGCAAAGAGCTGGCAGGGATTGTAGCAGCCATGGGCGAGATTGCTGAGCGGTGTCTGTTTCGGCTCAGAGTTTTCAATGTGTGAGCCGATGCATTGGACATTGTTCGTCTACCGCACAGCATCACACTCAGTGTTCATGACCTGGATACTTCTTGCCCGGACTGCAAATGCTTCCACCGATTTGGGTTTGCACACAGGCGTGGCTGCCACTATGGATAGCTATGCCTACCCATGCTGTCTGCATGTGGTTGGCTGTTGGGTCCTACTCGATGCTGTAGCAGCAACAGCTAGATGCGACCACTGTTCATAGTCAACACGGGTGAAATCACATGTGTTCTGCGAGGAAGACGAGGCTTTGTTTGTGAAGGCGGCGACCTGGTGGAAGAGGTCAAACTGATAGACGAGTTCGAGAACAAGAAGAAGGGCAAGACATCCAACTGCTTCAGAATAACCTACCGCTCTATGGAGCGCAGCTTGACCGACGAGGAGATCAATGCCATCCAGGAGAGTGTACGTGATCAAGTGCAATCTAAACTCGGAGTAGAGTTGAGGTAGCCCCCTCACACGGACCCTGCCCGGCCTTAGATTTTGTGACGGGCAGCAGGAAGTCCCATAGAAAGCTGCCACATTGTAATGTTGCCAACTTCGATACGTAGCGCGCATCGTGCGCCATGGCGTGCCGTTGGAAGACGAACGTGTTCGGCGCATGTACCTCCGCGCTTGCATGCGCATCACCGAATCAGGGTCCACCGACCCACCAATCCTCCTTTGCCCGTACAACCGCTGCGCGAGAGTACGTGGCCGGACTCTGTAAGTGTCTGGCTCTCAGTGACAGTAGCCCTCTATCGGAACAACCTGCCGTTCTAGTTGGTGAGTGGCAGACGATCGCAACGATTTCAACATGGCACTAGCAAAGCAACAAGTGCTCAACGTAGCACAGCAAGCTATTCGGTCGTTCGGATCCTCATCATCTGCGCTCGGGTTGTTTTCTCACGTGGGGCCAGCTCCGAAGGCGCGCTCTGCTTCTGTTGCGTCGCATGCTTCGCATTGACCGGAATGCTCAGCATCTGCAGCGCACCGTGCAGGACCCAATTCTAGGCATCACAGAAAACTTTCTGGCGGATACAAATGAAACTAAGATGAATTTGGGCGTGGTGCGTGACCTTGCTTAGGATGGAATGGATCGTGTGCACACCTGCGAAAGGCCGGCCATCGGGGCGCTCTCGATTTGGTCGCATGATCTCAATGCGACCTGCTCCGCATCAGATGCCCATTTGCAGCTATCATTGGTGGCAGCGATGCTTAGTCTTATGTTATTGTTGGCGAGTAGCGGGTTTGAGTTGGATCCGGTGGGCAGTTTCCACCATCTGCCCCTTCATGCTTCCCGACACCACCTTGCCAGTCCGTGCCAGACTTTTGAACGGCACACAAAACATGATGTGCACAGGCCCACCCTAGCTTACCCTTGCTGCAGATGCTACGCCTCAAACACAGCCCATGCCCTTGCCTAGCCGTCACTGTGGTGCATCCTGCAAAGCAGCCTGTGTTTGATACAGGGCGCTTACCGCGATGACGACGGGAAGCCCGTGGTGCTAGACTGCGTCCGAGAGGCAGAGAAGCGGGTTGCTGGAAACAAGTTCATGGAGTACGCCCCTGCCCTCACCCCGCCAGCCGCTCACTGCACACCTCAAACCACAGCGTTGCCCAACTGTAGCAGCTCATACCCGTGCAGGCCGCACCTGCAAGTGCACAGTTGTCACGACATGCCTCCTCCCCATGGCACTGTTCGGTTCTTGTCGAGGCCGCACGTCTCCGGCTTGAAGTACCGGAACTCCCCAGCAGTGCACCCGCATTCTGGCAGTGGAGCAATATCCTCTGCACTGTGTCCGACGTTGACCTGATCGAAGTGGACCAGCTTCCGCTCCAGGCCTGCACCGAGTCCCCAATGATGGAGCTCGTTGCGTGCAGGTACCTGCCCATTGGCGGCTTCAAGCCGTTCATCGACGTCACCATGAAGCTGGCGTACGGCGACAACGCGGATGTACTGGCCAACAAGCAGGTCGCCGCAGTGCAGGCTCTGTCCGGCACGGGCGCATGCCGCCTCATGGCGGAGTTCCAAAACCGCTACCTGCCCGGCGCCAAGGTCCTCATCCCGAAGCCCACGTGGAGCAACCACCACAACATCTGGCGCGACGCGCAGGTGCCGGCTGGGGAGTTCCGGTACTACAAGCCGGAGACGCGCGGCCTCGACTATGACGGCATGCTGGAGGACCTGCGGGTGCACCCCCCCCCCTCTCCCCCCACCGGCAGAACACCTCCAGCCGTCTGTACTCGTAGCCGGGGCCGGACGCACCGCCCATCAGCCATCCATCTCTGAAAGACAATGCAAGTCACACACATTCTGAACATTGCGGGGTCGCCACGACATTCGAACAAGCCGCCGGACAGTGCAGCTCTGTCAAGCTGCCGCATGCATACCGTAGCGCAGGTGGAAGTCAGCTCAAGCGAGGTGCCGCTGTGAATGGTCAGGTGTTGCAGGGCGGCCCCAGCCACAGTTTGCGTATGTGCACTGCCATCGTTTTTCCACTCCTGGCCTTCCGTGTTTCGTAGCTTGTCTATTCTTCAGCCAATCGTGTTGTAGCGTAGACATTTGTGTGCGCCCTTGAATATCTGGCTGGGATAGTAAACTGTGAGCCCAGGCCGCTGGTCCCTAGCGGCAGGGCTGCCTGTTGTGCTGTGGCTGCTGTTTGCTACCTGCTACCTGCTGTATGTCCGCATAGATATCAGCTGCGATCCGGGGCCACGTGGTGCAGGCGGCGCCAGACGGCTCTGTTGTGCTCCTGCATGCATGCGCGCACAACCCCACTGGCGTGGACCCGACGCTCGAGCAGTGGGGCGGCATTGCGGATGTCGTGGTGGAGAAGAAGCACTTCCCGTTTTTTGACATGGCCTACCAGGTGCGCCCCCTCCCTCTGCAGTGTCCCACTGGCACCTACATTCCGTGCTCACACCCAGCGCCGATGTCGGCACTGTTCAGCCAGAACGGGATGTACGTGAGCACAGTGTCGAAGTGAGTGGTACAACACTATGATGTGCTGAATATGTAGTCTCGGGCACGGGTGCATGCCAGAGCTGGTACTGAGTTCTGCATGGCAGACACACCAATGCATGGAATCCTAGCAGTCGTGCCCTGCTCCCGGTCTGTGTCTGGGTGTTACATGATGCATGTAAATCAGCATTTTTCAGCGGCAGCCGCACCAGCGGCAGCAGCAGTGTCTGCAGCTAGGCGGCTACACGTAGGCAGCGTGAGGATTGCGGTGCAGGGCTTTGCGTCGGGCGACTGCGAACGCGACGGTGCAGCCATCCAGATGTTCCTTGCGCGCGGCATCCAGGTTGCACTGTCGCAGTCATACGCCAAGAACATGGGCATGTACGGCCAGCGCATTGGCGCCTTCTCCATCGTGTGTGACAACGCAGCCGAGGCGACTGCAGTCGAGTCGCAGATCAAGGCTGTCGCGCGCGCCATGTACTCCAATCCCCCCTGCCACGGCGCCTACCTCGTGAACGAGATCCTCTCTGACAACGCCCTCAAGCAGCAGTGGTGTGTGCCCCGCCTGCCTGACTCGCTGTGGACCTGCTGCTGCCCGCGTGTTCACAGTGTCCTGATTCACAGTTGCCTGAACGGCACCCTGTCCTTTACATGCATGGCACGCCTTCCGCACGGCAGTCTGCTGCGTCGTTCTGGTCTCCGTGTGGACCGGCCCTGCTGCATGTTCTGATCGCTTGCAGCTTGCTGATTGCCATACATGTGCCGTCAGCAGTGGTGCGCCGCAGATCCGTGCGCGAACATAAGCACATCACACACCGCAGGCGCTCCGATTGGAGAAGACCAGCCATCTGGCGGACGCATGGGTGTCTGGCGGATGTGCCTTGAAGGTTATGCAAGTCAGGTTATCATGCCTCCACGCCGCTTTATGCTTCAGCACTGTTTGTGAGAGCTTGTCTCTGCTCACCTGAGCCGGGGGGGGGGGGTGTGCGTTCAGGTACTCGGAGGTGAAGGGCATGGCAGACCGCATCATCAGCATGCGCACCATGCTGCGCGACGCACTCGAGTCATCGGGCTCAAAGCTGCCGTGGAGCCATGTGACGGAGCAGATCGGAATGTTCTGCTTCTCCGGCATGACGCCCGAGATGGTTGACGAGCTTGCGGCAAAACACAGCATCTACATGACACGCAACGGCCGCATCTCCATGGCTGGCGTCACGTCTAAGAACGTCGGCCGCCTCGCGGCCGCCATGCATGAGGTCACCAGCAAGTAGGCGCCCGGGTCCGCACATCGCTTTGGGCTGTCTGTCAGCGCGTGCTGTGCGTGCCGCGCTGCAGGCACAGTCGCGCCTGATGCAGGCAGCATGAGCCTGGTCTGTCTGGGACCTGTTCTGTCTGGGGAGACTTGATGGGCATTACGCGTAGGCTGTGTTGCAGATTGGTTCGTCTTATCAGGCCCTGTAGGTGTGCATGCGAGGCTGAACGTGTCAGTGCTGTGACACTGATGCGCGCCAGGGTGACGACATATTCCGAGACATGAGGAGCGGCCATAGGGGTCCAAGGATGCTCTGTTTGTGTCAGCCAAGTGCTGTGCGGCGGCTCGCTGTTGTCCCTCGTGTAAGATAGCGTGAGTATGCCCTGTCCTGTATGCATTCAGCGCACAGCCTTCTGTGAGTGCGTATGTGTGCCATGCCTATGCACACATGTCTTGTCATCGACTGACAAGCTGTGCGTGTACTTGGCAAGGCCACTGCCAGGGTATGTGTGTGTCACATAGTGCATGCTGCGAGGCGTCCGTCGTACTTCATGGTGAACGCCGGCGGAGTGGACGTGTGTGCGGGAGACATGTGTCGGTGGGTGTTATTGTGCTATTGCAGCGCACCTATGGGGTTGCTGCAACAGCTGATGCAGAGTATCATTGGGTTGAGCAGGACAGTGAGCAGGTATACATCCACCTCCCCTTGTGGCTTATTGTGGCCATGCGCAATGGTGCATGCATGGCTGAACAAAGTGTACAATGGATGCAGCCAGGGGAGGCTAAAGACTGAATGCTGCTGCTCTGCGTGCAGCTATGCAGCAGTCCAGGTGATGTTGCACACAGATTGATGCAGCCACGTAGCAGCAAGGGCAATAGCAGATAAGCAACCTACAGCAAGCGCCCAGTATGCTAGACTCCACCAGCTAGATCCCACCAGCTACGAGCCACTGACACAAGTGCACACCCACGCACAACACCAGTACCACCTCATCCTCGCCTCACCCATGCAGTCTAGGTGTTGTGATAACGGAGTTGTGAGATCCACCACCCTGTGTTGCTCCAGGCGTCCTCAAAGTATGTACGCAGTCACACTTGTGTAAATCACTGCGCTCATGCAGTATTAATTGCATGAGATCGCCGGTGTTGCGAACGATCTACACGTGCGCATGGGCGGCTTGAGTCTGATAATATTGTCCGCTGGCTTCATCCGCTGGAGGACAGATGTGTGTTCGTATTATTGAGTCACACATTCATCTCTTCGTTTGATTTCTTATCATATAGCGACTCATTCGAAACTGTAGCTACAGGGGACGTGCCAGCGGCCGGCACCATCAGTCAATGTTTAGGCCGTCACCATGCACAGAGGCGGCCCTTTGAATGAATCATCATATGGGTATGATGAATCTCTGTGTGCATGCAGTCGTGGCAGTCGCGAGTGGCCACTCAAAATTGCCGATGCTGCGCACGCCCGCATGGCAGCTGTATGCACCGTTACATCGAGGGGCTCCGATCCAGTGCACCAAGCGAACGTACAACTAGAGTCTAGACTCACATGCTACCCAGCAGATGCGAGCCGGCCAGGCGATCACCTGGCACAAACTGCGCACCCGTTAGCCGTGCTACCCTGGACATGGTCTTTCTGATCACAAACCCGTTGGCAGCTGTATGCATATACACTTATCAACTGTATATGTTTCACTGAGATAGCCTTGGCGTGCACAGTTTGTGTGCCTGGGTGGCATGTGCTCATCGACGGCATCATGACCCTGCAGGCGCACAACCCCTGGAACCCTGGTTCAACTGCGTTGTACGCGCGCTTCAGCGCTCGGCGGCGGAGCTCCGCGGAGCCTCATCAGTGTGTATGTTAAGGCAATATGCATGCCACACGTACGTGTGAAAACGCAACGCGCTCATGCATTGTGCGGTTCTCCTTCAACCTGTGCAAACCCGAGCTCCACAGCAGGCGTCTAGCCCATCAGCTTGCCTGCTTGCGGGGCAGAGGTACTTGTATAATGATGCATGCTTTATTTGCAGTGCTCACATCCGTCAGTGGACAGTCTCACTGGGTGTCAGTTTAGGTCTGCAACTGCCACTGCCAGTGCACTGGCTGTGATATATCTGGTGACCTGGCAAAAAAAAATCAAAAGAAAAGATCGGGTATCACGCCACAGTCGGGCATCAGCCACAGCACCCCCATAGCATACATGGACTGCAAGTTGAAGCCGACTCACATGGTTGGCGATTCCCATTTAGTGCAGCTGGCCTAGCAGGATTCACAACGTGATTGTTTTCCAGGTATAATGCATGGCTTATGCAGTTAACATTTGCCTTTCTGTGTTATTATAGCTTAGATGCTGACTCAGAGGCCGCCCAGTGCTTTGAGGCGGGTGCCTGGCGTTCTAAATCCTGAGACCTATGTTTAGACTGTGCAGCTATTACCTGAACAATTGCAATGCGCAGAGATGAGCAGACATGCACGAAGACGCTGTGCCCGCCAAGCTGCAAACTCACACACCCGTTGCCTGGTCTTTTGCCTCGGTGCTGCTGAGTCCTAGATCTAACACTGTGTAACACACCCGTAGCTGCACAGCTGCACATGCGGCCACCATTTGCGTGCACCTCCAGTTCATGCCCCACCACCATGGTCAGACATGAATGTCAACACTCTGATGATCATGAGGGCCAGCATGAGCATAGAGCATAGGTGCCACATGGGCATCTGGTACCCATGCATGCCATGCAAGCAGTGCTTGCATTATCATTGTGACTGCCTGCCCGCTGCAGGGCAGGAGGCCCCACTGTCTAGTGCCCTGTGTAGTCATTGGTGATGGAGGCTGACTAGTGCACAGTGCAAGGTTTGAAGGAAAAAAAAAACAAACCAAAAATGCATTTTTGGAACATACGGCCATCACACAAATACCGGACCGCTGTTTGGTTGTTTGCCTGCTGCTTGCTCTATTGCCTGGGCGCTGCTGAGTCCTTGATCTATCACAGTGTAACACGCAAAACCCAGACGGGCATCAGCCAAAACCTCATGATGGTGGCAGATGGGCAAGGAATGCTGAAGTGTGCCACGCTCAGTACTGAATATGATGAGATTGTTTGCACATCACAGCCAGTGTTTAATTAGAAGCTGCATCTCCCCTCTGTGCGCGTGTACTGGAGCAGGCTCAGCTGTGCATGCTGCAGGAAGATCCCACAGGCTTGTCCCGGGGCCGCAGCGAGATCACGGGATGCGTACAGAAAGTTTTGCACAAACTTTGGGTGTGGGTGGCCAACGTTCCTACTAGTATTCCGGAACACCCCTCACGTACAGTATTCCGGAACACCCCTCGTGGTCTACCATAGCGCGGGTGTGCGTTCTGCACGCATGTGCTTCTTCCTCATCTGCCCCAATGCGGAGCAGTGCTGTGGCATGATGCCTGACGTTCTGCTTCTTCCGGCCAGGAGCCCGGGCTGCCACCTGGTGGTCGGAGGAGACCTGCCAGTGGGCCGGGGGAATGTTCTTTCACACACAATGGTTCAGGTCCTACGCCTCCGATGTTGAGGGTGTCTAGCATCTACATATACATTCTGGCCAGCCTGCGGGAGTTCGGTGCGGCGACAGTGAAAGGAAACGGGTTTGTGATCAGAAAGACCATGTCCAGGATAGCACGGCTCACGGGTGCGCAGTTTGTGCCAGGTGATCGCCCGGCCGGCTCGCATCTGCTGGGTAGCATGTGAGTCTAGACTCTAGTTGTACGTTCGCTTGGTGCACTGGATCGGAGCCCCTCGATGTAACAGTACATTCTGGCCAGCCTGTAGAACAGCAGCCCTGCAGATGGATCTAGGCATACGACGCATGCGAGGCGGTGCGCACCGTCCGCGTGGCTTCCATACGCATGCACGCACCTGTTAACACCGTTGACGCATCCCAGCATGGCACACTCGCGCGACTTGTCGCTACGTATACACCATCTGGACGGCTGTCCGCGATGTCCAGACAACCTGTTCAATAATCGCAATTGCATATTCACATCTACAATGGACCATACATGCTCGCTGCCGAGCTGTACTTGGGTCCGATCGCGAGCGATCTAACTCGCAAGTGCGGTTCGAATTCGCGAAGCCTCGGCGCTGGCAAGACATGGCGAATGCACAGTACTCATCTACATCTCATGCGTGCCGGATTACAAGCGCGAATTCAGCGCTCAAGTCCATGATGACGAATTGTCCGCGGGGGAATTCAGGCCGTAAGACGGTCGTCCGCGACGCCAAAGTGAATACTCCCACCATGCAGGTGGCATCGGACCATCGGACCGACGAAATTGAAACAGGCAGTCACCTAAACGGCGGTGAATGCACTGCACATAAGACCGTACACCACTTCGCATTGGCGAATTGACTTGGCCCTTTGCCCGGCTCCTTTGTGTAGACAAGGCCGCTTGACTGTGACAACAGAGCTTAAGAGTTAAGCTCGTCACACTCGCTCAACTATGACAGCGCGCCTCGCAACACGCCGGACATTCCGGTCTGGTCATGTGTTGTACTGTGTCTTGATATCGTTGTTGATAACATGCGGGATCGCAGTTAGAAAGTGTACTTTCAACAGCTCATTCTCATCATGCATGTTCGGGGACGGCAACGCAAACAGCGGGAACGAAGGCAACGAAGGAAACGAAGGAAATGAGGGGAATGAGGGTAATGAGGGAGATGAGGGCGATGAAGGCAATGAGGGGCTGCGGAGCAGAGGGATCTTGCCGAAAGATGGAGACGAAGGCAACGAGGGGAACGAAGGCAATGAAGGCAACGAAGGAAATGAAGGCAACGAAGGGAATGAGGGAGGTAGCAATACCATTAGGCCTCCCAATGACGATCCTTCGGGTGGAACTCCTCCGCCTGAGACCTCTCCTGAGCCGTCCCCTACACCCCCGAGTGATGACTCATCCCCAGGTGAGTCCATGTACATGCGCATCCGTGCCCAAGCTGTGACCAGCTGTCCTAGCCCATACTGCAAAAGAATGCCTCGAGCAGTGGCACTGCACTCAACATAGGACAGTCTTGCTTTCTGGTTACTTTTGGTTTGTTCGTGTCTGCAAACTTGCCAGCGGCACTGTAAATTGGGGCTAAAGTTGCCAGCATGCAGCTGCAAAAGCCTCTCATGCTGAAGCCCATGCAGTCAGGGCCACCTGCGTCTGCACCGAATGCAGTGTGTATGCAGGCTTGGGCACGCCTCCCAGCACAAAACTGTATATGGCATGATGGAAGCCCCACTCTTGCCAAGCAAATCTTGCCTGACCACAGCTACAACTTGAAAAGCCACAAGTACTCACTGCACTGACTCAACACGACAACTTCCTGCAGCATCTAGTCCGCTGACAACAGCTCACTGCCCACTGTGGCCAGTGACTCACATCCACAGGCACGCTGCTGGCTGTGGCGCTGCACAGCCAAATGAGAGCAATGCTCCTCTTAGCAACCAAACATAGAGCCTGCCCCACGCATCTCCGCTGCCGTCTGACCAGTTCCCGCGTGCTGCAGGTCGCACTCACCCCAAATACATCCGTATCGAAGGCTCCCAGATCAAGACGGCCTCCGGCGCAAATCTGCACTTGAAGGGTGTCAACTTTGGCGGCTGGCTCGTCACAGAGAACTGGATGTGCGGGATTGAAGACAGCACTGATGCGGCGTCTGGCCGCTTTGTCCTGGAGACCTTCCGTGAGCGCTTCGGCGCATACGATGCTCTGCAGCTCATCAAGACCTGGCAAGACAACTTCATCACGGAGGACGACTTCCGGCAGGTTAAGGCGATGGGCTTCAACTTCATCCGCATCCCCTTCAGCTACCGCACCCTGCAACCCGACTCGCTATATCACAGCGACAGCACCTTTCCCGAGGTCCAGAAACTTGACTTTTCGCGGCTGGACTGGGCTGTGCAGCAAGCGCGGAAGCACGGATTGTACATTATATTCGGGTACCACGTGTGGTGGGGCCAGGAACGGGGCCGCACGGGCGATGGCGGTCCTGGCGGCCATCGCGTGGCCAAGGAGGCGTACGACATGATAACGACCGCAAACAAGGAGGACCGCATGGTGCATGAGCAGCGCAGCCATGCGGTGCAGCTGTGGGGTGCGATCGTACGGCACTTCCGGGGGGTCGGGGAGATTGCCGCGTTCCAGGTTCTGAACGAGCCATACGGCGCATCCCGCGGCTGCAAGTTCCTGATTGATGCAATTCAGCCGCTGGATGAGGCGCGCACATACCTTGTGTGGGGTGACCCCAATGATGACACAGAGGACTGGCACAACATCATCTTCGGGCCGCATTTGTATAACTTCCGGGGGCCGACGACAGCCAGTGACACTCAGAAGATGGACACAGAGGTCCACAAGATGACATCCATGCGGAGCGAGCACAACGTGCCATACCTGGTCGGGGAGTTCCACGTGTTCAATGGCCAGAAGTCGGTGTCTCGCAAGTCCACGTCGGAGCTGCTGCGGAAGATGAACAGGGAGGGCATCTCATGGTCGATGTGGACGTGGAAGGGTGTAGACATCTGGGACTGGACGTTCCGCATCATCAAGAAGAAGATGATCATCAATGCAGCGACAGACTCCAAGGAGGCGATCCAGGAGATTTGGCGGGCACTGGGGGCGAATGAGATTGCCAACTCCGATCTAGAGGCGGTGTACAGGCCAGAGCTCTAGGATGTGATCGCTGAACAAGTGAGAAATAAGTAGAATCGATTCGAGGGGTTTTTGTGTGACCTGCTGGCATGCCAGTGGTGACAAGGACGGCAAAGGCTTGATCACCCCATGTACGATTTTCAGTACCCAGTTAGCGTCGGAGCCAAGTTAAGTCGGGGGCTTTATTTTTATTGTATATACAGGCGATAAGGCAGCGAGTCCGCTGCATGAGTAACACTGTAAGGAGTTTACAAATATCCACAACTGCTCGTGCCACCATGTGTTCTGCATGTCAACCATGTCTGTGTGCATCTGTCCGACAGACACCGCATCATGTCGCCCCTGACGTGCGGTGTTGCTGGCTGTGAAAGCCTGACCAAGCGGCACCAACAACAGGCACCGTGAGAGCAAACCTCGAGCGAGAGATGATGCGACCACCATCATCAGCAGCAAGAGATCTGCTCTGATGTACGGCTCTGACATGTTGTGTGGAATGCATGCGACGCTGGGAGCTGAGTTGCCACAAAAACTACGCAACAGCATAATCGATCCACTTCTCGATGTGTTCCTCATCCCCGTACCATGTGCGGTCCTGCACACAAAGGCCTACATCAACACTGCATGCAGCCACAGCAACAGCAGACTCTGGCTTTGCGATACACCATGCTCTCGTGCACATCAGGCACGTGTTGCCATGCCACTGACATTGTGCAGTCAAAGCACTGCGCACAGCACCCAGACATGCCCAGGCATGCCACCTGTCAGTTATGGCAACCTCCGCACACCCCATCGCAGCCAGACTCGCCCACTGCAGCCAGTCCTGCCATCTGAGATCGGACACAAAGCCGCAGGGCCATTGCCCGGTACTGCGCCGGTCACAACGTCTGCACCTGGCACACCACAGCATGTGTGCGGCGGCAGCCAAGGAGGGCGGCTCGGCAATTTGGAATCCATGGCGATGTGCGCTTGGCGAGTGAAGCAGACATGGCGTAGAGAGTGGTGGGGGGAGCGCACCTCGGAGGCACCGAGTGGGGAGTGGTAGGCCCCCTCGATGTCCACATTGATGGCCCCCTCGAGGTGCGCCGACGGCACTGGCACGATGCCATCGCCCCATACGTCCGCACTGCCGCAAACCTGCAGCTGGCACTCCTAGTCATAATGCAATGATGGCTGGACAGTCATGGCACCCCGGGGGAACGTGTGCGAATTGCCACTCGTTCGCAGCACATGCATGCTTCGGATCAAGGCAGGAGATACTCATTTGATCGTCGATGGTTAGATAGTGGAGATCGCTTTTGTGATGTGAGGAGCGTGCTGCAATCCGGATTGAGGGACTGCGGGGTCTTATTTGTCGCCAAGCATGCGTGCAAACACGCAGTGGCCAGGTAACATGTATGATAACGTAGCTTGACAAGTGATCGCATGTGCAGGGTACATCAGGTGTCGGGCCATGCAGACCAGTTCTGTGATTAGTGACACACATCATGTTTCGCATGTTGTGTCCACCAGCAGGCACAGTGATGTACAGCATGCACATACATGTACATATAGTAGTTCAAAACAGATTGAAAAACTTACATACAGTAGCCAGCGATTGACGCGTGCATGCATGACGCCACTGCTGGACACAGGCACATGTGGATGATCACAGCGGCTGGCGGCGTGGCTCCTCTGTGCCCAGCTCGGCCGTAGCAGTCTTGGTTCAGGGACAGCACCTGCTTGTATCCAGCTCCAGCAATTCGCTGTTGCCATGTCCCTGCGTCTCCCCACTTGACGCCTTTAATGAATTGACTCGCGACGGTTACATACTTCACCTGCAGGCATACGGAATAAACTGTGACCGCATAATGTTACCTGTACGGCCAGAATGTGCTTTGCCTGGGAGTGGCGCTGTATGTGGATATTGGCTGCGGGGCTGGTTGTCACTGAGTGGATTGGGTTGGCGGAAGTTCACACGGGGCACAAATACCTCCTCATGATGGCATCCCGGAAAGTTGTCCTCACAGAATGTGAGAATACCTCGGGTCTGGTCTACAATGCCTGCTGCGCCAGCAGCGGGGGGCAGGTGTGGGGATCCCAGGGATACCAGCCGGTCGACCCCCTGACACCCAAAATCATTCAGATACACACGCCCCAACCAGCCCCCAGCACTGTGCGTCAACATCGTTGCAGGGGAGGTATGGCCTCGCTCTTTTAGAGCCTTCAAAGCACGGTCGATTCGGTTCAAGTACCAGTCGACTGTTGGCCGTGGTGAAAGTGTACCCTGCCAATACCTTGCATCTGTCAGTCCGGCAGCATTCCGAGCCCAGTCAATTCGAGCGACTTCCGCAATCTCTACGTCACAATTATACTTGTCCTGCAACACCTCTGCGAACTTTCCATAGTCAGCAGAGCTGTTCCCTAGTCCTGGTAGCATGACCACTCCTCTCTTGCTCGCTCTGCACAAATTTCTCCCATAGATCGCGCCCAACCATTGACTGCTAAGGGTATAAAACTTGTGGATTAAGCGTTTTGGAAGACAGGACAACGCCGAGCGCTGGCGTGCACGTGGTCTCTGTGCTTAAGAGTCGCGCACCTACATGCAACGCTGGGTCGTGCATGTGCAGTTCGGCTCGCGGTACCACGGAAGGCGGCCATGCTTGACACCGGGCGCCCCTTAATCAAATTGTACAATGGATCTGATGATGGCTTGAAGGAAACCGAGTGACGGTGGGTGTGATGGCACAGGCGAACCAAACGGACGGGGTACAACAAACATACAAGCCGCACGTTTGGGGGGCGTCACTTGCTTTGGTAGACACAGCTCGTAAATGTCATGTGGTCCGTGTTGTGACATTGTTGTGACAGGTAGCGAAACTGCGCGTTGCCCTGCGATCGCATGCGAGGCCTCGCGAGGCTCCCTTGTGGACAAAATGCATGGCGAGTGTTTGAGGTCCGTGAGATCTCATGAGAGCTCGCGAGCGCTCTGCAGCGGCAAACATGAGCTTTAACGAGCTGAAGCCAAAACAGCGGAAATTGATGTTGAGAATGTAGGAACATAGGGTCTTTAGTTAAGGAGCGACCGCAGGCGCCATCGCGCGACACCATCTGTCGTGCAGCATTTGCAGCGTACAAGCTTGCTCCGGACATCTCGGCATTGGCATCGAAGATCCCAAGTATCATGCAATGGTACAGGCGCACAAAAGCCCGGCTGCAGCGTTGTGCCGGTCTAGAAAGCTGCAACAACTGTGGCGCGGCGTTTACTTCGGCGTACACCATGGAGCCCTGGCTCGCCGGATGTGCGACCCCAGCTTACGGGACCAGCCGCAGACACTACGGGCGATCCGATACGAGCAGAGCTGCACTGCTCTTTCGAGACACTGAGCACGCCTGATAAATGTTTCATGCAAGGCGGTGGGCAGCCCTGCAGCTGAGCATTACGTGCATGCTTCTGGGAGAGTGGCGTGAGTCCCTCAACCGGTGCCGCTGCAGAGCGCCGGTGTGCATGCGAACGCCGATCACACAGGGATGAACGTGCCAGTTCGTTCGCATATGTTACGAATCGGACACGGCATCATCTTTCGGTCGTGACCGCACGCGTCGTTGAATATATTCTTGGTTCATCACGCGCTGATCTGATCACAGTGCTCAATATGACGACTGCGCTACAGAAATCGATTGATCTGATAAATGAGATTCTAAGAGAATGCGAAGATGCAACTTTCTCCGCAAAGCCTGCACCCACTACAACCGCCGCGGTCCCTTCTAAGGCTGCCCCATCAGAGGGGGCGCACAAGCAGGGCAAGAAAGAGAAGAAGAAGAAGGCAGCCAAGCCGGATGCAGTTGCAGCCTCGACTGCTCCCGCTACGCAGGATCCTATGGCCACAGCGGATTTAAGGGTGCGCATCTGCCCTGAATGCCGTTTTGATTGGCCAACTTTGCAAGCGCCATTGCCCTAATCTGCCCTGAGACATCATCAATACTTGGCAGGTGGCGAAAGTAGTGTCAGTGGAGGCTGTTGACAGTTCTGACAAGCTCTGGAAGTGTCAAGTCAATGTTGGAGGCGAGGAGATGAGACAGGTGATTGCTGGACTGCAACCGTACATTAGTAAAGACGTCATGGAGGGGTTGCTCCTGGTCGTGATATGTAATCTGAAGCCAGCAAAGCTTGCCGGGGAGGCATCGGAAGCCATGATTTTGGCTGCAACCTCTGCAGAAGACTCGAGCGTCGTGAGAACGCTTCAGCCTCCAGCAGCCTGCAAGCCTGGTGATAAGGTACCCCCTGTCCATCCAAAACATCACACATACGTTGAACATATCGTGTGTCGGCAGAAGTGTGTTGCAGTTGGCGGTGCAACGTGTTATTATGTCTGCTGCTTCGACATGCCTTTGGCCACAGCATGTGTTTCAGCGCCCATGATTTGTCACAGGCCCATTACTACTCTTTGTGCGCAGGTGTTTGCGGGAAACAGTGCAGGAGAGCCTGTGAAAGTCATGAAGAGCAAGCCATGGGCTACCATAGTAGAGAAGCTTAAAACTGAGAAGGGAAAGCCTGCCTATGCTGGCTCACCCTTGACAACACATCTTGGCGAGTGCAGTGTCCCAGCGGAAATCCCTGATGGATCGACCATCAGGTGATAGCATGGAATGATTCGAGCAAGTCGTGGCGGCTCAACAGAGGTGGCAGGACATGTTGTCTTACTGGTCTCATCGGACATTGCTACCAACCTCAAGGGCACGACCATCATGGTGGATACAACGGGCACATCGAACCCCATCTCAGAAAATGCTAGCAAGAGCAACCGCAGATGCACCACAATGCACGCGTCTCCAACCCCCCTTCCGTAGTCAAGGTCCCAATGTCACGACCTGGGCTCAGTTGATGCTGTTCAGCGTCGTCCGATAGCTTCCTCGTCATGCGCTCAATTGCTGCTACCTCGTGTTTTATGGCGTCTTTGGTCGCATTGAAGGTGAAACGCCCAAAGTGGACAAGAAACAACTGCGGCTCGCTGTCGCTGCTCCCGTCCGCCTCCATGAGCTGGCGGAGCGCCGGATCGCCATGCGTCATGTCCCTCATATTTCTCATGCAGGTGGTTAAACAGTTTGCGCACTTGTTGTTTATTTACCTCGGACTGCCATACGTCCCCAGGCAGATCATTGCCGTTGCAGGCACCCTTGTACTCGATCACCAGCGCCGGCACCCGAATGTCCAGCACCGCCACATTAGTGCATGCGAGTAGGATCGGTATACCCTCTTTTAATTATTGTTAAGCAACCTCAGTACTTTCCCCTCCGTCTCCGCGCCATCTGTGTCAAATGCCCCGCTACCGTTGGGAAGGAAAGCCTTCACCGCAGCTCACGAGCCATTCGGCCCCAGTGCGAGCCCAACATAGCTATGACTGGATTGATGGATGAGCGGTAATCGTAGGAGCTGCATTTGCGATACAGCCGCGGCCCAATCAAACGCTCCACCTTTGCTCCTACATCATGCATGCGCTGAGAAATACGGGCGGACGCTAAGCTAGGCAAAAATGGAGCATGCACCCGTACTGCCCGGAACCGCGGGGGCGGCGGGGGAGGGAAGGCGGGCAGGTCGCGATGGGCGGCGGGGGGGAGGGGTGGGGTCATTTCACGGCTCACGATGTGAACAACAGGCCACTAACCTATGTCTGAGGCGAGCGCTCTTCGGTGCTTCATGATGACGAGCCTACGAAGAGCCATGCAACTTGCGTTGCAACACGACTAACTGTGTGCGCATGTCATAGCTGCATGGCAGCGGAAGCTAAGAGACATAAACAGGGTGCAAGCCTCAGCCATGGCTCTGATCGCGACGCAGCCCTCGAATCGTCGTACACAACGACGCCAGTAAATTTCGATGCGGAGCGCTCACCTACTGTCCGCTGTAGCCGCAGCAGAACATGCTCGGCAACTCTCGGGAATAACATCTCCATCTCTTCAATCGGTTTATGTCGACCTATGTAGATACGGTACACCATATCGGACGAGTGTTCATGCAGAAGGCGCTGGATGGCCACTGCGTCGCACCCACAGCGGTGCAGCCACAAGACTATCTGCTGCCGTTATGACTGAGCGGTGCCCACGATTCTGCTCATGTCTGAAGTGCCAGGAAATGCAAGGTAACAGCGGAGGTGTAACCCAGATGAAGGTGTAGAACTTGTTGCAGTCGAGTGAATCGTGGCAGACAGTATACATGCCATCATCAAAGGTCTGTTGCATTGCAGAAACATAGCCATGCGCACGTCGTGAGGCGCTCGTAACGGTTTGACAGGGTGTTGGTTGTTGTTTGGCGCTTCTGGAAGCTTCTGGGCCATTTTGTGGCCAGCGGGGCCCCTACGGCATGGCAAGATACGGCGCGCCACTGGCATTGAATTATATTGAAAATGTGTGACACGGAGATCAACGCAAGAGCCCGGCAGCGAGGGCAACAGCAGGAAATCAGACTACCAAAACCCCCACAAGCAGGCAGCAACAAGCAGCTACAGCCACAGGCGCAAAGCCACAACGAACCGGCACAACTGACACAACCGCACCCACACACGCGCACTGCAACGCGCCCCACCATCGCGTCAACCACGCCAAAGCCGCACACAGTGACTGTCTGCGCCCCGCACCGCCGCCGCCGTTATGGCCCACACGTGGACACATGTCCCCCCCAGCCACCTTCCACCGGCCCAAGCTGCACTTCCGTAAATCGCTTTGCAGCCCTAGCTGCGATTGTAGCAGACAACGAGCCCTGCGCACCGCCCAAGCTTGCCCCGCATACGCCACTGCCGCCTCCGGCGCCCGCTGCTGCCCCTCAAGCGTGCTCATCCAGGGCGCGCAAGCAGCGCCAGCGCGCGACCACACAGGACTGTATTGCATGCATGAATGTTAAGGACATCAGCTCCACCGCTGCGTCGGCGGGCTGCATTGGCGCGCTCTCCGACCTGATGCAGCGGCATAATATTGGCGTTATGGCAGTGCAGGAAACGAAATTTCGGCGCTGGATGACGTCCCCACCACTTTTGGCCTTGCCTATGAGGGCACCCCCGCCTGTTTGCAGGACCACATCTGCATAGGTGGCACCAAGTTTCACATCCGCGCAGACGCGGCCCCGTTTGTGTCCTACATTGGCCCACGCCTGGGGGTGACCCGCGAGGCACCACTGAAGCACGCTGCAGTGTGAGCTCGTCTATACGGGACCAGTGCCGACACCGACATGTACTTGGCCTCCGTGTACATGCCGCATGCACGAGGGTCAGTCGCGGCTGAACATGAATATGAGTCGGCCTTGCAGGACTTCCACAGCGACATCCAGTACCTTCGCCGCAAGCCGGTGTGGTGATCATTGCAGGGGACTTCAATGCCAGGGTCGGCTTTCGGGGCGCCGAAGGCATGCCCGTGTCCCTCGATGCGATGGCACCACTACATGGCGAGCCGACGCTGGACCAACATGGCAGGTCGCTACTTTGCCTGTGCGTTGCAGCTGACCTGCAATTCTTGTCTGGCACCATGTCAGCTACCCCAACATGCCTGGGGCAGGCGGGCCGATGGTAGCGGTGCGGGCACGTCGGTCATTGACCACATCTTGCAAGTTCACGGTCCTGCCACCCCTGACGCCCCTGCCACCAATGGCCCCCCCACCTGCTACGCGTTGGACCATGCTGCGCACCACGAAGCCCTTGCCCCAATTCAGTCTGATCACTGCCCTGTGGTACTGCACACGTCCCTGCGTCGGTGTGAACCTGCCTCTTGTGGCGCCGCTGTGACTGAATGGCGCCTGGAACTCCTGCTGACTGACATGACTGTTCGGAAACGCTACCCCGAGTGCGTGCAGTCCCAGTACGATGGCGTATGGTCAAATGTTGCACCACCACTGCAGCGCGTCGACCAGGAGGGCGTGGATAGGATTGCCATTGCAGTGTCAGAGGCGCTCCTGGCTGCGGCACGGTCCGCTGTTGGGCAACGCACAGTGGTTCCTGGCATCTTCAAGCCCTGGTTTACGCCCAAACTTCGGCGCCTGCGCAGTGAACGCGGCAGCGCGCTGCGCGCACTGACTGGCGATATGCCCGCCGATGCTCCCCAGCGGCAGCACCTATCGCACTTGAACGCCGCATACCGCTCGGCTGTGGTGCAGGCACGCCGATCCTATGTGCACAAACGCGGACGAAAGTGCGCACACCTCTGCAGCACTGAACCTGGCTCTTGACGGATGCACCGGGCCTTAGACAAGCTCGCGCACGCCGCTGTGCGCTCCCCCCTCCCCACAATCAGGCACCCAGACACAGTCACACTTTGCATCATGGCTACAGAGAAAGCAGAAGCCCTGCGCGCGTACACGGCTGCTGTTGCCAGCGCACAAGAGGCGGCGTCACCAGAGGAAGCGGCCCTGCGTGCCACCCCTCGTGAGTGCATTGCGGCGGAACGCATGACTCCCACTCCGCACGGGGGACGCCTTGACGACGTGTTCGACCATCAGGAGGTGCAGTCCGCCCTGTCGCGCCTGGGTAACCACAAAGCGGCGGGTGGGGATGATATGCCTGCTGAACTGCTGAAGAACTCTGGGCGTACCTGGCCTGCGATGTTGACTAGACTGTACAACGCCGTCTATGAAGCCGAACGTATCCCATCGACCTGGCGACAAGGCGTAGTGGCGCGCCTCCCCAAGGGTGGCGATGGTGGCGACTGCAGCAATTACCGGCCGCTAACACTGATGCCTGTCATAGATAAGCTCTTTGCGGCGATTGTGTTGTGTCTGCGCGCCTGATGGGCGCCCTCGCTTTGCACGACCAGCAATACGCCTTTCGCCACGGCAGAGGGACGCCCCAGGCGTTGGCCACTATGGTGCACACGATCCGCCGCCGCACGCAGGCTGGGCTGCCCACATTTGCATGCTTCTTTGATGTGGCGAAGGCGTACGACGTGGTCCCGCACGACCTACTCCTGTACCGGTTGCTCCAGAGAGGCATCACTGGCAAAGCGTTTGCTGTTGTGGACCGCATGTACTCATCTGCCTACAGCTGTGTCGGTGTCGACGGCGTACTGTTGTCCGTGTTCTCTGCGCAGAGTGGTGTGGCTCAAGGCTGCCCTCTGTCGCCGCTCTTGTATGCTGTCTTCATTGACCGTGTTCTTGACGACCTGAGTGCTCTGCCGTCGGATGGCCTGGTGTCGACTCCCGCCCCCGGTTGGGAGTACACTCCCAGGCCAGGCCTATGCTGATGACCTCTGTGATTTGGCCACCACGCCAGGGGGTGCACAACACGTCGTGAACGTTATGTTCGCCCACAGTCGGTGGTGGGGGTGGTCCCTGAACATACCGAAGTCGGTCTTGACGGTGTTAGGCCCCATCGCCGTGCGGCGTGAACACGCGTTGGTGTGGCTGCGCTGGGGCTCGGACCTGCTGCCCCGGTCTGCCCTGGCCAAATACCTTGGGGTACTACTGGTCTCAACGTCATGGATCTGCATAACTAGATGTTAGCAACTCTATCAACTTTCACAGAGGATCTGAACAAAAATATGCTATCTGCACAGCCATCAAGTTGGTGCTTGCGGTGGCCGGTCTGTTTGCTTATTGCCTGGTCTGTTGCCTCGGCGCTGCTGAGTCCTAGATCTATCACTGTGCAACACAGAGGAGCTGCAATCATGTCAAGGCAGACAATGCGAGCCGTGAGCCATTGTCAAATGATAATTATGCCAGACAATTCAATCAAAAATGTGATCACAATCGTCAGGCGTGGTGCCTCAACTGCACTTTGTAAAAATCCATTCCATTCAACCCACAGCAGATCAACCGTGACGAAGGGTAGGCATGGCGCTACTCACGCGCCCTGCCAGCACAGAGGCCTGCCCAGCTGTGCAGCCACCACAGCTGCTACCGTTGCAGAAATTGCCAACGCCGCGGCTCGGATTGCTGCTGCTGTCGTTTCCACGTCATCGCCACCGCCGAGGATGCCGCAGCCACCAGCGCACCTACCATGTATGGACGGCCGCAGGAGGGCAGTTCGGCAGCTGAGCTGCTGCCGCAGCAATTGCCTCTGCCTTGTTCTCCGGCGCGTTGTCGCCTAAGTCACCACCGCGACCGCCATAGCCGCTGCCGTGTCACAGGAGGGTTTTCCCGAGGCCAAGGCCGGCCTGCCTGGGCCACTGCAACATTGGGGCGCGGTTGGGCGGGCGACAGCCGCTGCAATCCCTGGTAGCCGCATGTGCCATAGGCACTCCAAAGAATAGACAGCATGCTGTAGCGGCCGCTCACGCAGCAAGGGGGCTAAGATTCCAGCAACGTGGCGCCGTCAGCAACTAGCCACAAAGCTTGAGGACGCTGCGGCGCGCGTGCGCACATGTGCTGTGAACCGGACCTGCAATCTGAAATTTTTGGGAGTGGAGATGGGTCATTCACGATCCATCGATGCTGACACTGTAATTGTCAGGCCAGACCTGGTCGGTGTGTAATGGTGCCGAAAGTGACAGAGGCTGCAGTCATACATCGTTTGCCATGTGGCTAGATGTCTCCCGCATGTCATACCCACAGCGCAGAAGAGCAGTAGCTAGACTCATGCACCGACTTCTCATACCTACACCGCTGGGACCACCCCGACTGCCGACCTCCGGTCAATAAATCCGCAGAGATTGTCACCACAGAACATCTACATGCGGAACACCTAAGCATGAGTTCTGGACACCTTTGTGCTTGCTCCCATCAGCAGATCTACCAAACAACGTTATGGAATTGGCCACCAACCCCGCTGTATCTGATCTTCATCGGCATTCAGAATACATGGCCAAAAGTCAAACAGAGATGAGACATGTTACAGGGGTATGCTCCACAAGGTGGTAGAACACATACAGATATGCCTGGTCAATCCTGCCATCCTTCCTTACCACACCGACATTCCTCCATGCAGGGGCGTTCTGCACGACACAACTTCTGCGCAAGCCCGGTGCACGCGCATGATGCGATCTTGCAGCCCAAGTGCGCTGCACTCATTCTCATTCAAAATTTCCCCGTTCTCAAAGCCCAGCAACCAAAGCACAGTGAGTGCGTGGGGCGCGCCGCAGCGCTGAAGTCGGCAGGCAGGATTTGGACCTGGCAAGCATCCTGGGGTGATGGTGCCCTGCAAGCTCACCATAGCAGTATATGCCTTGCATCCCTTATCCATGCTTGCAGTGTCGTCATTGTCCGCAGCGATCTTCACAGCTGCCGGCTCTGCACAAAGCCCGTGGCCCATCATAACTCCAGGGTGGCCAAAACAGATCATGACAAGGAAGGATCCATGATACAGATCTATAGACCATTCATCTTGCAGGGTGTGCGCGTGCGTGTCCCTGCACGTTACTAGCATGCCGGGCAAGCGCTGCTGCTAGGCCTTGCTGTCCCCACTGGCGGCCTGCTGTCCTGGGGCGCTGCTACCAGGCCTTGCTGTCCCCACCGACGCCCATTGCGACATGCCTAACTGCCCTTCCCCCTGCACTGCCACTCCTGTTTCCCCCGCTCCTAATCCTCACTCTTCCCTAATCCCCCCGTGCTCCTGCCCCGCTTCTCGGCCCCTCCCCAGCCACAGATCGCACCGCGGCGTTCGCACCAGTGGGTGCGGCTGCATTTCAAGCGACTAATTCCTCCGCTTCAGTTGGAGAACTTGTTGTTTGCATTTGCAATGTCTTTTGCAATGTCAGTTGATTGGCAAGCCTTCATCGTCTTCTTGTGCTCGATCTCATCATCCCGGATGTTCACAAAGACCTGCACAAACCGGTTGGCTTTTGAGGTGTTTGTATTGGGCATTTTTCACGCAGGTGCGTCGCAAGATAGCTCAGCCGCAGGGAAGTATAGTCTATACAGTAGCGCCAGATCCCCGGGCCTACAAAAGGATATGCTGAGTTGATGTTTCATGACGGAATAAAAATCCACACCTCGTACAGACTGTTGCAATCTGGGCGTCGAGGAGACTCCAGGCAATCGCCACTGATCTGGAAGCTTTCAAACATGTACACGTCATCTGCAAGGTAGTACTTTACAGCCACAGCTGGAGGTGGCAATGATTTGAGGACATCAGTGTTTTGCTGAAAGAATTCGGTGTACGTGTCCATGGCATGTCCTTCAACAAGATCAGAGAATAAGTAAGCTTGCTTTGGAGAAACAGCATAGAAAAGGATGAGGAACCAGTAGTATAGAATGGCCGAGTGCTGTGCAACAAATCGGTCGAACCATGATTTGTCTCCGCCAAGCGACTCCATGATTTGCACTGCAAGCGCATACAAGTTAAGTTTCACAAAAGTGAGAGCACGATCACATTCTTCTGTACGCAAATCTGATCGTGAGCCCAGGTTCCTTCGACATGGACCAAGCACAGGCCCTCAGATGGACAGAGCGGCTGTGTGCTGAGAACGCACAGTGGTGAAGCTCATTCCATTCCTCCGCAAAGTGCACTTTCCTTAGGGCAGCTCCAGCCCGCCACCATCCAAGGGACTCGTATAGGTGCAGGATGGATATATCTGCACACTTTTGGTCAACGTATTACGATCGCTGCCCATGGCTGCAGGCACATGGCAGGCAAAGCCACTGGAACACACATGCAAAGTATGGCATTCTTGCAACCTCTTCCAGCACCTGCGGTCAAATTCATGAATTACTTAGCTGTCAAGGATGGCAGTGTTCGTGTCACACACAATTGACCTGTGCATGGCTGTAGTGCGTGGCCAGCATGGAGTAACACATTTTCATCACACATGTTCAGGTGGTGTAACAGCACATCATCGTCCTGTCATGGTATCATGGCTACGGAGTGTTTACAAGCCTGACAGCCTAACTCGAGGTAGAACGAATGATCATGGGTGCGGAGGTCATATAGGACATGCATGCCCTAGTGTGTGCCAACATCGTCCGCTGCTTCAGCCCAACAAGGCTGTTCACTATAATATGTACGTACCCAGAAACGTTGAATTGGCCGGCCTTCGTAAATTGTGTCCAACAAGAAGCAAAGTGAATGGTAGGCGGCTTTGATCAGTAGTGGGGCATTGGGGGGATCTGCTGCGAAGCGTTCCTTTTCTCTCTGCGCGACTTTATGGTCGTCGAGATTCAACTTGTCAAGCTCCATTTGGATCTGCAATGGTAATGCAACTACGGCACATGAGCGAGGTACAACACAGCTTGCTACGTGGCGTGTGAATGGACACGTGGTCCAAGGTTCAGGTCTAGAATTTGGAGTGGCATCATGCTGTGGCACTGCCAGTGTGGGCTTGCGCGCTTCTCACACCTGACCTGCAGCATCTGGTGGGCTGCGGGCATTCAAATCTTTCACAGGCTTCATGGCTGTGATGTTGACCAACGCATCGTCTGCCACTTGTGCTCCCCTGACAAACTTGCCACCAAGCCATAGAGTCACCTGTGCAACATGCCATCAGAACACCGCCGAATAAGTTGGACACCTAGATCGCAGGAGATGCACTGCTGCATGCGCTTAGGAACTCGATACAAATTATGGTGGATCACAGCACCACAGTTTCGGCAAACAGCAAGCGCTCACAGACCTTGTTGAGGATGTTCTTGCTGTCCTTCGCAGCTGCGATACTGCGAAACTCATCGTTTACGAACATGCTGCGCATGTTTTGCCATTCATCAAGAAAATTTCTTACTGCCTGGAGTGCCACCAAACACTCGCTGTGCAAGCTACAAATTCTGAAAACTTCTGGCCATCCATGGCTGTACATGCCATGCCATACCACTCATGCGTGAGATAACCATCAGGTGGTTTGAAATGCGGCGAAGGGGGATCAGGGCGGACCAGCTGGAATATGCTGCCCGGAACTTCCCCGTACTGCTCGTCATACATGCGATTGGCACCAGATCGAAAGCCATAGTCGCCATCCAGCACCTGGACAATCGTTCCATTGGGGGCTTCGAACTCTTTGACTGGGACAGAGAACCTGCTGCTGCCACTCTGCATTCCTGCGACCGCTTGCATGGGTGCCAACCTACAGGCATGATCCAGGCGCGTCACCTGGACGAAACACTGCCACCACATGCGCTGTGACCCACGGACGTCTCCCAAGGTTGCTCTGGGCACAGACACAGTGTGCACAATGGATGTCGGAAGTACATGAAACTCAATGCCTCCAAGCTACAGGCCTCTGCGACCTGAAGCGCGACCGACGCAAAGCAGCAGAATAGACCAAACGCAGCTACTGCACCACTGGTAGCTTACGTGGAGTATGCTGCAGATGACATGCGGCTTGTTGTTTGGAATAGACGGGGTATTCGCTGGGCACCAAGGGAGGACCTTAGACGCGGCGCCAACGTTCAAGCTGTGACTGCACTGCTCTGACAGGCTGAGCTACGTCGCGCGATCCAAATCAGCCATAGTTTTAACATTCTATTGAACTGCGGCCTGGCAGAAGCGGCACGGGCTGTTGAAGCACATACTGCAAGCCGCGTGGTCTCGTGGCTGACAGAAGCACCAGCGCAGACTCGACGTAATAAACTGCGAACCTCTTACTCCCGCCCCGCAGAGCTTTTCTGCTACAAAATTTCGGCATCTGCATGCTGACAACGGCGCAACAGCTGTTTCGACAACTCTCTCTGCGGTAATGTGCTGATCCGGAGCAATGAGACGGCAATTCAAACTGCTTGCACTGTGAGTGGTAATGCGTACACAGCCGTCGCCATGCGATTCAGATTGGCTATGTTTCTAACAATCAGCTAAATCACAGTTGTCTGCGGGCAGTCTGAGATAGCATTCGAAGTGCCGTATCGCGCTTTCCACACGAGCAAGCAGCTGCGTTGCCACATGTGGACACCGACCTTCGCCTGCAGGCGCCTGCATGCTGCACACGCTGCACACGCGTACGTACTCATGACCGCAAGGATCCGGATGAGTTTTGAGACAGCTGTAGCAGACCTTATACAGATGCTGACACGTATCTGTTGAGGCTCCAATGTAGAATAATTACCCCGTCCCAGTCTAGATGTTCTGAGTCGTTCTCCCCTTTATACCGAAAGCTGCGTGCGCGATTCGGATTTGCTGAACACAGCTCAAGCCCATCTCTTTGGAGTTTCCACTGCATGATGACCGCAAATCGACACCACAGAAAGAAAGCTTTCATAGGGATCTATCCGGGCGTGCGCAGCCTAGCCGGACGGGCGCATGTAGCGGTGGGCGCCTCGACACATACTACTGCGCGCCACTGCTGGCTTCCAGCTATAACGGGACAGGGCATTGGAGTCGACAGTGTTTGGCAAGTGCCAGAAATTAAGGTATCGCATACCACCAAGAAGGCACCTAAAATACCAAGGCACGGTCAGACAGGACAGGGGTAACGCTCAAGGGTTCCGGGCTTTTTGACGCGCAGCAGGTGGCGGCTGCGGCCCGGGGCTGGCGTGCACTGGGCAGGTGGATGCCACTATTAAAATGCTTGCACTTTACTGCTGCGACTAAGAGCGCTATCGTTCACATGTGGGTGGCCCCCTGCATGCTGTACGGCATGAAGCTGTGGTCTGTCTCCGCGTCTGGCACCGACTTGGACGCCATTCTCACGGCAGCTGCTGAAGGTTGTAGCTGACATCCGCCCTTTGGAGTCGTGTCTTGCTTGGGTGAGAAATCGCAGCACCTCAAATGAGGTCCTCGGATCTGAATATGCATGACTCCTCTGATCACTGCCGTGTCATACATGCACAGCTCGCTCGCAAGCGCATGACTGACGGTTCGAACTCTGCCTTGCGCTCGCATGACCCCCTGTCGGCAGAGTTCGCTGCACGGTTGCCTGCGCGCGGGGCTCTCCCCTGATTACATGGGCATGGCGGTGCGGGCTCCCATGCACAAACAGGATGCATGGCTGCGTCGGGCGGCTGCCGCGTACGAGCTGGCGTTCAACCACCTGCCGGTCCGCAGTGGCATTGGTGCGCATGCAGTGGCCGCTGCCGGCACCGGTGGTGGCGTCGACGGGGCCCACGCGCTTCGCAATGTCGAAGTCCGGGCTGGCATCACCTCCTGGGCACGGCGGCGGCGCTGTGTTGGCGCCCCCACCTCAGCTGTGGCGGACGGCCCCTCTCTGGCCGCCTCAGGAAACATCCTCGCCCGCCTCCCGTCTTGCGCAACCTGCTCTCGTGGGGGCTTTGCCCCCCGAACTTCGGTGCCGCGTCATACATGCGATCCCCGTCTGGTCTCGTGTACCCCATCATGGCACTGTGTTCCTCTCATCTTCCTGGAGACGACCCATGGTAAGGTTTGCTGTGCAGTATGGTGCTGCGCGTCACCCCCATGCATGCCTCCTGTGTGAGTGCGAGGTGTATGACATGTACCCTGGTCTGCGTGATGCCGATCTGCGTGAGCACAGGCGCCACATTGAGCATCTACTGCTGTCCTGCCCTTGGGTTAAGCACTGGAGTGGATTATTGGGCTGCACGTCGTCGTCGGCCATGCTTTCCAGCCACACCTGTGTGTGACGGTGTTGCGATTGCGTGCACCGTTCGTTTTCTCTTTGACCCCGCGGCTGCCCTGCCTTGCTCTGTCGCCCAGCCCGCTCGTGGCCTCTGCACTCGCCTTGTGCCCGCCTTTTACGGGCACGTCCTCCCGGATTTCTGCCTTGTGCGTGTCTGCGCCCGTGGCTGTGCCTGCTGTGTGGCTGCTCCGTTGGACGCAACTGCATGTGTCGTCGTCTGAGTTATGTGGCTTTCTCGAGCCTGCACGTCCTCCCTCTGCTCCCCTGCCTGGTGGGGTTGTGTGTTGCCCGATTGTTTTGTTGTTTTTGGTTGAATGAAGTGTGTACATGACGAGTGTCGCTGAGACGGACAGAACTACTAGAATGAAGGTGTTCTTGACTCTGGCGCAGATTGAAAGTATTGCACTGCCGGCCGGTGCATTGGCCAGGCTCGCGCAGGGCAACTGGTTCAAGGCCGCCATAGCGCAGACAGTGTACCATTGTCAAGCAGCACGTTGTTGCACAGCTCAATGGCAAGTATCACCAACATACACAAGCCACAGCCCACAAAAACATTTCTAGCAGCCATTGTTTGGCGCTGCTGCGAAGCCTTGGCCTCAACGATCGCCCAAAGCTCTGTCTGCTGTGGCAACGCACGCCAAAAGACGGCTGCAGCTACTGGCCATCAATGTGATTCCTGCTGGTTACATGCCTACCACTTAGGACTGCCGTTGCGTGCCTGGCGTGTCTCTGTGTGCGGACGATCCATTCCGTGTCACTGCCGGCGCTAATCTTCCGCCATTCTCGGGTGTCTGGCTCACGCCTGTTTGCTGGACGCAATAGCACCTAGTGCCTGTCCGATATGAGTGCCTCTTGCTCATACATTGCACTCACAGGAACAGCCAGGTGAGTATTTCTGATCGCAACAGCATCTATGGAATACCCGGCCACAAGGTAGACTGGCTGCGCTTGTAACGGCACAGTCACTGTACGCTGGAGATGTGCAAACACGAGCAGGCGACCACATAGGAGGCGCTGCACGCATCTCTCAGTCCGCGGAACTGCCGCAAAATTATCATTTGCTTGCACTTGGATATGCACTCGACGCGGTGACTTGACTGCAGCAGTGTCAAGTTTCGATTGTACCACGCTTCTTGTATTCCCGTAGAAACGCTTGAAGCTCCTGCTTGTATGTGCTTTCTTTTTTCCGCAAGTCATCCAAGGCTACACTCACATCCTGCAAGTGCGCCTCGTGGATTGCGTGATCGGCTGCTGCTTCACCTTGGGTGCTGTGTTGGTCAGTTGGGCCGTTTCTCTGCTCAGTTTGAACATGCCTGTCTAGCTGTCCTTGCAGAGCTCGGATCTGCAACTTCGAGAACACACAGTCACAAATCATGTACGATTAAGCATGATCACATGATGGAGCGCTGGCGATTGCGCACTTCCTGCAGTTGTGCAAGCATGCCCTCTGTGCGTTTCAGTTCCTGTTTTGCCACAGCCAGCAGCAGTCCCAGGCTGGATTTTTTTCCAGACTTACTGGAGATAAAGCCAAGCATGACTAGGCTTGAATAAGCCTAAATGTTTCAGAACATGCCGCGCCTGTGGCTGTGGCAGCAAAACACTTCTAAGCTGCACTTCGATAAGGGGATATCAGTTGCAGCTTTGTTTGAAACCATGCGATACAAAGCGCGTCGTTGACGTGCAGTTGGTTGATATCTCCGAGGGGGCCCCAGCGCTATATATACACAAGGTGGCACACTCAGGGCTCGATGCATCCCGCACATCCCCGTGGCCACTTCTGCTGCGTTCGAACACGCTCGCGCGGCACCACAGCCCGGCCGGGCCGCCCTTGGCTTGCAGCTGAAGACGAATACAATTTAGAACCAGTACATACAGCAAACATAGGTTAAAAATTTCCCTGCAACGCTCAGATTGCAGCGGTTATTCACGTCGTCATCATGATCGGTTTGTGTTCGACATCAGTTGTTGCCGACAAAGCAACATGCGCTGTGAGGCAGGCAAGCGCACGCAACCTATTGAGGACACCAGGAATACTATGTAGTTTACGTTATGGCTCACAGCATACACAAATCCGGCCCCGAAAGCGCGTATCCTTTGCATCAGCTGTCGAGTCACTAGCGCAACCGTCAGTGTCCGAGCCAGAACCTGCAGATGTCGAGGAGCACTCATTCAGCAGCTTAGGTGTTGATGAGCGACTGACGGTGTGTTACGGGGACATGCTGTAGTTTTCTGTGCCGCATCATCGCGCCCGCCGCAAACGCGACTCCAACGAAGCAGGGCTCCGAGACACAACAGCCATGTGTCCAGGTAATGCTCTCAAATCACGGCGTGGAAGAACCGTCTGAGATCCAGGCTCAAGCGATACCACCGATTTTGGAGGGCAAGACAGTCGCGATGCAGTCTTTTACAGGCTCTGGCAAGGTACAGAATTATTGTATCTGTGGGTTGCGCACATAGCGGTGAAACAGGTGCCCCAAATACATGCATCATGCAGACTCTGGCATTTTTGCTTCCTGTCATGACCATGGCGGTGAGGCGGCTCGAGAGCCGTGTGGCGTCTGTTGGCAAGTCTGATGACTTTGGTCCAGAGGCAATAATAATAGCCCCGTCTCGGGAGCTGGCTATGCAAATTCTCAGAGTAGCACAGCAGCTTCTGCCACGGGAAGCGTGGCCACTGGTCCAGCAGGCGATTGGAGGAGCCAACATGCGCAGGCAACTCGAGGCTATGAAAGCGAACAAGCCGCTAGTTGTTGTCGGAACCCCTGGCCGGCTGGCGGAGCACAGCCGCCTTGGCACACTTCGCACACATCAAACCGCTGCAGTCGTGATTGATGAGGCAGATCAGCTATTATGTCAGCAATTCCGTGAGGATATGCTGCGCATCCTCGCGCATTGTGGGCGAAAGCTTGAGGATGGCCCACAGGCGGTATGCTCATCATGCGGCTGATCCGTTCGCCCACTTGTCCGTACAGCTATGCAAGGTAATGTCGATGCCAACCTGCAGGTTGCTGCGTCTGCCACCATGACGCCACAACTGGTTGCGGAGCTCAGCCGACTGCTGGGCAGGAAAGCAGCAGTCACGCTGGTGACACCGTATGCGGCACCACTGGAGCTGAATTCAGACGGCTCTGCAGCAGCGCATGCGCGTGCTTCGCAGGTGGACGGCAGCGATACAGATGCAAGTTCTCCCGAATGGGGCTGGGGGCAAGACTCTGGCTTTTGGTCTAGGCGAACAGGTGCTGCAGCCACACGTGGTACTGCTGGTGGTGCTGCCCCAGGCTCCGCGGTACCATCGAGTCTTGCCCCACATGTGCCGCACTGCTACATCAAGGAAGTGAAGCGGCACCACGTTGACACAGTGAGGCGTGTGATTCATGCGCTAGGCGCCCAGAATGCGATGGTGTTCATGAATCATCAGGATAGGCTGAAAGATGCGATGCACAAGCTCAGCGTACGGGGCATGAGTGTTGGGGTGCTGCATGGGGAGATGAATAAGCAGAAGCGCCAGTCGGTCATGCAGAGGTTCCGCGCAGGCCAGTTTCAAGTCTTGATGGTGTCAGATGTGGTTGCTCGTGGGCTCGATGTGCCAGAATGTGACGCTGTGATCAATTTGGAGCTACCTTCAAACGCAGGGCATTATGCACACCGTGCCGGAAGGACGGGTCGCATGGGCAGACCAGGAGTCGTCTGCACGATCATCGAAAAACAGCATGAGTTTGTGATAGAGAAAACATGCAAACAGCTTGATGTGAACGCAATGGCTGCAAGGTTGAATGGGGGTCAGCTCACAGTCATCAAAGATGGGAAGGTAAATGTGCTGCGGATCAAAGAGCCAAGTGAGTCAACTGCTGAAGAAGGTGATATGGTGACAGCGGCAGATGCTGACAGTGCTGATGATGTTGCTACTGTGCCTTTGTAAACTCTGACAGGCCCATCGCAGCGTTGCAGGCATTCATCCCGCTTTTCTCATGGCATTGACAACCCAGCAACCGGAGTTGAACTGCTCTTTGTGCTTGTGGCAGATATGTGGCAGCAGTGCTTAGATGTTTTGCGGTTCTAGAATCGAGTAGGATTGCATTAATCTAGTTCATGCAGCATCTCTTGGCTTTGCAGGTCTATCTCTCCAAAATCTAGAGGTTTGCGATCTTTTGACAGCTGGATGATTTCATTCACAGTCATGTAGTCAACCTCTACTGCCAAAACGTCACCTTGAAGCTTGCACTGGCATGTGGCAGGATTCACATAAACGTTCAGGGGGACAGCCAGAGGTGCCCCTTTCTTAGGACATACATGAATACAATTCAAGTCTGCCTGTACCAAGCTTTCCAGGTCATCTCCGGAGACACCCGGGTCGAGTTTAAAACTGATGACCACTTTGTCGCATGGAGTTCCTTCATACTGCACATCCAGCAGGTCTACACCTGACGGAAGATGGCATGGATCATCTGCGCCTGCATGTGTACAATTGCATCCTATTTGCTAGAGCGCAAGTGCAGATGGAAGTACGGAAACGTTGAAGAGAGGTGCACCAGGCGCACCGAGAGGCTGAGTTACAGCAGCTGTTGTCCGTGGGGAGCTTTGAGAGTTGTCAAAGCGATCGTGGCCGGCTGCTGTACCCTGCTCGCGAGCCAACCTGGCCGCACTTCTTGCGGGCTTCTTGGCAAGCAAAGGAAGGGATGGTGTGTCATCATCGTCCATCACCTCCTCGATCTCTGTCACTAGTTTCTGCTTCTCCTTCCTGATCCGATGCTCGTGTATGGTGTCCCCCTTGTACTTTAGCTTTGGCAGTTTGAATTTCGGGTCTAGTTTGACTTTGCACTTATGGTGTATCCAGCCCAGGCAGCACTCTATGATGAAAATTTTCATTGGCCGAAACTTCGCAGCCTCGTTCATCACTTGCTCTGCAAAAACACAGTCAAACACCAAGCAGGCACCGCCATTTTTGTCTAGTTCACTTCTGTGTTCACTCAGACTTAATGGAACTCGCATGGCTTGCACATCTTCCTCAGATTTGACCTCGTCGAGATTTTGTAGAGCTTCACGCGCAGAGTCTGGCATGACACCATTCTCCCACGAGCTGGGTGGAGAAATTTTATCATTGCTGCATATATTGATAAAGACTTTCTGACCATTTTCATCTGCTGTTTTGACGACGAACCTGCATTCCATGTGAGTGCTTGCCTGATACTGCACAGCTTAGTGCTTCAGCGCAAGCAACATCAGCTTTCCGTCCGACGTACCCCGGGGTTGGATAAATCACTTGCGTTTCCCTGTCATCGAGTTTCTCTTTCAGGGCATCTCTTTGTGATTTCGATATGTCATCAAACAATTCCTGCACAAAGCACATGTGAGACCACTATATGCTCCGTAGAGCTAGCCCCAAGTCGAATAGTACACCTGCAACGCCGGCGGAGCATCAGCTGGGGCTTGCCCTTGCAGCTGCTGGTACAGCTGCAGGAGTTCCTCAGCACCACTGTGATCTGATCCCATGCCTGTCTGTTCTTTCATCCTCGGCGAGCTTATTGCCAAGAGCGCCGTGGGCGATAAGCACAGTGTATGGCATGGGATTGTAGACAAGGTTTTGGGAATGCTTGATGTTCAGAGCGGCGAAGCTGTACAGTGTTGACGGACCGGTCATGTCTGGACAGTTCATGCATCATGCGAAGAGGCCACCTGCATGCATTGCGTTTGCACAAGTGCTTTCCGGCATTCATACTCTTGCCAAGTCCGATGCACCACAATAGATACATGACAAGTCAATACTGTTATGAGGTCTGCTCCTGACAGCCCGGCAATCCCCACGTGTAGATCTTTATGCTTTTCTCCCTGGTAGCACGATGCTCTAGTGATCAGTTCGCCGGCAACGGCTTGATTTTGAACAGCTAGGGTGCACTCAAGGAGTTCCAGCCCTCTAGTGTATTGAGCGAACGGAATCTCTGTCCAACTGCGCTCGTCCTCGCGCACCCGACGAGTGTCGTAGCCTGTACCGTGACCAAAGTAGGCGCGTATCGCACTGTCCTTTCTTGGTGAAGCACTTCTTTATCTATCAGTTTACGATGAGTCGTAGCGGTGTCCGTGTTCTTCGGATGCGCGGCCTCCCTTTCTCGGCATGCAATAGCGACATCACAGAATTCTTCAGGGACTACAACGTTGAAGACGTGCGAATTGGAATGAGGCAAGGTAAGATCATACTAAGACCGCTTTGTATGGACCTTCCCCCGTTCAGCGTACATAGGTTTGTGTGAAGACTGCCGACCACCGGGCTGGGGCTGTGGTGCGTGCCTGAATTTGCGACGACCTGCATCGTGATCACCGTAATCAAGTACAGGAAAACCAACTGGAGAAGCTTTCGTGCGATTTTCAGACGAGCGCAATTGCAGCGACGCGTTGGCCCAATTAGACAAGCAGATGTTGGGGAAACGATATATCGAGTGCGGCTCTAGCGCCTAGAGTGCCCGTTAATGTATGTGCATGAAAAAGTGGTGCTGGGTAGGCAAGTCAATGTGGATAATAGGGCGCCAGGGTGAAGCTATCTGGCAACACAAAGTACATGCGAATGTGGTCCAGTTGCTGCGGTCATGGACTGCATTTTGCAGGCTCTTCAAAGCCAAAGATCAAGATCTAGACAGCAGCCTTCCCGAAGTCAGCATATCAGGCAAGTGCAATGTGATTCGTATGAGAGGGCTGCCGTTCTCCGCCTGCATTGGGGACATCCTGGAGTTTTTCAAGAATGTGCCTGCTCTGGACACAGAGAATGTGTACTTTGTGTACGACTCATCTGGCAGGCCGTCTGGGGAAGCTTACATTTCGTTTGTGTCGAGTGACGCATGCACAGCAGCTATGAAGCTGCACAAGAACAAGATGGGCGCGAGATACATCGAACTTTTCCCCAGCAGCAGTGTTGACTTGCAACGCGCGGCAAAGCAGCGAAAGCTCCGACTTGCGAAAGCTGACGGTACCTCGGCCAAAGCGCCTATCCCCGCGAAGCTGGCAGATTCAAAACCCACCAAACCGCAATGCCAAGGTGAGTGCACCCAGTGCTGTTGTTTGTGTAATGGTTGACACTCCGTCACTTGACCCTTGAGAATCGTTCTCAGCACCCTGTATGGACGTTCAGGTGATGCAAAGCAGCCTGCTGCTGAGAAGTCTGGCCAAGCTGGTCAGGGATCAATTCCGCCTGCAGCTGCAAGTTTGACTCCAGCGCCTGCAGCACCGCCGCTGCGTCGAACATTCGCTGTGTGCTTCGCTGACTCCGCCCTGCCATACTGGAGGCTGTTGCCATTTTGGGGGTTGTGCATGTCCCAGCACTGCCGTTGCTGTGTGTCGTCATACATCAGTAGCTGAACCACACTCTTGAGGCCATGTCGTGTGGCCATCGACATCAAACTCTTCCTGCACTACAACTGCGCTCAGCACGAGGCTGACTCTGACATCACCTTGCATGTTGCCAGTGCTTGTGCTTAGCACAGTGCAAGTACACTCTTGACTGCCTGTCACCTTGTGAATCTGCTCAGTATGTTTCGGCTGACCCTGCTGCATCATGCTTGCAGAGCATCACTGCCGCCCCTCCCTTGGCCCACACGGTGGTGGTCCCTGCAGCTGCAGCGGCGGCTTCAGCGGCTGCATCAGCACCACAGCCCGCACCACAAGCTGTGGCTCCCGCTGCCAGCTCTCCTGTTGCAGCGCAGTCATGTAATGAGACGTTTACCATGAAGCTTGGTGCACTGGAGCTTAACGTGCAGCCAAACGTGCGTCACGGCTTGTCGCCGTCATCGGCAGAGGCGCAGCCGAACACTGCAGCAGCTGCAGCAGCTGCCGTGCTGGAGAGTGGCGATTCTCTCACTGGGGACTGTACAGCCTCGGGCATGACCAGCTACTCGTTGTCACAGCCTACACACCCAGAATCACGACATATGAAACCAGTTGCGGATTTGTCCGCGCTGCCCGGGCATGACATGTTGGGAAGCCATCGTCTGCCAAAGAATGGGTTGAGTCACAGGTCGATGGGAGCAGCTGTGGTTCCACCACAAGCAGGCGGATTTGTTCCAGATCACCTGCCTGGGTATCATCGGCACAGTGTGCTTGCTGGAACAGCGGGCGGGTACACGCAACACCAGGGGTCAGAGTATGGGACAATGGCAAGTCATGCAATGCTTGCGGGGGCCAATCACATGCAGTACCCTTCTGCAAATATGTCATATCCTGGGGGGACGCACATGGCATCGCAGCAGATGCGACATCCTCCGGCGCAGCCGCCTGCTGCGGGGAACAACCGGCAGAACGTACCGCCGAATGTGCCGCCGCCAATGCCACATGATGAGGTGTGTCGTCATGATTGTCAACCCTGGCATGTTTGAAACATGCAAATTCAGCTCACCATTGTGGCAACCCACGAGAAACATAGGGCATGCGTGGTGACAATGCCATATTGCTGAAGGGCGTGACCATTGACTTGTGCTCACTTGACTCGGAAGTGCGGGTGCAGGTATGGAATATGTGGGGTCGATCGAGTGTTCCGGGGGGGATCAGGGATCTGTGGCAGTCTGACATGGGCATGCAGGATCCGAAAAAGGCTATGCCACACTCGTACGACAATGTGCATCAGAATGGGCAACACTTTTCAGCTTACAATATGGGACCTGCCCAACAAGATTTCGGATATGGTCGCAATCCGCCTCCATACTACCCCATGGACGGGAGGCAGGGAAGCAGGGGGGGATTTCGTGAGTTTTAGGTCAGTGTTGCTGTTGAGTGGCAGATGTGTGTTGAAATGTGCACTTATCTGGGGTCGATGACGAGCCAGTTCAGATTGCAATTCAGGCAGGGAGAATCCAGGTCAGCTGTAATTGTGTCGTGATATTTTGCCGTTTCCTTCACTGTACAGGCAGGTGAGAATCCTGTGGTTGCCCAAGAGGTTCAAGTGCAATCTTCAAGGCATTAATGTGTCCGGTGTGACAAGACAATGTATTCAAATGGACGATATGGACAGGATGTGGACATACACTAGGTCTGACTGTCTGAAAACTCTGGACATGGAAACGTAAGGAAACCATGATGTCGCTGTGTTATTGATTGGTGCAATGCTGTACGGTCCAGTCTGTGGGGTGTCTCACATCCAAACCATCCCTGTTGACTTTCGAGTAGCGAGCAAAGGTGTCAAACACCGACTAGCGCTACGCCTTCCTGCTTGACCCAATCTCTAGCATTCCGCAGTCGATGCACAAACAGTCAAGATGGGATTGTGCTTAGCTTTCAGGGGTAGGTACCCCAGGCGGACTTAGCTCGGGAAACCGTCTCAGCGTGGCCAGCATATCTTGCTGTTGCTCCAGGAGGTGTTCTGGCATGTCCTTATAAACTGCAAATAAGACCCAAGACTCAGCCAACAATATGTTCACATGTTGGTAAATAAGGTTCCAGTCGGTCGAGACCACACCATCAGTAAAGATTTCTCCCGAGGGATGCTTTGGCATTGATCCAGCGACACGCATTGCTTCTGTGCATTCTCTGCGCTTCTCACGGCGCAATGTGGCCTCCTTCTCCTTGTCCCAGAGGCCTTGTGCCTCCAGGAAACACCTGAGCCTGTCTACAGGGTCTCGCGAGCGCCACAGCGCCATTTCATCCGCCTCTCTATAGCGAGCCGAGTCATCACTGGTTGAATGATGACCTACCCGATATGTCATCAACTGCATACAACAGGGTGTCTGCGTTTGACTGAAATGTGTGCAATAGAATTCAAAAAATAGAGGCAGTCACTGGCAACGACAGTGGGCTGCTGCAGGAGCGTTGATGAGTTCGCCATCGATGCTGCCGCCTACCAAGTGTCGGTGTGCACATGCTGAGAGCTCAAATTGCCTGCAGGCTCGCATCTGCCTCCGCATGAAGGATCCCCAGCGAAGCTATATGCTCATGGCCTATAAAACGTGCTGTAGGCGCACCTCGACGAGACAGGGACAGTTCCCGTCCAGTGCCATCCGGCGGGCCTCACGAACAGCAGCAAAAACTGCTAGCGCATCGCCCCCATCCACTCTGATGGTCCGGATGCCGTACGCAGCAGCCCGCTCCGACACACCAGGACCAGCAAAATTCTGGAACGATGGGGTTGAGATGGCGAAGCCTGCGCTCAAATGCACTTGACTATATTGTCAAAGCAACAGATCACCGCATCACAAACATGCACGACAAGCTTGAATGTGGAAACGCTCTTACCATTGTTTCTGCAAAGGAAGACAACCGGGCACTCCAGCGTTGTCGAGAACAGAAACGCAGCATGTGAGTCTCCTTCGCTGGTCCCGCCATCACCAAAGTAAGTTGCTGTTATCCTCTTCTCTTTTCTAAGCTGCATGTTAGTACAGAAGTGACAAAGAGTAAGGCACCACTGAAGCGCCGCACGCAAGCTAGACAATCAGGACCTCCCTTGAGCTAGGTCTGAACACCATGATTGAGCTAACTCTCTCCATAAGCGCTTTGTCCTGATGGGTAGCGGGTGTACTGTGAACGTGTCTTTGTGATGGACCCATGCGAGGACCAGGCGAGCTGATTCGCACAGCCGCCACATTGCTCGTAGTGTGTGAAATGCACATGTTTGCGAATGTGCACATGGGGCCTTGATGCAGTGGCAAGTTGGCCATGTGGCAGCGATGTCCATGGCATGTGTAGGTCACGCACCTTGAGCGCGTATGCGGCACCGACAGCATGAGGCGCTTGTGTGGCTACCACAGATGAGACAGTCACCATGTTCAGATCCGCGCTCCCATAGTGAATGGGCATCTGGCGCCCCTTGCTGGGATCTCCAGCGTTTCCAAAGCACTGATTGGCCATCTCTTGTACCGTGAACCCCCGCCACAGGAACGCGGCATGCTCACGGTACTGGCAGAATATCTGCAGAGCATAGCCAGATTATACTGCCAGTGTGAAACAATACATTGCTGCTCGCCATGGTAGCCGAACTAAGCAGATGCAGGTTTTGAGAAATGCTATGCAAGGAGCAAATGATGTCCAGGTATGTGAATCACAGCAGCCCGCACCACGTCATCACTCTCTAAAGCAGCAGCACTGCCGACTATGGACGCCTCCTCTCCAGTGCAAGTCATGTAAAACCCAAAGCGCCCCTGCCGCTGCGAGTCATAGAAGACAGTATCCATGGCCTGGGTCGTCACCATAGTTTTGTACATTGCCAATAGCATGTCATTGCTGGCCACATGATGGTCCGCTCCACGCACCAAGCCTGAACCGTCTGACCTGAGCATGCGGAAGACGGGCATAGGACATGCTGGACCGGCTAGGCTGCCATGAAACTCTAGAGCCGTGCTGATCGGCACCTGTAAGTCACACGCAGATGCTGTGGAGGACAAGCTCACTCGCTGCTAGCCAGGAGGTAGGTCGCTCAAACAGGCATCGAAACAATGATGTTTGCTTCACATCCACACAGCGTAATCATGATTTAATATTACGCCAGCTGAGTGGGATTCATGGCTGATGATCAGCGGTGTGCTTTAACATGGGTGTGCTGAGTTGGACGTTGTCCAAGGTAATGGCATGCGACAGCCTGATCCACAATTTCCATACCTTGGAATTGATCAAATGGAAGACATCAGGCTCAGTATCTCTTGAACTGGAAGTGAAGCTTCGCAGAGCTGGACTCGAAGGACCAAGCAACGCAAGACGCAAAGACCCAAGACGGATGGCGTTGCTGAGGAAGCTCATCGCATAAACCGGTTACTTAAGGTACGTAGCAGAGCGACATAAAACAGACAGATGCATCATTTCATCCCGATTGCTTTGAGTTGCTGCTCCTTGCCTGCGTCACTCCCACCTGCCGGAATGACAATGCTCGTGCGAGCTCGGTGGGGCGGTGAGTCGGATGGCTGAGTCACAGGCTACGAGAAGGACCTCGCCGATTCACATCGATCACTATCGTTAGAGAGTAGTGCAAGCAAGCGAAAGGTCCCATTCATGAGTTGCTGTACCACTGAGGCCTTCGTTGTGCGCGATAGGTACAGGTCGACGAGCCGCTCGATAGCCAGCAGTGCAGAACGCTTGTCTCGCGGTACTCTCGAGGCGCGTGCATCTGGTGTCGCGTTGCCCGGAGGCATTCACGTCGAGCAAGGCCAACCCAGATCTCTCGAACAGATCTGCTGCATGGGGTCGCATTTTGCCAGGAACCTCCTTACATGTCTGTACACTGAATGACCACCACCTCCACAGACGCTGAAACCGTAGCATGGTGATTGGGTGATTCACCATGGTGATTGGATTCGATGTTCAGCTGTGGCCGCTTGACGTCCACGAATGGGAATGAACACTGCACCACAAGCGATCCTCCCCACCATACCAAGAGATAAAATGAGATAAGCAAGCGACTTGATCACATCACCAGGAGCGGACTGGCTGCAGCAGTCAAAACGAAATCAACTTAATATCCAACATTCGTCACAGGCGAGCATGGCACAGTGGGCATTCATATGCCACTGGGGTTTGCGGCGTGTTGCTTCGCTGCCGTGCTTGCCGCAAGATCCATTGATCTATGCATGATAGGTGGAAGCGATGCAGACACGGCAAGACCCTCATCGCATCGCCTGGTTCATAGTCCTCAAAACAGACCGCACAGGTGCATGCGCTGCTGCCACCAGCTGCAAGTAATGCATCAACGAGGGCTGACTTCTCTGCCGCTCCATCTGTGCCATGTGCCAACTCTTCAGCCATGTCCTGCATGCATCAAACCACGGCATGTAGCCACACATTTGGGGTTTTCAGGTGCGTCATGAGCTGCCCATAGGTAGACTGAGCGCTGGCATTGCGTGCGGATGGCTGCATGACCGAGCTTGCTGCACACTGTGCTGTTGTGAGCCCCTTTTCTAGTCAGGCACAAGTGGATCCACATCCATACTGGATGCACTTGGTGTATGCTGCAATGTCCGCGCGTGACTCATCTGTCATGAAGCGTACCTTGAGCTCTTTCACAGACTTGCCCATTAATTGCTCCCGAGTGTAAAAGTACTGCACAGGCAGTTTCTGCAGCTTGGCACTTACATCGGCTGCCCTCCTGCTTCCTTCGGCATCAGTCCGTCCCCATATCTTCTGGAACTGCATTCACAGAGCAGCAAGCTTCGCTTGATTGGGCGGAGCGAACATCATGATCATCAGGTTTGTAGGGCACAAGCAAGGTTGATACGGACCAGAAGAATTATACTGGCGCAGGTCCCCACAACTGACATGACCGACACAAGGCTTGCTGCTGCTAGAGATACAGGAACTTGAGTCCAGGGAATGCTGATGTTAGATTCAGGAAGGTTGCTCCGCTCATCTGACTGCAGCAAGGATAAGACATAAGGGCTGCCCAAACCATTCCGCAGAACATGTAGCGATCCACCAGCACACAGTGGCGCAACTGGACATCCAGACGTTGCTGTCAGCACTGCATGAGCCATAACGCACCCAGCGACCGATGATAAACGGCAAGAGCTGAGTCACCACTGACATCACCACCAGCACGATGTGAAGCCATGACGGGATGCCTGGCACAACTCCGTACACAAAGAATATCATGAGTGTTGATGTACGGCAAGCTGGCGATCAGAGCACCAGTAACTGCTACTGAGATTCCGATTCCTTGCCAGGCTAGCGAGCCTACACACCAGGGAATGCCAATGGCATGTTACCGTCTTCGCCAATGAGAGTCCATCCGTGAACGCGTCAGTGCGTCGAGCGGTTCGCAACGGTTTGCTTCTAGCCTAGAACAACGCCGTTTGCTGCCACCGCCGTGCGAAACACCTCTGGTCAGGTGCGGATCGAACTAACGCGCGGAATAAGCGGAGGGGCCAGGCCCACAGACATTCGGTAGTCGTGCACGATGGCGGTCGCACAATATTCTGGTGAGATCCTTGACGCTGGCATTGCACACAAGTGCCACATGCAAGTTCATCTTGTGTGCAGTCTCCACGCTTGTAAACACTGCAGTGCACTGCCAGGCCTCTGCGTTTCGCATGCATGCTCGAGCTCGTGCTGCGTCTCAAAGCGGAAGTGCGAAACGGGTCGCCAAGGATTGAGTGCTCAAAGCGAGCCGCTTCTCGAGAAGGCAAAGGGTGGCAAGTCAAACCTGGCTTGAACGGGTGATGCAGAACTGATTGTGCGCAGTGTGACGCTTGAAACCCCCACAAGCGCCGGCCGGTGCCCTGGATGCATGGAGCCGAGAGTCGGAGTCAGGCCTAGCTAGATCCTGGTGTGACGTGTTCGGCAGGGGGCAAAATCTACAAGCACCACGCACCGACTGTGTACCATAGCGCGTCCGCGCGCAGCAGCAGAGAAGTCGTGTCGTTCCAGAAGTCCATCGGCAAAGATTCGTTGTGATGGCAGGAGCGTATGCTCAGCATGAAAAACCTAACGGTGCAGCCCTACTAGAGGTAGGCAGAGCTCTGCAGAGCTAGAGATGGAATTGGCGCGCCGCGGGGCCATGGCGTCCGCGTGGGACCTGCGATATATCCTGGATCCGCGCACCTGGCTTTATAGGGCCCCGTCTAAACGGGATTCAGCCCAATTCTTCACGCTGCATGCATGGCCGTGATATCACCTGTAGCATGCATGGATGACTTGTTAGAAAGTACCTGCAACACGTTGGCATCGACACGAGCAGTGCCCGCTACGGCCATTGGTACGGCTCAGATTCAGATTGCTTGGTGATTACCGTGTTGCTGGCAGTAAGGGGCCAGCGAGGCCTCGCACGGGGGTACTGGCATTTTCCTGTAAGCTTCTCAACATCAACCGACGCCGTTTACCTGTAAGCTTCTCAACATCAACCGGCGCGAAGATTGCGGGGAAAATTTTCAAGAACTCACGTTTCGTGAATATACTAGATCTTTGATCTCACGTGCACTGGCTTTTGCATTCGTTTGCAGTAGCCCTGGTGCGCCATCGCACGTGAATTTGCAATATACGTACCGCATCAGCTTCTGGCAGCCACCTTGAATGAAGTAGAAACGTCAGTACTTTTATCAAGTCAGGTCTGGGCGGCAACAGCGACACACAGCCATATCGGCAGCATGCGCCGTACCGAGTCCCCAATCACGCCGTGCTGTACTTGTGCATCGTGTATGTCTGATTTATATCAGCTTTTGGCGTCGTGTATCCTTTTCGTATATTGTTGATGGGCACAGCAACATCTGGCAAAGCCTCACTTTGCTTCGTACAGCACGACTGACATTCAGGCCACACCAGGAGATGGATCTCTCGGCCGGACACATTCAGAAATATGCTGTGCCTGTTGATCGGACTGAAGGGCAAAAGCGTACTTTGCCCACACCTCCACAAGAATCGGTGGATTGGAAGCGACAGCGGGTCGAGCCGAACGTGACACCAGCACCTGCTGCCGACCCAGCTCCCGTTGATCCACGCTTGCTGCAGCCCATAAGCCAAGGGAGCCAACCTGCAAGTGCTAGTGCAATACCATCATCCAACGCTTCTCCAGCTTCTACCAGCGCAGGAGCTGCAGCGGATCCACCAGTTGCGAATACAACCCCCGGCGTTGCTACTGCAGACTTGCCTGTTGTAGAAGCCATGGTGCGTCGGGAGGGCACAGACAAGTTCAAACGCTTCGCGTTCGATCCCACACTGAATGCAGAACAGAGGGCTGAGCGCATTCAGGTGTGTCCAATACGTCCAACACACCATAGTGGCACCATGAGTGAAGGAAGCGATTTGTCTACAGCACCTTGTACAATGATCATTTCAACGGTTGCGATGGACAACATTCATGCAGCATTGCTGTTGTTTACAGCAAAGGTGATCCTGCTACCCGCCATTCTGATGCACTGCAAGCATCAACCTGTTGGCATTTCAGGACGAGAAGAAAAAGATATGTCCAAAATCAGCGATAGACAGAGTCCTGGCTGGGCTGGGTGCGTCAGATGGTTTCCAATGTGATGACAGCATGGCGCCATCTCTATGCCTTCTCGCTGAACACATGCTGGAGCAAACCATGGAGTTCGGGGCTTTGATGGCTTCCAGGAGGAAATCCAAGTGGTTGGAGGTCTGCTTGCCCCAATTATTGAATTACACTACAATACATAGAAGGCGGCCGTGTATGTATTGAAACCATGATCCTCTGTCCATGCATGCTGTAACAATCAAGCCGTGCCGTCGTGAGACGTTGGAAATGTGCAGGCAAAAGACATGGAGTTGTATTTGGACCGTAATTGGCAGATTCCTCTCCCAGCGTTTGGGCACCGAAGCATTTCAGCGGTTCCCAAGTACAACGCGGAGAGCACCGACGCCAGATACCGCGCCGCAGTTCGCCACGCGCTCTCAAACTTGCAGCCTACAGAAGGTCAGGCAAAGAAGGCCGATGATAAAGGCGCATCTCATGAACATGTAGAAGCAGGGGCCGGCGACAATAGTGCGTGAGCTGTGCACAGCCTTCGTGCACATGCTGAATCACACCCGCTCGGCGTGAACGCAGCTGGCAGCATGTCCTTGACACATGGGTCTGCAACGGTGGGGCGTGGCTGTGCCACCGAGGCTTGTGTGGTACAGTGCACTGCAATGTATGCGTTGGCTTAGCGTAACACGTGGGTCCGGCAGTGCCAATGTTGGCCTCATGCATTGCACATCACGCATGTATAGCCACTGCAACACGGTACATCAGCGTTTAGACAGCCTCGACGATGCTGCGCAGATGATCATGTGTCGTATCATATTCTAATCGTTTGCGTCTGATGGCAAAGTCTGCAGTGTCGTACAGTGAAGTTCATCGTGTCGCAACCACACAGTAAGCAGTGCACGAATTATAGCAATCGATCCTATAACCAGCGGTACAGACGGATTTTACTTATACTTCTGTTCATTCACGACTGTTTGATTGCTGATATGAGTGGTGTTGCGCTCCACCAACACAGCGCCCTCTTGAAACGTTCCCAACCGACCAACACTGCGCCAACGCTTCGAGAGTGCGATCCACTTACGGCTTATGAAGACACGTTTATTGCATGTTTTGTTGAGTCTGGGGAATGTGGTGGATGGTACACTCCATCCCGGCCTGTGCAACTGGCCAGCTGGCGGACTCGCACTCGAGCAGCAACACATGGTCAGGCAACAATGCTGCACTTACGCTATGACATTCACAATATGGTATCTTGCCATGTTACTTGAATGTCTGGACTGGCTTTTTCGAAGTATGATCGTGTCTGCACTTGTTGCAGTGCGAGAAGAGCGGACCATCGGCGATGCGTAACGAGGGCTTCTGGCTTGCAATACGCAGAGTCGATCGACGAGTCTGATACAGATATTGCCGTGCGCTCATTTGGCGGCATGTCTGATGGCAAAGCGTCGGTGGGCAACGAGTTGGTCGGTGTCATGCTACTGAACCTCGGTGGTCCAGACACTCTAGACGATGTCCAGCCGTTCTTATACAACCTATTTGCTGATCCGGACATTATTCGGCTACCACCGTCCCTTCGATTCTTGCAGCCCGCTATTGCACAAGGCATTTCGACACTGCGCGCTCCAAAGAGCAAGGAAGCCTATGAATCCATCGGAGGAGGCTCTCCATTGCGCACCATTACAGAGCAGCAAGGAGCTGCACTTCAAGAGGCGCTTGGTGAGCGTGGGCTTCGGTCTAGGGTGTACGTGGCAATGCGGTACTGGCATCCCTACACAGAAGAAGCGATTGAACAGCTGAAGCAAGATGGTGTCACCAAGCTAGTGGTACTGCCACTATACCCGCAGTTCTCAATATCTACCAGTGGTAGCAGTTTGCGGCTTTTGGAGGACATATTCAAAACCGACCCGGACCTGGCTGGCCTCGAGCATACTGTCATCCCTTCGTGGTACCAACGGCGTGGCTACGTCGTGGCGATGGCAGATCTTATTGAGAAAGAACTGCAGACATTTTCAGCTAAGGAACAGGTGTGTGCTCTACATGCCGGCAGCCATCAGTGTTGTAGTTGCGCTATACCTGTGTGGCAGCATGTGGATCACATGCCCCATCATCACAGCACCTATGTTGAATTACGTCCCATGCCTTCTCGAAAGCTGAATTCGCAAGGTGACCATTATTAATGCCTACGTGTACTGCTTTCTTCATGCTTATTCGTGATTTGTTTGGAGATCATGACCAACACATTGCAGTTCACAAACACATCTTGCTGCTTGCATATCAATGCTTCCTGGCTCCATAGTGCGTTTTTTGGGAGGACTGTTTGCAACACATATTTCACTCAAGCCCACAAAGGAGTATGACTTGGTTTATCTTTGTTGTTTTTGATTGAATTGCGGTTACCTCTTTGCGCGTCCTCACCCACTCATTTCCTTGATTGAATTTTACCTTGCTTTGACTGCGGAGCTGTTGAGGCCTGCTTTGTACAGCAAATCAGTCGTGGCATCATCTGGAGCATATCTAGCAGATATGAGTCATCCCTGGCAGCCCACTGCCACGATCAGGAGTGCATTTTCAGCCACAGCATGCATGCAACTAGTGACACAGGGATGCATCCTTACGCAGTCCATCAATAGGGATAGGGTGTCCAAAGCGGCGGATAGCAGCTGTCTTCCCACTGTACCACAAATTCTCTCACGAAGCTCACATGCGTAGGTTGAGCTGTTCTTCAGTGCTCATGGCGTGCCTGTGTCCTATGTGGAGCAGGCAGGTGATCCATACAAAGAGGAGATGGAGGAGTGTGTTGCTCTCATTGTGACTGAGCTTCAGCAGCGGGGTGTGTCGAACCACCACACGCTGGCTTACCAGTCGCGTGTAGGGCCAGTGGAGTGGCTGAAGCCATACACAGATGAGTCCATTCGTGAGCTTGGGGCAGCAGGATGCAAGAACCTCCTAGCCGTGCCAATCTCATTCGTCTCTGAGCACATCGAGACGCTGGAGGAGATTGACATGGAGTACAGGGAGCTGGCAGAGGAGAGTGGAATCGAGAACTGGGGGCGAGTTCCAGCATTAAACACCAATCGGACATTCATCAATGATCTTGCAGATGCAGTTGTTGAGGCACTTCCATACATGGGTGCACTGATTGGCAGCACCGAGTCCCTTGTGCCAACGGGGAAAATCGAGTCACTGCTGTCCGTGTATGATGGGGACCGGCAGCAAATTCCTGCTCCGGAGGTCCGCCCAGGATGGACTCTCAGTTCGGAAATCATCAATGGTCGTGTGGCGATGGTTGCCCTGGCAATTGTGTTGCTGCTCGAAGCATTCACAGGCCGGAGCGTATTTGGCGACCTTTTCTTTTCCAGTGTTCGGCCTTTCATTTGAGGAGATCGCTGAAGGATAATTATATTCGTTTATGACAGCAGGCTTGAATATGTACAACAACTGATGCAGCCGTTGCCAGGAGCAGTGTTGACAACGGTCCTGCATGGCAAAGATCGAGCGAATGTGTATAAATCTTCGCTTCAGCTGTGTTTCATTCAGGGCGAACATGACATGGGAAAGGGCTGATTTGAGGTTGTATATGCAAAACGTGTTCCAGGACCAGCGCATACTGTGACAATACAGTTCCACTACGTCAATACAGCTTTCGTGTTGTTACGTGCTAGTGACACAGCGAAAAATGTTGGCCAAAGCATAGCATAGTTACTGGTGCAGCCTATTGATCTCCTCTGGAGATAACCCATCATATTCATCTGCCTGTGTATGACGCTCTCGTATTCTCTTTTTGTGAGTGCTATCGACATATTCTGACACCTCCTGCAGACCCAGAGCCGTGATATTTATTGACTGAAAGATTCAGGAGTGCATTCGCGAAACAATAAGTACAGACATGAATGACATACGCATCAAATTTGCAACAGTCTCGCAATATCACACCTGAGGACTAAGGCCTTCAAACACGTCCTCACACTGCAGTACATTGACGGAACCTGACGACAGCTTCAGAGCCATTTCTTCTTTGACTTTCGCAAGGTCCTCATCAACCTGCAGGTGACTGTGCATGTGCAGCAAGGGGGGACAAGGTGTGTGCGTCCTGACCGGCGTGTGCATAATAGACTTCGAAGGCAGGCACCGGTCAGTGATGTACAACGAATCAACGCGCCTTGACCTCCTTCTTACTTGTGAAGTAACGGTAGACATTGCTTCCGACTATGAATATGACTGCCCCGCCAAATGCAATCCAATAGACTCGCTCAAACCTGTTCAGTGGTGTACTTCCCCCGTCCATCTGCCTTCGTTCCCATGGAAACATACTAGCAGTAACTGACTGAGCTGCTTTCTCCGCCGCCAAGCGCTCGTTTTGCTTCTGAACCGAGTCTACACACCCTTGTGGTGGAGCTGATGGGGCAGTTGGACACATGTAAGAGCAGATATACACATAATCATTGCAGCTGCTACGGTTAACTTATACACAGCAACGATACCTGGCTCATCTGCAGGTGGATCTGATTTGGTAGTCTGAGATGCATCACCGGCCGGCTTCAGATCCGGTGTTTTTCCATTCCCTGAAGACTCCTGTGCAAACAGTCTGCCACAGCTAGCACATAGTTCCAGTGGACCCAAATTCAGCGCTTGTGGATTTGATCGTGCCAGTTGCGCAAACTGGGCCCATCTCGTTGCAGACATACCAGCGCACTGTAGTTCCACCGCTGGAAACATGTACTTGGTTGAACCCACAGCAACAGACAATTACTGTCGTAGGATCCCGTGGTATGGTTCCACGCCATTCCTTTCCTCACCTGAGTGTATCATCCATCGCACAGCCGCGCTTGTCCAATCCTAATACTCCCGTCAATTCGGATATGATTTTGCTGCGGTACACGCAGCCACGATGCAACACGCACCAACAATCTGAACCATAGTGGTTTCAATAGTGTATGATCACGTATTACTTCGTGTCGCGGCCGTCGTGCACAGACGGGTGGTCGCGTTAGCTTTGGTACAACTGTTTCGGCATCATGCTTCGTCGCCTGCTGAGCGCTGGCTCAGTAGGGGTTCCTCATTCGTTTTGGGGAGCTTTGAGTCCAACATCATGCCGGTCGTTACATGCGTCGTCCTGCAGTGCGGACGCTCCACCTCCAGAGATGGTGGAGGTTTTCGTAGATGGGAAGCCCGTTTCCGTGCCGAAAGGCGCATCATTGATTCAAGCTTGTGAAGCAGCAGGGGCTGAAGTGCCTCGCTTTTGCTACCATCAGAAGTTATCCATCGCAGGCAACTGCCGCATGTGCTTGGTTGAGGTCGCCAAAGCCCCCAAGCCAGTGGCCTCGTGTGCCATGCCGGCAGCACCAGGAATGCAAGTCAAGACAGACAGCGACTTAGTGCGGAAGGCTCGTGAGGGAGTGATGGAGTTTTTGTTGATCAATCACCCTTTGGATTGCCCCATCTGTGACCAAGGTGGCGAATGCGATCTGCAGGTGCACACAAATCCATGCCACAGCTTTGAGCACGCAGCTTAGTCTATCAAAAATGCTGATAGGGACTTGTGCTCGTTGGACAGTGCACGAGGCTGCGTTGTGAAGCCTGCATCAGCAGCAGTTTTGTATTTGCAGGAGCAGTCCATGTTGTTTGGTGCAGACAGGTCACGTTTCATGGAGTCGAAGCGGGCTGTTTCTGATAAGAACTTGGGGCCGCTAGTCAAGACGGTGATGACACGATGCATCCATTGCACTCGCTGTGTCCGATTCGCCAAAGAGGTGGCGGGTGTGGAGGACCTTGGCATGACCGGACGCGGCAATGCATCAGAAATAGGCACATATGTGGACAAGCTGATGACTTCAGAGCTGTCTGGTGCGAACGATCTGAAAGTTATGCAGCATGGCTGCTGTTCAATTCCGGTATGATTGTGCACTGTGCGTGCTGTGTGCCGCTTGTCACGCATGTGGCTCGGGTAGCGGCATATGGGTCCATCCTAACATCTGCAGTCCTTTGGCAGTAATTACGTACATGAACAAAATAATGTAGTGTGAAATGGTACATACGCAAATTTGGGTCTCACGTCCTCAAAGTTGTGTTGCAAGAGAATTCGATGGTCAATGCCGTCACGGCCTAGACGTGCACTGATCTTCCAGGGGCACGGTCTGTAAGGCCGTGAGTGGACTCAAGCCTTTGCCAAGGGCCCATCCGGTGATTTGCATATCAAAGAGGCCATCTCACAACTCAACGAAGTCCGTGTACGTGTGCATTGCAGAATGTTGCTCAGAGTGGGTCATGCGATTAGCACATCCAACGCACTACCTCACAACCCAGCAACTGCTGTGTGTATTACAGTGTGCTGCTAAGCGTCAGTAATGCCAGTACCGCGCCAAACGCAATACCTCACCACCCAGCAATCGGGCGGACTCTGCCCGATGTGTGGCCATAGAGTGCCGTTATACGCTAGTCATGCCAGTAGCACGTCCGATGCACTACCTCACAACTCAGCAACCGGCCGGACCCTGCCCACCACGGCTGCCTTTCCAGACCCACCATTTATGATCTGCAAGCCTTGGCAGTGTATATCACAGGGTGTTGCTATGCGCTAATCATGCCAGTAGCACATCCGACGCACTACCTCACAAGTGGGTGTGTCTGTGTGTGTCTCAGATGTGGTACATCCTGCAAGCTTTTGTATATTCTTCTAGTAACTGCAAGTTTATCCTGGTGGCACATGAGTGCAGGCAACGTGATCGATCTGTGCCCCGTTGGCGCCTTAACCAGCAAGCCGTATGCGTTCACTGCACGTCCATGGGAGCTGAAGCACACAGAGAGCATCGATGTGTCTGACGCCCTGGGCGCCGCCATACGAGTGGACAGCCGTGGTCCTGAAGTGATGCGCATTGTGCCACGCCAGAACGACTCGGTGAACGAGGACTGGCTCTCAGACAAGGCACGCTTCCAATACGATGGCCTGCGGCGGCAGCGCCTGGGGGTTCCCATGGTCAAGGGCGCGGACGGAAGGCTCACACCTGCATCTTGGCTAGAGGCGCTGAAGGCGGTGGAAGCAGGGGTCAAGGGGGTCAAGGGCATGGAAATGAAGGCACTGGCCGGTCTGTCTACGTCTTGGTTGTACGTAGTACAATGACTGCAGTCTGCTGGCGTGGGTTGTGTTGCCCGGCAATGACCATGACGTGGAGTAACATGCACGTGCCACTACACATGTAGCTGGCTCCTTGCACAATTTATTGATCTAAGTCCTTCTGGTGGGCTCAGTGACCATGTAGCATCACCAGGGGCTCATCTGTACGGGCTTGAATAGGCCTGCATGTGGCCAAGCACGTTAATGTCGGACAAACCAGATGGAGACACTGGGATAGAAATGTTGGTCTTGGGGCTAATTCTGCACCTTAACGTTAATTCACTGACATGCACATCATTGTACTGCAGGGAAGCTTGCGGACGCAGAGTCTATGATGCTGCTCAAGGACTTCGTCAACCGGCTCGGATGTGACAACACCCGGCATGAGGCCCTCCCGGTTGGCATGGACGCGGACGCACGAGGCAGCTACATTGCTAACTCAACTGTTGTGGGTGTTGACAGCGCAGACTACGTCTTGCTAATTGGCACAAACCCCCGAGCCGAGTCGCCTGTGTACAACGCACGCATCCGCAAGGTCACTCTCAATGGAACAAAGGTTCGGGTTGCCTCGCTGCTGCAGTCCGGCCCTGAATCAGGTGGCAGTGTGCATGATTATGGAAATGTGTTGCAATGCATTGGCCCAGACACAGTGTTCCACAAACCACACCCTGTTGCTGCCGTACAGGAGTGCCAGCCCATCTCAGCCTGCTGAGACGGTCTGGGTTCCAACGCCTGCTGCCCGGCAGGTGTATGAGACCCCAACCCACCTTGTGCATAGGTGCCAAGCAAGAACGTCAGCTTTGCTGTTCAGGTTGCGCTTATTGGCAAGCCAGTTGACCTGACGTACAATTACGCTCACCTGGGTCAGAGCGCCAAGGACATCAAGACCGCCGCTGCTTCGCCATTCGTCAAAGAGATGGCTGCAGCACAGCGGCCGATGGTCGTCGTTGGCCCTGGCGTGCTCCAGCGTGCAGATGCGAAGGCCGTCCTGCGGGACATCTACGATCTCTGTGCGAAAGCAGGTGGGCCTTCACGTCTGCTGTGAGTGCCACAGCGGAAGCAAATATGCATGCTGTACCCACCATGGCTTCCGTGGCCATTACTCCTTAACGTCTTGCATGCACTGGGCAGTTACACACATCGTATGTGTGCAGTATTGAGACCCCGCAGCTATTTATGCTATGATAGCCTCACCATGTTGCTACCAGGGACCAGGGTGTGCCTGGGCAGCCCGGGTTGCCATAGGCCCCTGCGAAGCTGTCTTGAACAGCGAGAGCTTTCCACCGGACATCATCTCACCCTGGCAACTTGTATTCCCGCATTGACTTCATGAACCTCTCATATTATGCTGGGCAATCATTGTTGCTTGATACAAGCCGTGATTCAACATGCAGGTGTGGTCAAGGACGGATGGAACGGCTTCAACATGCTGCATGAGTGCGCATCTGCGGTGGCCGCTCTTGACATGGGCTTCGTGCCATTCCCACACAACTATCCCGAGGCCAAGTTCGTCTACAACCTCGGCGCAGATGACTACGATCCCGCCGAGATCCCGGACTCAGCGTTTGTCGTGTACCAGGGTCACCACGGCGACCGCGGCGCTCTGCGGGCAGACGTCATTCTGCCGGGCGCGGCATACACCGAGAAGGCGGGCACTTTTGTGAACTTTGAGGGCCGTGCCCAGCAGACACGTGCCGCGATCTCTGCACCCGCGGACGCTCGGGAGGACTGGAAGATTGTGCGGGCGGTCAGCGAGGTGGCAGGGCCGATGCTGCCATATGACAGCCTGGACGATGTGCATGAGCGCATGGCCGCAGTGTCGCCGACGTTCAAGAGTTCGCTGCTGAACAAGGCACAGCTCGGCTGCACGTGGCTAAATGGCGAGTATAGCAAGACCCTGAAAGGCACGGTGGCCGCAGACGCCCTGGAGTCGAGCGTGCAGGAGCACTTCATGACAGACGCCATCAGCCGCGCAAGCCAGTCAATGGCGCGGGTGGTGAAGGCACGGGCTGAGGCAAGCTCGTAGGCCACGGTGGGGCTCGGCCAGAGTGCCTGGGGGTACATGATTTATGGTGACAGGTCCCCAGTAGATTTGCGCTGTTGTGTCAAATACATGCGGGGGTCCGGGTGGTATGTGACCGGCCTGACATGAACCGCCTGGGCAAGGTTGCTCCCGGATGGCAGGTGATGTGTTTTTTGGCATCCTGCAGTGGTGTGGCCGGCTTGCGTGAGAGCTCTTTGCGGTTGTAGTAGTCTTCCATGGTTGTGGCGCTGGCAGGCTCATGCTTTGCAGTGATACATGTAACGCACAGTGCTGCAGATTGGTTATTGTGGAGTGGTGTATTTGGAACGGTAGGGATTGGCCGGGCAACTGTAACATGTTGATTCCTGTGTGCTGAAGCAACCAAAGGCAGACGACTAGCGGACATGCACGTAATATCACTGTGATGAGTGCGCACTCATGAGGCAACTGATCTAGTTCTGCCATTCGCGACTCCTCTAGAATGGCCATTTTGATGGGAGTTGTGAACATTGCATCGGTGATGATGGCTGAACGTGCATAGCCCATCTCCTTGGCCTTGTATCACATCGCTCATTGTTCACATCTACTGATTGTGGAGAAATTGTGCATTACTACTCAAACACTGGACCAGAGAAGTCCGGAGCTGATAAAAATGGCGTGATGCCTTCACGCTTAGCCTCCAGTTCTAGCACAACAATCTCGTTGATGCCACTGTACAAGAACACGCCAGGCACAAACAGTGCTTGCTGCGGCCCTTTCGGAGTCCAGAATCTGCATGGCAGCTGTGCACATTGCAGCACTCTTTGTCGTGCACGGTTTGCCATGCATCGCAACGTCAACTTGGCACGCAGTCACTGGAGCCACTGCCACTACATATCTTAGATCGGATGAAAACCAAATCATAATGATCGTACCTTCCAACATTGTTTCCATTCACCCAGACGTATCCTCGGGTCCAGGCACGCGTTGCCAAGTATGAGTCTTTTGGTTCGCCTGCGATGGTGATTTCACCCCTGCAAATAGACTGTTGATCACCGATAACACCATGCTGTACATGTCCGCCGTTTCACATCGGGTGTGCCATAGATAATAGCAGCAATATCATGAAGGACGTGCATCACACCTGTAAAACACCGGCCCGTTTTTCAAACGGCCTGTTGTCAGAAGCTGTCTGGATGTACCGCTTGCAAAGCGTCCTGGAATCACTGTGCCGCGTGCTGACTTGCTGCTATCAGGTTCTGCTTGTAGTGCTCTATGTGGAGGCCTGCGGCCAGACAGGCTTCCTTTTTGCTGCTTGCGCCACACGCTACCATGTAACGAGTCAAACGCCTTCCGGGGCCCGTCTGCCACCAAGTCCGCGGTGCTAAGCTCTGCCTCACTTTCTGCCCAGGGTAGGACCATGCCTGGCTGGATCAGAGGCATTGCATGGACATACCTACAATATCAGCAACACACATCTCAAACAAGCGCACGAGTGTTGCATCAGACAGGTACGAGGCAAGACAAGTACGTGAAATCAGCGTAAGTGATGGCCACTCTATGCTCGCCATAGGCGCAGAAATATGTTATTTTGATCAGTAGCCATGACTATTCTGAATGTTACTGGTGCTGCTTCTGGCTTCTACTTCTTGTGAAATTTGTGTCTGCAATGACTGGGGGGGGGTGATTCAATCACACCAGTTGGTCAGATCCCGGCTTGTGCCATCTGCACTCTGCACCACGACAGCACCGACAATGCCTTTCAGCATCTCCTCAGTTGTCCCGGTCACATAAAAATTATCCCGTCCGTACGTGCTGACCAGGATCGACACGTTTGCGTCAGCTGTTGCATCGGCGCAAACGTCTGCTGGAAGCACCAGCGTCGACGGTTTGGCACGCCACAGCTCCCCAGCAACTATTCCATCAACAAGAATTTGCGCAAAGTCGTACGCCTTCACCGTCAGCTGGCTGCCTCGCAGGAAATGGCACGGGGTGGTGGTTCTGCAGGACACACTCGATGTGAACACAGGCACTTCATCGCAGGTCATCCTGGGGGCCATGTGTGTGCATGCTGGCCAAGGCCCAGATGTGAAACAATTCATTCATATCAGTAACCTTGTATAGGCCAGTCTGACTGCCATGCCGCCATCACCACTTCTTCAATCGCATTTGATGTCACCAGAGCATCTGGAGGACTTGAATCAAACAGCATGTACGAAGAACCTCAAAGTTGAGTTGCACATGATCACGACGTGGATAAGGGCTACGAAACATGTTTCCCCAAAACCACTCTCGATTTGACACATAGATATCTGGAGTGAGCAATTGGGCGGACGGCCGCACGAGTAACCCAGCATGCCATAGGCCATGCCATATTCCTCCATCGTCAAGGGTTGCTTGCTGAATATGGCTGTCTCCTCCGCGTGGAGCTGGTCTAGATTGTCCATCAGAGAGGCCACGTGCTTGAAGATGACCTTCCCGTGTGCCACAAGGTCGGGCTCTGGCAGCGCATCGGGGAGCGTCTCACCCGTCACTTTGGCAATCGTGTTGCGGACTGCCTGCATTCAGTGCTGACTCAAATGCAGTATGGCAGATCCAACACAACTTACTGACTGATTGTAAATGTCGCACATGTCACATATGCAACATGACGTATCAAGCTGGTGAGAGCGCTGTCCCAACAGCGGTCACATTGGTCACAGTCGATCCGCCATGGTTGCAGAGCCAAGCTGACTCAGACTCTACGTCGCAACACAGAAGCCAAGTAAACGCTGATGCAAAGAGATATGCACTAGTGATGCTTGACGTTGCTGATGCATTAGCGATAATTGACATGACACCTCAAACTTGTTTGGGCCTCCAACACCAGGCTGGCCCGTCTTTGCACTCTCAGAGATGGGGCAATTGTAGTCATAGCTTGTCATATCAAACTCATCGCCATTGCAGCCGGCCCAGAAGGCGAAGTTGGTCCCCCCATGAGCCATGTAGAAGTTCACACTGCCAGTTCCACCGCCATATTGGAGGATATTGGTCAGCGAACGAACTACATTTGAGCAAGACCTGCACAAGCACAACATAACGTCCTTCGATATTCTGCCGCAACCACAAGTTCCTATGTCCCACCGTACAAATGAGCAAGAGAACAAGAGCGATGGTCCCTACGTGTTGGCCATTTTGTCACCCCATCTTGTCAGCCAGCCTGTGTAGAATTCAGAATTGAATGATGCCATCTCGTGACTGCCAGCATTTGACAGTTTTTGTGAGACAAAAGAAAGGAATGTTGGCTTGTTGGGCCCAAAATCGACAGCATGATATGTGCCTTTCAGTCCGCCCCAACTGAGAAAGCCTGGCGGGTCTGTTGTGTACAGCGTGGCGCCATCGCCTAGGTGCTGCTTTGCAATGTCTCTCAACGCCTGCACAGAGGAAAGATTGTGACACACCACTATCAAGTCTGGCTGTTGTGTGGGTTCGGGTGACTGGATGCTGGATCGTGTGGTCCTTGACAGCAGCTTATGTCTGCATACCAGCGATAGCAATGCCTGCGGACTCATTAATGATGCGCAGTGGCTCTATTTGGGAGCACAGTAATGCCAGGATAGGGTTGCTGTGACAATGTGAAATTGCAGGAGCAGCTGTCGAAGTCAGATTTGCTCACATGCCACCACTAGTGAGAAGCGGCTGGCAGCTTCATTGAAGACGCGTCTGGCTCCAGCACAAACAGGCACGCGTGTGGAACTGGACTGAAGGAACAGACCTCTAGGTATGGCTGTTCCCGGAGGAATGTTCGAAAGCCATATTCGTTTTCGATCTGCACCATCAGGATGGGCCCGCCTTGGCTGAACAGCAAGGGTTTCATGCGCGGCAACAGCTCTTGCCACCACGACCGCACAAACTTCATAAACACAGGATCATTAGTGCGCAGATGCCCCAATAGCGGCTTCCCTGCATGAACCAGTCAGGTTCGCTCTGCAGTTGGATGCCTTGCTGTGTTGCGCGACACAATGGATGTGGCCACAAGCGATATTGCACGGCAGCGTGCAGCTGTGTTGCTGTGCCTGTGAACTGGGAGCCGCATGGACTAAATGTGTACAGCCCCTGTGCTGGACGGCCTTTTGAGTGCTGCATGGCCTTGAGTTGTTTGTGCGCCAAATCTATCAACGCTGCACTTCATCATGGTAGAGCTACGTGCGGTGTTGTATATGCTTACCTGTCACTGATTGGTCCAGTAGCCATGCGGGCAGGCCTCCAAAGTCCCACTCCGCACAGACATACGGCCCAGGCCGAAGCAACACATGCATGCCTTCTGCCTGAGCCAGACGGATGAATGCTGCAGCGTCATGCTGTCCGTCAAAGTCGAACACCCCAGGCGCAGGTTCATGGAAGTTCCATGGAATGTAGGTCTGCAACAGTAGCTGTGTCATGCTAATTGAGCCGTAGGAGCCGATTGCTGCTAGATCCATGTCACATCGATTGGATTACTGGGCCGGATGAGACGTGGTGGTGTGCATGATGCTGACTCTAAATACCCTTTGGGCCATGTTGCTCCAAACACATTGCTTGCAAGCTCTGGAAGGCAACAAGCGCACTTGTACACTGTTGCACCCAAGAGATTTGCTCCGTTGTAATCGATCTCTCCAGTACTCAAAAGGGATTCGAAAGTAGTGAAGCCTGTATCACCGGGCAGTCTTTGCCTGTCTCCGTGTATTGGCATGTCTGGCCAAGTGTGCCACACAATTGCATGGTCAACAGGTTTGCATCGGGAACTGCTGTCACCAGTGCAAGCACATGCTGGCAAGCATTCACATGTAAACGTCAATCACACATATTGCTTTGTATTGGCTGCCCTTTGTAACACTGCTGGCTGCAGCACGCGTTTGGGCACAACCGTTTCAGTGATGCAGGCGTACTCGCAGGAGATCAGTCGGGTAGGTTCGCCGTTGACATAGAATCTGTCACTTCCAATAGAAAATGTTTGTCTATCTTGCAACCCCAATAGCACACGCTTATGCGGTGGATATTTGTAGGCTCGCAAAGGCCACGCCAAGGCAAACAACGAAAGAATGAGCGTCACATAAAGAAACATTTTCATTCTCACGCGGTCAGATACCACATGGAGTATACTCTTGTATCTAGCTTTCGACTGCGAATCATAGTCAATTCGTGACAACGGAGCCACGGAGTTCCGTCTTCTATTCACATGGCGGAAGCCGTACATGACCCATTCACCGACATCCAGATCACATCATAGACGCACTGTATCGGCGGGCACATTTGAGATTCGGGTCGGAGCCGTAAACCCTCTGGGTCGTAACCAGTATCTGTTCTGCGTGCTGCGATCTGCGTGCGCGTGAGCTGCATGATGGGAAGTCGTGCTTCAACAGCCATATTGGCATTTCGTGAGGCCCAGCTTCCTGCCGCGTGCATCACCACTGCAGAAATGGCTGCTGTTGACGGCGCATGCTTGCTCGGTTCAGTATTTCTGTGCGCGTGTGTTTGCGAACTTGTGCACAGGTCTGGCTTGCTGCTGGTACAGAAGCAGTCTTGCACGTGCTATGACATAGCGTACAATGCACAGCACATAACTCTGCCACCTGGAACTTTGTAGCAAACTCGTGCGTTGCTCCGCGGCAAATTCCAAAGTCTTCACTAGGCGATGTTGCGCTGCACTTAGCGCGCAGAAAGCGCAGCGATACGACAACAGAGGAGATAGGCCTTCATACGCTGTGTCTTTGTGAATTTCATAGCTTCAGTTGAAGATGCCCCTAAACGGAACAGGCCCTTGCGAAGTCATGCATGATCGCGTGATAGGTAGCCCCAGATGGATCCAGATCCGGTCGAAATCAGGCAAGAACTCGGCGGAGGTGTCCGTCCGCCATGCACATTCCAACAACAGTTATGATATGTGGAAACTTGCATGCACACATACAACTCTTGTTGGACATGCAGAAGTGTTTGTACTCAGCACATTAGACGTGGCGTGCGGACTGCATGCTCAACCTCTGGACAAGGCCCGCAATCTCGTGTTAAGTAGGTCTGCAAATCATAGAACATAGGCATGTGGTAGTCACACCACTTTCCACCTGCAAGGCAGCCATTCTGGCAGTGTCTGTTGTCGAATATACGCAGCACATGCCATGCATAAATAGTGAAACAGACACAGCCACAAGCCAGCCCACGTCAGCACATGTGTACATGTGACTGCGGATTATAGAGGACGTTTCGTTCCGATTCTGGCAAAGGATCACAAAACAGCTCAGCAACAGCCAGGAGAACTCTTTGAAGCAGCAGCCGGGCCTGCATTATACAGACGGACTCGCTTGGAGGTACTGCTTGACGACGCGTTCCACGGCCGTCACGATGGCCTGTGTCTGGGCCTCGATCTCCACGTTGGCTGAATCTCCCTCCTGCTTGGTCCCAAGAACGGTGACCCTCATGGTCTCTGGAATCAGATACACCTTGAACCAGTCTTCTCCAACCTGCACGTGTGGCCACATGAAAGGCAGCCTAGACATATGCATCACGGGGCAGTGGCGCCTGGACAGGCTTCGGGAGATCTACGGCCCCCAAACAACGAGTTTCGTACCTGCTTGGCGAGGTCGAACGGATGCAGATGAAACAGGGCACATACAGCCTGCCGTGCAATGGCCTGTTGTATCAACTGCACAGTCCCAATCGCAACACAGAACTATGGCAGTGCCCGGCCAGCGGAGTCTGCAACGGTTGCAGAGACACAGCCATTTGTGAACACACATCTGCGCCAGACAATGTGGCCATGGGCATCATGCCGCAATCGTACCACCGCATGCAAATATAGAGTTTCGTGCATGGCAGCAGGAAAGGAAAGCAGTGAGCGCTGAAGCACCGTTGTTGCCCCTGCTGAGCTGTGCAGAGCTGCATAGAGTCGCACCTCCCCAACAGTCAAGGAACACCCGTCTACAGCGATGAACCCCTTGGGCATGATGTACTTCATCCAGTCAACATCAGCCACCTTGAACTTCATCATGGAGTTGTCTGCACTCTGCTCCAGCTGAACGATCTCTGCTGTGGTGTGTATGTGCCCCGAAACATTGTGGCCGCCCACCTCATCACCATACCGCACAGACCGCTCAAAGTTGACCTTAGAGCCCTGGACTAGCGTGCCTAGATTCGTGCGCCTCAGGGTCTCGGGAATGACGTCGAAACTAAGCGTGTCCTTGTCTATGGTGGTGACAGTGAGGCAGGTGCCGTTGAGAGCGACACTGGCACCTATGGCGACCTCCTTGGTAGCACCATGAGGAAAGGCAACCTGTACATGATGCTCGCGTGGTGTATGCTGCACGTGGGTCTGCAGCGGGATTGACGAAAGCCATTCAGAGCTCACAAAGTATACATACTAACGGATTTCAAGTGCACATGCGGTGTGGTGGATCACCCCCTCACAGATGGGCGCACCTGAAATGAGGTCACTTCTGATTTTTGCTGCAGGTCCGCTATGTCAGCTGTTCCTTGGACAATCCCTGCCGTTGTTGTTTGCAGCGTCAGTGGACATTGTAGCCGACGGGAAGATGCAAGAATGAATGCACGTCAGCGAGATCGAACAGGACAGAGCACACAGTAAGAAAGTGCACCTGTAAACAAGTTAGCTACGACCACCCTGCTGTCACATTTGCGTAGACGGAGAGGGCGGCATCTCCAGCCTTGGACACTTGGTGTGGCCGGACTGCGTATTGCTGCCTTCATCATGGTCACATCTGCAGGCGTACGAAAACGCGCGCACATTGGCAAGGCAATACCTCATCATAAATTTGGGGTATGTGTGTCTTCGTATGCCGAAGATCGCTGGAATTTGGACGCTTGTGCGCGCAGCAGTTGGCCGTGTCTACAGGCACCTGTATATGTCACAAGGAGATGACTGGAGCAGGTGGACATGTGCACCCCTCTGCGAACTGCAGGACAGGGTTGGCACATTGAACAAGACGCATATCCGCACACGATGCCCTCCTGCTGCACTTTGCACATGTTCGTGATGCAACGGTCACAGTGACATCGGGCGCCACGTTGCCTGACGATCAATTGACGTCGTGTAAGGTGTTTCGTTGATTTGCGCTGTCTTTAATGTTTCGAGCCTGCAGCTATCTGCGGGCACGCATCCTAGATGACGTCCTGAGTGGCAGCCTGACCAGTTTTGAATCACAGACGCGAGGTGTCGCCCAGCCAGCGCAATGCACTGACTTCATTCGGCGAAGGAAGCCGTCTCTCTCTTACAGGCTGCGTAAAAGCTTTAAACTAGACCACCCCAAGACGGACAATCCCAGGAGGGTGTATGCTGGGGTGATCCTGGAACGGTACCCAATTTGCTTCCAGGATGCTGCACCTTATAAACTAGAACATGAGGAATGGACTCTTGCTTGGAACTCGTGGAAGTACAGGCAGGTCCCCGATGAAGAGCTGAACGCTGATAAGCAGAACGTTGATGAGACGTCTGATGAGGTGCGCAGAGGCTCGACCTCAGCTGTTTCTTACTTTGTGTCTGCATGCGCAGTCAGCCTCACGCAGAGTCACTGCAGGCGAAGTTCAAGCCCGAACCCATCATCACTGAAGCTGACAAGGCAAACGACATCCGATCACTGCGTCGAAAGACTCAGGGATATTTGTATCTGGCGTGCAAGGGTGCTGATGACCAATCATGGCAGCTACCGAAGACTGAGGTCCAAGACGCAGAAACACTCAGGGATGCTGCTCAAAGATGCCTAAACGAGATCGTGGGCAGCTCAATAGAATCATTTCTGTTCGGCAACATGCCAGCGGCTCATTTGGAGACAGAAAATGCAAGGATATTTTACATGCTTGGGGTTGTCCTTGATGGCAATGTGGAGCTCAGCAGGTCCACTGACGTGTCTGACTACGCTTGGCTCACAAAGCCAGAGCTGGCCGAGTCGTTTGCAAAGGACAGTCATATGGCAAGACTGACAGACACGCTGACAGTAGATCCCAAGTATGCTTGAGTGCCAGTTATAATTATCAAAAGGCCTGTGTAGGCTGTTCCTCATTCCGGCTTTGCAGTGGACTATTGATGCATACCCCATGACACCCCCGCTGGACATTTGCAGAGTCTGAACACCGTCACAGTGCGATATGGTGTTTTGCACGGCGAGGGCATGTTAATCTGGCCATCAAGCATGCAAGCAGAGATGCTGCAAAGCATGGTCCATGCCTGATGTACACAGTTGTAGACATGACATCGAGTGGCATCACCGACTGCAGTGAACAGGCACAACACGTTTACAGCATCCATTTCCATCCTCACTTGTTTGCTGGAACTGTCAGCAGCGTTTCGAATTTCGTGATCCATGCTGCTACGTTGTATGGTGAAGGCAACATACACTGTGGGCACTGTCCATCCAGTCGCCGCTGGGCTGCTTCAGCGTGTGCAACTTGCAAGGCTTGTGCCTGATAGTATCCCTCCCTGTGTGGCTCGGCTGTTGCTGGCTGCATCTGTCCCACTACTGCAGATGAGTACATCCCCTTCCTTGCTTTGCTGCTATCAATGCCGCTGGCAACATCTTCGATTGAGGGAATTGAAGGCAGGGCGGACATTGCGGCTGGCACAGCAGTATCTGCGTCTAAAATGAGTGCCAAGTAGCAAGTTGGCTGACCAACCACGCAGACGTCAGACACAGGGATCAGTACAACAGATGCTTCGAATTCAGTGTGTACCGTCTGAACACTGCACTGGTCTAACCTGAATGCAAGCCCACTGGCGGTGCCACAGCCCAATTGCAGATCCTCGGATGCTCCTGACTTTCGAATTATGTCCTCAACGTTCTGAGACTTAAGCACCCGTGCGTCTCTGCCCAGAACCATGACAGCTGCTGAATTTGCCTGCAGAATTTCGTGGATGGCCACGTCAGCGGTTGTATGGTCACGCTCTATGACAACAGCAGGAATGGGAGCCAGGGTGAAAGCGTCCAGCCAGTGCTGATGTGTGTCAATTGCCAAATTCTCCATCTCTGAAATGACGGGTGATTCCTGGCACCGCTTCGACTGCAAATAGTCCATAGCTGACACTGCATGCGGCAGTGCTTCTTCTGTGGGCAGGCCTGACGGGTCGCGGTTGACATTGCTTGCAGTCATGCTGGGAGTGCCTTGCAGAGGAGAGTACACAGCCTATATATTGAACCTTTATCAATTGCCAAACAGGTGAGCTCTTCTCTACATGGTCGCAGACTTACACCCAGTCGGCACCTTGTTGTTTTTCAGTGTTCCAAACCGTTTCAGCGACTTTGCGTTCAGATCTGGTCCATGCGCGGCGCCTATTGAGCCAGCACCAGGTGTTCCAGAGGCTCTTCTAGAGTTGCCGATAGGCTCACGTCCAATTGTGCGCTGCTGCCTGAGAGTCCTGCCTGAAGGCTGCTGACATGTCCGGCTCATTGCGTCAGCAGGATTGTGGTGCAGCACGACCGCACCGTCTGCATCGACCTGCACGAGCCGCTTGCTGGATCTCACCCAGCCCATGTTCGTTCATCGAGCATAGGTTGCCAAGGAGCAGCGAGATACCAGTTTTCACTGTGGCTGCAAGTGCTACTATTGCCTGTGACACACATGGACACAGACACAACGATATACAAACCGTGATGCGCATGTACATCAAGCCACAAAGGCAGCTGGCCATCCGACCCTCAGTGCACGGTGCAGCCCTACCTCCAACGCTGCAGGACGGAGACTCTCATGCTTTTCTGGCAGTTTCCCGTGACCTTGAGCCGCTGACACACCGGAGCCTGCTGTATACATGACGCTGTCGCGCTTCCTTGACAGGGACCGCAGCATTGTGTCTCCGAACACTTGTCAGGTGTCACCTGCAGGGGTGACCTGTATAGGCACTTATCCACATTTCCAAACGCATCACCGGTCCCCAACACTGCACCAGACGCAACGTGTATCTAGCTCTGGCTGATTATGCTGAGCGGCAATACGCCAAGGTCGACAGGCAGCTGCTGGAAGTTGCTGACAGGCGTCAGGCTCCCGAGGCCACCGGCATGCGCATCAGCGGCGAATAAGCAATCAATCTGAAAATGGAGGGGCGAAGCGGCACACCACTGCACACCAAAGATGTATTGTAGGCAATCTCGCAAGATGTTGCTCCAAATCAGGTGAAGGGCGCAAAAGACCAAACGCTGAAGCTCAGCCGACACCATTCAAGAAAGCACAGCTAGAGGCAATCGCACCGCCGAGTGTGCCGTTATGTTGAAACAGACGATTGAACCTGCAGCGGCAAACTCGTTGTGACGTATGCGCAGACGTGCCATCCAGGCGATATTGCGCGATGCATGGGTGTGGCTACGGGGTGAGTGCTAACGTAGTGGACACGTGGCGTCTAACGCACGCCGGGACACTCCTATGTTCTACGCCAAATGCCATGGTAGATCGCACTGCAGACCTGGAATTCATGCATGATTGGTCGTATTGAACTCTCCTCAATCATGTGTGAAACCCCCCCCATGATCGGATACATAATACTTAGTGTGCTTTCTGCAATTTTACACAGGACAACCCCATCATATGTAACTCGTATTGAGCGGGCAGGTACACTCTGATCTGCAATTTGAATTACACCAAGATCAGCAGCTCAGTATACCCACCTACAGAGGGTGAGCACAAAGGCCATCAGGACAAACACACGCCTTTGCCAAACTTGTTGCGGCCAACACGGGGGCCTTTAAAGGCTATGGTCAAAGAAACTCGGAATGTGTGGGCGATGTGGAAGTAGTACATGGGCAGCTCTGCCATGGGCCGTTCATGTTGGCCAATATCTCCTATTTCATTGCTGGGTGATATGTCACCGACGAGCAGCCATAGTGGCGCAGGACCTCGTCGAGGATGTTGCATATTTGTGCTGATTGTGAAGTAGTGTTTGCATGAGCCAACTCATCGCTCCTTGCTACTCCAACTTCTCAGACACAGTGTGTCGCAGGTGACACACAGCTGCAACGAGACGATCAGGGTTATGATTGTACTGCGTGTCGATGACACGTAATCGTACATGCCACAGCAAAACGTGGAAATGCTGTGGCGGGCATGGGGTGAACATAGCGCCAGGCGCTTGGGTATTCGTAGTCGCGCCGACCGCTGGTGGCCTCACAGCAGTACGATTCACTCATGCGCTGCTCTATTAGGGGACACGGACGACAAGGGCATTGCGGACGCACATTCTGCGCACATGTGTGGCTGCAATGGCTGCCAATGTTATCTTCCTGCGGTGATCCGAGAGCAGAGGTGCGTCCAAGAGCGCTGAGGGCGGCGGACACGTGTGCACAGTGCAACGTGAGCGCAAACCTGTGCCAGCATGGAAGTGCATATTTGGCAATGCATATGGTGTTGCTACATGGCTAGAAACGTGGACGGCGCACCCACACTGCTCCATGCACGTCTTCTGGGACTCTGGTGCCTGCAGTCGCGGCGGTTGAGAAACGCTGTCCTCTGCGCATGCAGCCCCATGGCCTCTTCCACGCCTGCTTGCAGGAGTGTTTAATATGATGCATGCCACTCGAGTGTGGCATCAAGAGACTTGATTGTGATCCCTCACTTTGATTCTGGTCCCTTGTTGGATTTGATAGAACCGAGGCTCAGTTTACCTCTAGAGCGGCATGAGACCAGATATGTCGCCTCTTCCACAGCTGTGCTCAGGCTCGAGACGACAGGTGATAGATGCCTGGTTATGATCAGTGGCAGGTCCTGCTCCGTCTGCCTGAAGTTTGCAAGTGCCCCTGGCACCAGGAGCGGCAGTGTGCAGTGGCATGGTTTCACACTGAGAGTTGCACCGTCGGACTGCGCCAGCACCTCCAGACTACGCCAGCCCTTCCGATGGTCTCTCCGATGGTCTGAGGATGCACGCTCATCGCGTTACATTGCCTTGGAAACGTACAAGGTGCCACAGATCGCTCGAGCGCGCTCACAGCTTGCCATGGATGCATGCACGTGGGGTGACGTGGGTGCTACTCGCTGTGCGAGCAGTCGGAATTCCGCGGAAGGCTCCAGTCGCTGTTCACTTGAGCGGTGACACAATTGTACACATCTGCACCTGCGAGCTCAAGAGTTTCAGCAAGTTGTGTCTCTGATCATGTAATGTTTGTGGTCATTGCTTCACCCCGAAGGTCGGAGTGCAGGTATCATGCGTACCACTGACATGGCGCAGGGAAGCGTTGCCACTGTCCTCAGCGATATTGAGAGGATAGAGCAGCCTATTGATCGGTATTTGTACATTCGAAAACTGCGAGAACACAATCCGCGGTTGCATTATGCCGTGCTGTACAATCACGTCACAGCTTTGCTGCCGTGCGCTCCTGTTGTTCATGCGCAATCTCTGAACTGATTATGCCAGCTACTTTCCACAACGGCATCTGAATTCACTGGTTCATGTGCTTGTTGATGTGCGTGCGCTTTTCACGTGTTGGTCAGAGCTTCTGCGACTTCACGCTGCAGCTGAATACGCACGTGAGTTCAGGTACGTGTACACGCCTACCGTTGGCGAGGCATGCCAGAAGTACCATCGCCTCAATATGAAGACATGGGGCCTATACATTAGCCTGGGTGATCAAGGGCGTATCTTGGAGAAGTTGCGAAGCCATTGTGGGAGCGCGGTAATCAGAGTCTGTGTGGTAACCGACGGTGAACGGATACTAGGCTTAGGTGACCTAGGTACCGGAGGCATGGGCATCTCTGAAGGGAAAATAATTCTTTACACCGTTGCTGCTGGTAAGCCACCTCCACTTATCGGGAATTAGAGGTAAACTGTTCCCCATGCGTACCGCCCCACTGGTGCTCCCCCGTTGTTGCCGATGATACATAACACAGGAAAGCTCGTCATGTGGGTCATTTGGGTCCACTGGCTCATCGGTCTCGCTAATGAGACCCAGGCTCATGCATGAGAGCGCCTTTACTCCATTGGCATTCCATTGCACTTAGCTGCAGGTGTGGATCCCAGCGTTTGCTTGCCGATCTGTCTAGATGTTGGCACCAACAATGCGACCCTCATCCAAGATCCTACTTATCCGGGCGTAAAAAGGGCTCGCATCACGGGGCGTCAGTATGATGCATTTATGGAGGAGTTTGTGCATGCGGTCATACAGTGGCAACGCCACGTGCTCGTGCAGTTTGAAGACTTTGGCAATCACAATGCCTTCAGGTATGATGCACCTTGCCTCACCGTCACAAACCTACCATGGTAGCGATACGTTAACCAAGCATGCCCATCCTTACATGAACGCACGACACAATGACAGTTTTCATCCCATCAAGTGTTTATAACGTTGTCAACCATATATCTCCAGGTGGTCAATGTAATACTGATAGCTTCCGGCGGTGCTGAACAGGTTGCTTCGGACATATCAGCCCCGTCTGTGCTGCTTCAATGATGACATTCAAGGAACAGCATGTATTGTGCTGGCAGGAGTGCTGAGTGCGCTTCGCGCGACAGGAGGCGAGCTTGCAGACCAAAAATTCCTGTTTCTTGGGGCAGGCGAAGCTGGGGTGGGCATTGCAGAGCTCATCGCCACTGCAGTCACCAGGCAGACCGGATGCGCAATGAAAGAAGCTCGCAAGTGCTGCCTGTTCATAGACAGCAAGGTAACGTCTGCATGCTCTCTTTCCGTGCAAGCCATTCCAACGGCGCAGCATCCCAGTGCAAACCATCACAATGTAGCAACTTGCCCGATAGCATTGCCTGGGCTCCAGAGTCCTAAAGCCGTCGCAGACCGGAGTATTGCCACGTGCCAGGATGTGCAGATGGACGTGTACAGATCACAAGTGTCGTATGTTGTAGTTCCCTCCATCATGGTTGACTTCACCATTTCATTTGTGTTTCCCGGTCAGAAAATTTGTGACGGTGGTGGATGGAGTGAAGAACGGTCTGTGATACATGCAGGGTCTTGTATGCAAGTCCAGGGATAACTTGCAGCATCACAAGCGGGATTATGCTCATGATGTGCCATTCACTCCAGACTTGCAAAGTGCAGTGAACAGTATAAAACCTACAGCCTTGATTGGTGTTTCCACCCAGCCGTCTACGTTCACCCAGAGCATCATCGAAGCCATGGCGCGGTACAATCCCCGCCCAATCATCTTTCCCTTATCGAATCCAACCCACAAATCGGAATGCACCTTCCAGGAAGCATTGCAGTGGACGTCTGGCAGGGTCCTCTTTGCATCAGGTGCGGGATAGTAGGCTCAGTGCACAAACATGGCCTTTCTCATCGAGCTCAATATTCATTGATCGACGATTTGGTCACACTCAGTTTAAATGCTCCTACCTGCGCAGGGTCGCCCTTTGATCCAATAGAACATCAAGGGAGGAAATCGTTTCCAGCGCAAGCCAACAATGCGTATGTCTTCCCTGCAGTTGGTCATGCAGCCGTTATCTGCAAGGCTCAAAGCATCCCTGACGAAGTGTTCCTGGTAGCTGCTGAGGTTCTATCCAAGCAGAGCCCCACAGACGCAGTAAAGCACGGTCATCTATTCCCCCCCTTCTCCTCCATCATCCAGGCAAGCCGGGATGTGATGATCGCTGTTTGCCACTTTTTTGAGCAGGCAGGACTCGGGTCAAGGCCTGCGGGTTACAGCTGGGAGGACCTTGCAGCACAGTCTATGTGGACGCCAGCCCGCAGCATTGAACCTGAGAGAAGTCGCTTGTAGAACTGCCTGCCTCATAGAGAGAAGTCGTGACCTGCGAGAGTCATTCAAACGTTATTCGCCTGTCTTGCACACCTTCAAGCCTGAGTGATCTGATCCTCGGTTTGTTCAGGCTCACTCCAGCCCTCTGTGTAACACGCTGTCAAGCAAATTTTCTCACAGCCACGCTCATACATTTCAACAGGTGCACTCGGGGCAATGCATGACATGCATACCTGTCAAGACTGCAGGCTGGCATGGTGTCTGTTCATCAGATGTTGTGGGATCCAAGTGCCATGCATACAGAAAATCAAACATAACTGTGCTCGCCCTTGCCCTCCCATACGGCTATCGTGGTGCAACGCCATGGGAATTGCGACTTGCGTGCTTGATGTTTGCGGGTGGTTATGTTGTGACAGAAACACTGTCCATGCATCAGCAACCTGTTCTTCACTCGCTGAGGCAAGGGCTGTGCATGCTCGACCACGTGTGGCATACAGCAACAGCAGGTCAGATTGCTGAGGGTATCTGCACAGTACTACTGGCAAACGTGCACATCCACATGTTTTGGTTTGTACCAGCTTAAACCGATGGGACTCAGGAACTCGTCATGTATGGGGTCCCTTTGTACGGACAGCTGAGACTGTTACAGCCCCACGTCGATGTGGAACTCACACTAGACATGGCCTCGCCAAGAGCATTATGGTCTAGCCAGAGTCCTCCAGGGACAGAGCACCCGAAATGATTTCGTTCAGCTCCGTGGTGACCTTGGCTTGGCGGGTACGGTTGTAGGTAAGAGTCAGGCGCTCAAGCATTTCAGCCGAGTTTTTCGTGGAGTTCTCCATGGCCTGCACACCGGAGGGTTTCATCCTTCAGTCGACACATACACATAGCGCCCAGCTAAAAAGCATGGTACTGCACATATGTACCGATTAGAGATATCACAGTCTGCACGTGCACCAGCAAAACAGGCAAAACCTGGATGTTAGAACCACCCTGAAAAGCATTGCCGCCGCACGGCAGGCTGTACTATGGAGGTCACGCTGCCCAAATCTTACAACGCAGCGACAATCACGCACAGTAATTATTGTCTGGTTGTACACATGTGTGCTGCACCTGCCCACTGATTCAATCACCATGATCCACAGCCACAAACAGCCTCAGCCGCACAGAGGCTGGTCTGCCACTTCCATGCACCTCAGGCAGTGTGAAGTAAATAGGCAATTAGCGTAGCTTGAGACCAACGCTATGAAACCGGTGCACAGAACATTGCCCTACAGGGGTGTGATGTACAGGTACATGAAAAGCATGGATAGTGTAGGCAGTAAGCTGTTCATGTCAAGATTGCCATTTGAATATTCAGGTGGGTCAAAATCACACCTGCATGCGGGAGGCATGCTCAGATGTCGCAGCCTCGTTCATCGCGTAGTAAATCATGCACGACAGCTGGAATTCACCCATGTCCTGCAGGAGCTCAGCTCGGTCTGGTCCTTCGATCTCATACTGATCGAGCCTCTCTGCGATGATCTCAGACTTCTCCAACGTCTCTGGTGACAGAATTGTGGCGATGGTGGGCTTGAACGAGATGGCGGACTTGAACGAAGTGTACATCAAGCGCACAGAGTCGTACTCGGTCTTCAGGACCTCCTCAGACAGCGCAGATGCCTGCGACCAGGTCAATGTTATGCGATCACAACAATGACACAATCCTGAAGGCAATTCTGGGCGCCAGTTGTTCCAATCCATGCTGACATCCCAATGGGGCCATGCAGACAGACTTCACACTACCCTGCATCCCATGCCACTACACAAAAGTTATCGTATTCTGCCTATTCTACATCTGGCCAGACAGGATGTCCATATAGTGCAGGCGTAGGGTATGTAGAGCAACACACAGCATTTGCAACACACAGGTCACCACTGTGACACTGCCACACATGGCATTCACCCAGACTCTAGCAGGTCAGACGGCACACGGGATGATCCAGTAGCAGACTCGGACCAACGCAAACGTGATGGTGTTCTTAGTGTAGTCTGTTAGAGCTCCATCCACACGACCAGGCTGAAGGCGCTTCATGGGGTTGATGCCCTTGGACCCAATGCACATCAATCTAGTCTCTTTCTCAGTATCTGCAGCATCGTCAGCATGATCAACAGCGTTCACAGAGGTCACAACGTCATGCATGAACACGTTGAGACGAGACCATACCCTCAATATCGACCTTGGTGCAAGCATTGGTCAGCTTTGCAATGTTGGTGTTGATGCCACCGCACATACCCTTGTCTGTCGCAATCGGCAAGTTGACTGTCTTGCGAACTGGTATCGCTGCACATCCAAAGCGATTTGTCAGTTTTCGTGAAGGTGAACACATGATCAGGCACCAGGCATTCAGACTTGGTCCGCACTGGTTTCCTCCCCAAACAGCTTCAGGAAGGGCTTGGGCAAGCCGATGGCTTGCTCCTGCTGAGTTTGAGCTCTCCTCATTTTTGAAGCTGCAACCATCTTCATTGCAGATGTGATTTTCTTGATGTTTTGCACAGACTTGATGCGGGATTTGACTGCACAGCACAGGGCCTTGCGAGTCCGCCATCTGTTACCTGTTGGCGTGCAGACACGATCCGGTATTCACCCAGCAATCTGAGCAGGTACACGTACCCGAAGCTAGAGTTGCGGCATTGCGAGACCCGTCGGCAAACCTGCACCCGCGGACTTTTTTTGTAAGTACGAGTCCACCAGACAAGCCGATCCTGCGGCACAACATGAGGGAAAAAGCGCACTGCGAGCCGAACGCTTCATACTCAGCCGCCTGACGCAAGGTGTGCGTCACCTGGAATACCGAACGCCTTAATGCCATCGTTCGCTCATTGACGTTTGGTGGTGAACAGCTAACACCCGGCAGCAATGTGATCTATGTCATGTATCTGGCACTCTATGCCATTCACTCGGGCCTCCCATGGTTGCTGCTGCTGCATGTTGCAACATGTTGGTGAGATCCCGTGTGGCTCAAGGGGTATCATGGACACGGCCGTGCACGGGCGTCTCCGCGCAGGAAATGCCACGGACCGATTGATAGTCAGCAGCAATGCAGCGAACACAACTCAGCGGCATTAGTTCTGCCTATCAAAGAAACAGGCACGCGTTTGAAGTTTCTCTACGCGGTCGTGCTGTAGATCAATTTCCCAACATACCTCGACACACGTAACTCAAAAATCCTCATCGTCTCTGCGCCCGAGATGATCGTGGAAGTCATACTCAGCTTTATTATCTTCTACTTCAGCAACCAGGGCTATGCATGCCTGTTGAATGCAAATGTCGCTCCTGTCCCGTTCTGGTTTGCGGTGAAGCCTCCAGGAGGATACAGTCTTGAACTTCTTGCTTGGAATGGCAGCAGCTTGCTTGGAGTACAAAGCAACCTAAGGTCGAGAGATAACCCTGTATTCCACACAGTATATCGAGACGATCACCGTGTTCTGGGTGTGTCAAATGAAAATGGCTATTACGTTTCACCTCCATCATTTGTTCTGGCTGCTGCTCAATAACTGTCTGCGCTTGTGCTGCTTGAGGGCTTCATCAACAGGTCTCAAGCTGGTTACTCAGGTTCATGCGCGTCTGTCATTCGAGCATTATTGCTTACACTGTATCCTGCAGAGTACAACGATGAAGATCCTGCGACAGGAAAAGAGTGGTTCAAGAATGCACATTCTAAAGGAATTTTGATGTTTGGGTCCGAGCATGCAACATGGCTGCAACACAGTGTGCCTGCGTTTCCTCACAGGGAACAGTTTTATCCCCATGCGCAATCAGTGTATGGTCAGCATTTTGCGTGTATACAGGTGCTTGCTCGCAGTCTGTGCATTGCAATCTGTACCACCTTGCAACTTCTCCAGCATGTGCAGAACGCAGCAGACCGTGAACTGCGCATGCAACCCGATCTGTCAGTCTCACATGTAACAGAATACCATTGAATGTGTTGAACATGATGCACTGTTGTGGAATGTTGTGTGTCATGCAGATGTCGCTGGAAGAAGGCAAACGGCTGCGGCAGATAATACTCTCTGTCAACCCACACGTTGTGTCTGACAACTCCAGCTGGATCGAACCAGCAGCATCAATCACACCTGGGACAACAGAGCGTGTTTATACCAGCGAAGATCATGATTATGGCATGCTCAGTGAGACTGACCCCCATGGCACGGTCCATCGCTCAAGGATACGCAGCGAGTTCGCCACAAACCAAGTAGCACAGCAAAATTTAAACCTAAGTACCTCACCGGTCAAACAAAACTACATGCCTCAGGAACTTGACCTTTTGCTGAAAGCGAGGCATCATGCGGGCCATGCAGTGACTTGTGAGCTGCTGACATCCGCTGGCCAAGCAGACGTTGTTGCGAAGCCTCCCAGCGTACATCAAGACATGTGGGACTCGCTCGTAGGTCCAACCATCGGCTGCAACTCCCTGATGGTAGAGTCTTGGATACATGGGTGGCACAAGCTGCCTAGCTCATGCCAAGACTCGTCATGTACTGTCAATGCAGCAGGAGTGAGGGTAGACATTCGAGCTTTGGAGACGAAAAGCCTGAGCACCCGTGTAGCCATCCACACCAATGATGACATTGCCACTCAGCCGTTGCGGTCGTCCCAGCTGACACGCCAGTGGGGTATCTATCGGGATCACGCCAAATGGGCAGCGTGCTGCAGCACAGCAGCAATCTGCTTTGGTGACATGAACAGAATGCGAACACAGCGCAAGCGAGGGGGCCTGGCAATCTGTTACCGTCCACCAGGAGGAGATGCAGAGCAGCAGAACTTTGCTCAGCAGCTCTACGGCAGGCTCAGTACATGGCTGCTGCCGGACAGCCAAGCTTGCAGCAGCTGTGCATGTGGCATGTCATGATTTAGAGTTTGCACACGTGACCGAAAGGTATGTGCATGAAAAGCATGGGATCGTGCCAGTGTCGCTTAGCACTGACTCTTCAGGAGCAGTCTTCACGAGGCTTCAGACCCACTGCGTACCTGATCATGCCCAACATGGTGAACATGTCACGCTGCACTGCCAGCGTGTGCTGGCCTCACATCACCTGTGCATGCAGTATCCAGGCTAATTACCTCGCTATGTCGTATGTCGCTGGACACCACAAGTAGAATCATGTTGGAACGTCTGGTTTCACCCCCATCGGCATGGCTGCGTCCATTAGTGACGCTACACGTACAACATCATTCCGCGTTCGTGAGGACAGCTGTACATGTCGGTGTATACCGTTCATCCTGTTAGGCTGAACACGGACGGGGTCGAACATGGTTACGGCAGCGCTGGGCCTGAGCCCATGGTGTCCAGCTGTGCGACCTAGCGGGTCGAAGGTAGTAGCAAAGGCGAATAGGCGGGAGGTGCTGATCGCAGCCCCGTTGTCCGGCTGCGTTTTCCCGGATGAGTCCTGCGCTGCGCCTGCCAGCATTTACGACTTCACCGTACAGCAGTATGGGAACGCGGTCGGCATGTCGCAGTATAAGAATGAGGTGTTGGTCATTGTGAACGTTGCAAGCGAGTGACCCCTGCAGGTGCGACGCCGCCTGTTAACGACTTGCGAGGGTCACCACCACCCGGGCAGTGTTGAAGCGCTTGCGGGACCGTTGGCTATCCTTCACGGCCGCACGTGCAATCCATTGGCAACAAACTTGCCGCCATACGACATGTTCGGAACGGCCCAGCTGCTGTGCAGAATGTGAACTACCCAGGTCTCAGGAGACTGTACGAGACGTACAGAGACCAAGGGTTCAACCTGGTGGCATTCCCGTGCAACCAGGTGCGTCCATGCCTTTCAAGCCACGATCTGTAATATCCCGTGATCAGTGCAGGCCATGCCAGCGGTGGTCCATGTCACTAACGGGTCCAAGTCAAATTGGATGACAAGAGATGACTGGACCACCAAGGTCTGCTGATCGTCACTCTTTCTCTTAGCTTGAATCTGCTTGTGCAGTTTGGTGGGCAGGCGCCGGGCACTTCAGAGGAGCAGCGGCAGGCCGCTTTTTCAAAGTTCGGGTTTGAGTTTGATGTGATGGACAAGCTCAACGTGAATGGCCCAGATGCACATCCTCTGTACCAATACCTGCGCAGCTGTCAGCCCCAATCGGTACCCCGTGGCACTCGGGCCCCTGCTGGCTCAAGTTCCATCGAGTGGTCCGTCCCACAGCTCAGTTGCATGGTCATATCACGGCGGTGTGTGGCCAGGGAGGCATGAAATTGTGAGCATGGGCATCAAGCATACGAAGTCGTGTGAGTGTCCACACATGCTGTACACATGCCAGCTTCGTTTTCTGGTTTACACGCAGAGTTGATCCCATGCAACGTTCTTTGCATGTTGCACTACCTGTTAGCTACTGATCTTTAAGAAGGACTAACAATTGATGTCAGTGCCAACGTCTGAACTTGAACTTGCCGCAGGAACTACGTCAAGTTTATTGTGGACCGCAATGGGCAGCCATTGAAGCGCTACGGACCTGCATATGATCCTCTCAATTTTGAAGGGGATGTCCGGCTCTTGCTTGCAGGCAAGGACCCGACCCCTGAGGAGTGCTACATGCATCCTGGGAGAAAGGTCTGCAACGTGGATCGCATACTGGGCGTGTGATCCAGAACATAGAACTCTTAGAGGTTGTGGTGTTGATGATGCTGGCTGTGCATGGTATTGCTTATGACGGGACTGTGGAAGAGCCGAGCATTCGGGTCCAGGTCTCCGAACCAAGCATTGGATTTCGTCTGTTTCTCCTGATGGACGTAGTTTGGTGCTGCAGTGCCTTGCCAGGTTAGCGTCATCTTCCTATGAATACGTGTGCAGCTGTCTGCCACCCCTCAAGGTGGTCACAGTATTGAGTAACACGAGCACAAAACACCTTGCTCCGGTTGGTATGTACCATGGTATACCGATCACACGACGGGTTGCATACGCGTGCTTGCTGTTGAAGCGAACTTTCAGAGGCAGATTGCTGTACAGACCTTCATTACTATATACGATGACAGTCCGTCGAATGGTAACTTGAACACTGAGTGCTTGCCAGAGTATGAAAAAGTACAGGCTTGGATTCTTACTGCCAATCCATTCCATACCTCCAGCAGCTGATTCATAGCACAACAATCGTGGATGACATTTGTGCTTCTCAGTGTTTTACACCACAAACGGGAAGTCTGGGTAGCACGACGTGCTGCATCGTCTAGACCATTATTTGAAATCACTGCTAACCTATACCTTCTTTGACTTCCTGGGAAACAGGCGAATGCAAGACTTATAAAGCAATCCTGAGAAAACGACACTCACAGCTCCCCACTGCCCCAGCGTCAACATGCTGCCTGCAAGCAAAACAGATGCAAGGATACTGAAAAACTTCCTGGTTGTACACACGATGCTGCAAATCAGCGACCCAAACCGAGATATTGTGTAGAAGATGGCAAGCTGTCCGAATGCCCCACAGAGGCAGAATCCAGCAAGCTCCCATGCTGCTGCTGGATGCTTTGAGCAGAATGCTAGCACCTGCATGCCCGTGCCAGACAGCAAGAAAAAGTACACAGCATAATACAACCCGCCCCAGAAATTCGTCCAGCACATCATGTGAAGACTAGACGTCTTGGGATACTTGCGTTTGATCTCATCCTGCCCGGTATTCGTGTACGAATCGAGGATGAGATTGACTGCCACCAGGGAATAGCCGAGCAAAGGGCTTTGATCATGCACCCCTGCCTTCCCTTTGCCAGAAGAAAGGATGGCGAAAAGTCCCACTCCACAACCGATAGCAAGCGCACTGATGTACTCCAGCGTTTTGTAACGCTTGCCGTACAGCAGGCTTCCAGTCAGCATGATGGGCACTGACTTGCACGACTTCGCCAGCACTTGAGCCGGATAGCTGATATTCTTCAAAGCGAAGACTCCACACACTGGACCAATCACATTTGAAATGCCGATCAATGCGTAGCTTGTGGCAGGGGGCATAGACTTTGACGCGCCCCTCTCCAGGAAGACCGAGAGCAAGGCTGCCCAGAGGAAGCACGCCATGCACTGGAATCCGATCAAAGCGTCGAGCCTCTCAAACCGTTCTTCATCGGCTCCATACTTGTTTTTTGACAGGAGCTCGGACACGCGCCCCTGGGTGATGTACGCACTGTAGATCATGGCAACGCATGCGAAAAACTGCACCGCACTCCATATTTTACTCGATTGCTTGTCGCTCAGAGAGTCAGCGATATGCCTCGCAGCATGCCCGTCCGCGCCATTAGATCCGTTCTTCATAAAGCCAGGAGGGAGAAGCGGCAAGAACAGTACGTGACGCTGTGTGCTGGCATCACAATTGACTCGGCCCGGATTTGCACCACGGCCATACACATGTATGTAGAGCGTCCATGTCAAAACCCGTCTCGTGATCAGCGCTTGCTTAGCGGCACCATGCACCAGCCAGAGCAAATCATCGAGCGGCGTGAATTGCCATCACTTCTCACTCGTGAAAAGTCATAGCCCCACTGTAGCCCCGCTGCGCCTGCCCCACTGCGTGGACAGGTTGTACGCGGCAAGACTGCAAGATCGAAGGGTCGCGAAGCTGCGGCTACAATGGCTCGCCATGCATGCAAATAAAATGATTTGCAGTCTAAAGACGTCTATTCTAGTCTGGAGTCTAGTGACGGTGTTGGCTGACAATGATTGCTGTACAAAAAATACTTGCAATTGGGCATGCCAGTCCAAGCAGGTATAGGGCACTCGTCACGATACCCCTGCATGGATGGGAGAAGCGCCATGCACACACAAACCTGCCATCAAGGGCAGCACACAGCTCATCGAAAACATGTTTGCGAAAGTCCTCCGACCACACGTGCAACGCATGCAAATGGGATCAGCAGAGCGGCTGCAGCCACACCTGCAGGATCAGCCGCAGGGAAGCGGTCCAGCAGGTAGTCCAGCTGTGCACATGTATACCTTGACAGGTCGCATGTGTGAAATTGTCCGCCCTGGGGGCGGCGAGGCCCGATCTAGTAGATTATTTGTGCCCACGCGCAATCCCTGGAGGCGCTGCGTGACTATGCCGCCACAGTCGCGGCCCAGCGCGCCCCGCGGACCGAGACTGCACAAACTATGAGCCAGCATGCCGTACAGCAGGTAGTGGCGGCACGTGCTGCTCCTGCACAACATGCGCGTGGCATGAGCGCGCCAATCACTACTGCAGAGGTCCGGGTGAGTTTGTTCAAGCTCAAAAAACATAAAGCCCCCGGAGGGGACGACATGCCCGCCGAGCTCCTGAAATGCTCTGGCCCCTCTGGGCTCCAGCTCATTACGAGGCTGTTCAATGCGATGCTTGACTCTGGAAAATACCCGGCGAACTGGCGCCAGGGGGTGGTTGCACACCTCCACCAAAAAAGGAGACTCAAGTGTATGTGGCAACTATAGGCCCCTGACGCTGCTAACTTTGTTGGACAAGTTGTTTGCAGCGCTGTTTGCACACTGCATCATGAACTGTGTCTCATTGCACGATCAAGTACACGCCTTTCGGCCGGGGAGGGACCCCCTGAATGCACTGGACAACTTGCTCTCGCTGGTCCGCCACTGGACAGCTGCTGGTGACCCTGTGGTCTGCTTCTTTGACGCGGCCAAAGCGTATGATGACTCGGCCCCACACAACCTGCTGTTGTACCGCCTGCTGCAGAAGGGGGTGACGGGCGGACTGTTCGCAGTGATTGACAGCATGTAATCGGCCGCATGCAGCCGTGTGAGAGCACAAGGCTGCTTGTCGACGAATTTTGAGGTTACGCGAGGTGTAGCGCAGGGTTGCCCGTTGTCGCCGCTGTTGTGCGCAATATTATTGACTCTGTCTTGGATGACATGCATGCTGCGCCTGGACCGGGGGCACTCACTGTGGTCGCAGCTCGCTGGCGCCGTCTGTATGCTGGGCAAGCATATGCGGAAAACCTTGCAGGGGCCTCCGGCATGGCGACAGGGCTGCCACGGGTAATCGATGTGGTGCGTGCACACAGCTGCAGTGTCCACTGCGAGTGGGAGCTGAGTGTTCACAAGACGGTGGTGGTGGTGTTTGGCCCCCGCGCTGTGTGTGCTCATAATGCTGAAGTGGTTTTCTACTTGAGTACGTGCCCGCTGCAACTGGCCGACGCTGCGCGCTACCTGGGCTGGCAGCTCCAGGCGCAGCACAACTAGGAATTGCAGCAGGCCACGGCCACCCGCAAGGGGTGGTCGGCACTGGGGAAATGGATGCCCGTGCTGCGTAGCGCGCAGCGCTAGCTGTCTGCTGTGACCACAAGTGCAGTCATCCGCACCCACATTGCACCATGCATGCTCTATGGCATGGAACTGTGGTCTGTGCGTGCCATGCGCCCCCCATGGACGACGTTCTCCATCGCCCTGCGTGGCTCCCGGCGGGGTTGTACTCTGGTCCTGGCTCTGCTGCATGGTGCAAATTACGCTGTGTCTCGCCTTCTGTCATGCTTACAGACCTTGGTGTGATGTTGTCGAGGGACCGCTGCTCAGTGGCGCATGCTAGTCATCTCTGCCGCGTGTGGGAACGCAGGTGCTTGCGCGGCACTCCTGCGAGAACATGATCCCCTATCAGCTTGATTTTCGGTGCTGTTGCCGCCGGGTCGGTCTCCGGACTATATGGGTGCCGTGATTCGATCGCAGGCGCGCCCTCGGGATGCGTGGCTGTCCTGTGCACATTTGGCGCTGGATGTGGTGTGCGATGAACTGCAACAGGCGACTGAGGGGCATGGCACCCCCGACGCGGCTCCAGCTGTCAGCAATGTTGCCATACGGCTGGGCAGTTGGGCGAAGACTGTACGGCGCCGCGGGGTGGGTGGCTCTTCCCCGCCCGTAGCCGGCCCACGTCGCCAGCTGCCGCAGCCACGGGAGCCTTCCCAGTGCCATAGCCTAATGGCCGTTGGCCTGTGCGTGCAACGCCCTAGCTGCATATACACGCCGTATGTGTCCGCTCTCTCGTCGGTGACATGGGTGCTCATGGCGCTACGCTCGTCGCACCAGCCGCTGGATTATTCCCACTCCTATGGCATGCATGGCAATGGTCCTGTGTGTGAGCTGTGCCATGCTGTAGTGTATAATATGCCTGTATTGTTTGACGTGGATGATCCGGTGGAACACCGGTGACGCCACATTGAGCATCTACTGTTCTCCTACTGTACTGTCTCGCACGGGCATGCATGGCCTTCAGTACCCTCGTGATGACCTGCTATACGCGGTGTCTGCTGATCCTACTCGGCGCGGCGCTGCCGGAGGGCCTCCTGCTGGAGCATGTTGCGGCGGTGACGGCGAGGCCCTTCCTCCTTAACCCCTTCTCTGCGCTCGCGGGTGCCCTTCTCCGAAGCCAACAATTGTGCACTGCGTTGACTGCTATGTATGTGTTCGGCGTGGCACACTGTGTCTCGCGGCTCGTGGGTGGCTGGCACGATGGCTCTCTTGACACACGTGCGCGCGGCATGAGAGTGCCGCCGTTGGCTCACACGCTGGCTTAGGTGATGTGTGACCCTATTCCGGCTTACCCTTGGTCTCATATCACCTCATTTCTGCTCTCTGACACTGAGTCCTTTTCTTTGTCCGCCCCTATCCGTAGGGGTGCTGTGGCCGACGCCCAATTGTGTCTGGCGTGATGACCGAGCTCTAGTTTTTTGTCTGGTTTGTTCATTTCTTTGCTCAGTCGTTGTCGGCCATTGCACGTGTGACCAGCAAGCACTTCATGCCGGGCCTGGACGTGCCGGTGGAGCAGTTCTGAGTGTGTTACACAGTGATACATCTAGGACTCAGCAGCGCCGAGGCAACAGACCAGGCAACAAGCAAACAGACCGACCGGCCACCGTAAGCACAAAGGCCACGCGCCGCACGAGCAAATGCCAGAACGAACTAGCGCCAACTCGAAAGCAGACACTCACACACCACGCAGTACCACGGAGCCCACGCGCACACCAAACACACAGTCAGCACTCGCCGGGCCCACCAGCGGTCGCCGAGTCGACACTAGCAGTCTGCACGGGCGCGCCGGCGCGCACTGCGGCCATCTCCGAGGCCGCGAGGCACTGGTCCCAGGAGCTGCAGCCACAGCCAGCCCGGCAGCACGAGCGGTGTCCGGGAAGGGGGGCAGAGGAGAAACGGCGGTTCTGAGTGTGTAGTGAGCAGTGCTGTGAGCAGCAAAAGAGAATAGACTGAGAGAACGGTTCGAGGAAACTGTTGCGCGATTCTGGAGCAGTCTTGTTTCAGTTTGCGTACAGCATTCGACCATGGTGAATGTGTTTGCTGCATTGCCATTTCTTCTGTCCTGTGTGTTCTACCACCTTGTGGAGCATACCTCTTAACGTATCTCTATTTCTTTGTACGAACTTGTAGCCCCTATAGCCGTCAGGCAGCCACGCATCGCAGCTGCGCATTTGACCTGCCCTCGTCCGAGCCAGGCTTGCCAGGAGGGCGATCCAGGCCTGACCGCTCTAACAGATGACCTGCCTCCGCTTACAACTCGATTCTCCTAGACCGTGGCCCACGCCACACACCCCGCAGATCGTCCATTCTTGCCAGCCTGAGCTGCAGCTGAGCTGCAGCTGTCGGACCCTCCAGGTCCCCTGACCATCTGAGTTGCCACCGCGGCCCACTCCGCCACAGCTGCTGCAGCCTTCACGCGTCAACATAGGACCCGTACACATTGTTGACTCAGAGAAATTTCTTGTGCGGGCTGCACGGCGCCGCAGGCAATGGTCACAAGTGCACTGGAGCCACTGCCGCCGGCTCTTATACGGCGTCACGATCAGACGCACCAAGGCGGAGTGTTAGGTGTAAGCATGTTGGCCCACAGCATTGTTGCCAGGCGTGAACGCAGGGGTGTCGATTGTTGTGTCTTGGCAGGCGGTGGCCGTGCACAGGTCTGTCGGTTCATGCATAAACGCTGGCTTGCACCATCGCGTCTGTGGCCTCCCTGTTGCTTTTCTGCGCGGGCATACATGCTTCCCGTAGCGCTGAAGAAACCATGATCTGCCCCAGTGGGACACGATGCGGAGCTTGACCCTGTAAAAGAAATTATACTAATGGACACGATGTGTGTGGCACCACTCCAGACAGCACCACCTTTGCAGGAGTGGTGCCCAAGACATACGTGCAGGGCATATTTTGGAAACAGAAGCTGCAGCACTGGATAGTGGCTGGGCCAGCTGTACACTTCTCGCCTAGCACTTAGCTCCCAACACCGAGAGTATTGTTGCGTAAACGCTGTGTGTAAGTGTCCCATGGAGCATGCCGTCAGTAACCCAGTGGCGGGCTGACACCGGCGGTGAACGATAGAACGACATAACTCTGCCTAGCACATGTGGATATTCTGGACAGAGGCACAGGGCACTCTCCTCGTTCCCAGAACAGGTGCAAGCTGATCGTACACAACAGCCAGGTGTGGCTGGCACGCAGTGGACATCTGCGTGCCAGCAAGACACAGCCCAGCGGGCCCAGCGGGGGCCGCAATGCGCGGGCGCATTGCTGCTGTTGTTTGACCCACCACTGCCCTTCTATAGCAGCCTGCGCTGCCAGAGTTGTGTCACGGTCGCCCACAGTCTGTCAACCGATCTGTCCCGGGGAATGCGCAGCTTGCCATGCGCATGCGCATGAGGGTAGCCCGATATCACAGTGCTATTTCCTGGTAGTTGGCTCTGGCCATCGTTTATTTCCAGCGTTCTGTGCCGCATTGCGTGTCGCTTGCAATCAGTAGCAATTTATACTTGCAAGGTATTGGCCTGTGAATGCTGGCTTCCTGGGGCCCGGTAGCTGACTCCACATGCTGCGGAGGCCATGCGGTTGTCCGCTGTTGTTCCAGGATTTTGACTGTCACACGTGAGTGTCGTGACGAACAGTTTTGCAAACCTGCCATCCAAGCCACGCATGCCACATCTGAGACCAAAGTGCATCGTTTTTCACTTGCGCTATTGACATCTTCGCTCAAGTTGTATTCGCCATGTGTTCCAAGCTGTAGTGCAGGCCTGCACGGGGAGTGCAGGATGTTCTTTCATCACATGCCTGCGAAGTGGGGCACGCTTCCACAGCTGCTTCCATGCAAGTCAGCTGAGCTTAGCGTGTAGTACATGGCGCGTGAGTGCTGGTGCCAATCCAGTAGCGCGACCACAAAGGCGAGCTGCACACACCTATATCTTAGCAGTCCAGCGTGCATCCCCACACACATGTAAGCAGGAGCACACAGTTTTCAAGCGATCATAAGCGATTACACAGCATGAATCATGACATGGCGGCAAGCCTTCGCAGCTTTGTGCCTAGTTGGAATTGGCATGCACGCCTTTGGGCTGGCTGGCTGGCTTGATCCATGTGTCAAACGTAGTGCTGGTGATGCATCAAGGTTGATTGCTGGTTGTAACCCCCGACCACATGTGCAATCGTGGCATGGCAGGGTTGCTCTACAGAGCAGTATCCCTCCTGGAGACCCCCCGCATGGACAGCAAGCACGCTAGCAGGACACAAATACAACCCAATGTGACAACACCAAGCTATACGAAAACGCCCTACAGAAAATGCTCTGGGCAACTGAAGTTTCGACCGGCCGAAGCGGATGATCATGGCAAGCTGACCGTAACCAGTGGCAGACAGAGCGATCGTGTGGCATGGATACTTGTCCTGATCTTGCTGCACACTTCTGCTCTGGAAGCCGTGTGCCTGACATCAGCTAGCAGTACACACGCGGGACGACTCTGTCCCCAGGGCGCTAGAGCTAGCCGCTACCGATGTCAGCTGTCCCTCAGAAGTTATTGCATTCAGGGCCTTTTATGGAAGTACTCTATGTACGGTACGCCCGCAGCGGGGTCACAGATGTCACACCGACGTTGCCGGGGCTGTTCGCAAAACTGTCTGAAGTGGATCCGCTGTAGATTAACAGATGCAAATGCCTACTGGCCATTGGGTATGTCTATTACAGATTTGCATCCAATCAGCGAGCTGCGTCATGTAAGCGCGCTCTTCGCCCCCTGGTGTTCTGACGCGAATGTTTCGCTGCTTGCGAGATGAGCAAAAAACCAGAATATCAACACAATGTCAGCAGTACATATTTGATGTGCTCAGATATTAATCACTGGTCTCGTTACAGAATATGTATTTGCAGCCGGCTAGCGCTGTGCAGCCCTGTGGGCCGGCGATGCATGCACGATTTTGAGAAGGATCGATTCTGGCCACAAAGACCCTTCAGCGGCATCACGGATGCTAAACGCGAGAGCCGCATGTGCTCGCGTTCCATATTATCAGACTGGACACCACGAGTTGGAACTCAATCATTCAATTTCGTTGTTCAAGTACCGGCACGCCTGTACAAACATGGCGACGACTTTCAACTCGGCCAGGACATCGGGTGCGGCATTTGCCACAGATCACGGATCGCGCAGTGAACCCAATGGAAAGCTAAATAAATTCTCATGGGGATCGGTTGCAGGTCAGCGTTTCAGGGTGGCAGTAGCGGGCACCCGCTCTGTGCGGTCACCCGCGGTGCATTGTGCAGCCGAGATCGATCGTCGCGGGCTGCTTGCCACGGGATCAGCAGCAGCCTTATCCCTCGCAGCACCATCAACAGAGGCTGCTGACTTCACCATCAACTCAAGCGAATGGGAAGCGGTGCGGCATTCATGATGCCGAAGCTTCGGTTGTCTAGGTCGCTCGCTTGTTGCAGCGCCTCGCGCGTGCAGCTGAGGAACACCGAAACAAAAATGTTGTGCACGAATTTGCATTGATATGCGAGTACTACATACACAGAGTCGGCCTGATGCATGCACGCATGCAGGTATCTCTGCCCGTGGAAGATGGAGTGGTTCTGCTTGACATAGCCTTCACAGGCTCGGACCCAAAGCACGGCTTCCTCACCGGAACCAAACAGACCCTGCTTGAGACCTTCGATGGGGGCAAGACCTGGGAGCCTCGCTACATTGAGAGCGTTGACGAAGAAGGCATCAACTACCGGTACAATGCTGTGTCCTTCAGTGGATCTGAGGGATGGATGGTTGGCAAGCCTGGTGAGACTCATTTCTCTAGACAGTGCCTTGCGTATGAATCACTTTGCAGATGCCAAATTGCTGACAGCATCTTCTGTTGTCCTTCGTAACGATGTGTCAGCCAGCTGAGCTGTCAGCCTTGCAGGCAAGCTTTGTGTGGTGCGAGAGCACCGCAGCCATGCATTGCAAAGCGCACTCTGCGTGGAGCGTATCACTTTTCTGATCAGACCGCGTGCAGGTATCCTTCTTCACACAGAGGACAGCGGTGCCACGTGGACACGCATCCCCCTCTCCAACAAGCTTCCAGGAGCGCCCATCAAGGTCACTGCGCTGCCAGGTAAGGGAGAAGCAGAGATGTGCACCGAGTCTGGTGCCATCTATGTCACCAACAACACTGCTTATTCATGGAAGGCAGCTGTGCAAGAGACGGTCGATGCCACGCTGAATCGCACAGTTTCTTCGGGCATTTCTGGGGCCTCGTACTATGAAGGCACCTTTGCAAACATCGTGCGTAGTGCCAGCGGCAGCTACATTGGAGTCTCTTCTCGTGGTAACTTCTACATGACTTGGTCACCAGGTGACTCTGCATGGGAGCCACACAACCGCCCTTCGAAGAGGCGGCTCCAGAACCTGGGGTGGACGAATGACGAGCGCATCTGGGTGACCACCCGTGGTGGCGATGTCCTCTTCAGTGATGACGATGGGGTAAGGGCCGAGAACTTCGGCAATGCCAAGATCGGATCACGCGGCTTTGGGCTGCTTGATATTGGGTATGCCCTTGATGCCTGAGGCATGCACGTTCATGCCTTGCTGTGCATCGCTTGCAATGCTGATTCAGCAACTGCTCTCATGTTAATGAAGGTCACCTTGCACGATGATCTGTGTTTCTATGTCGCCGTGTGCCACAAGAGCGCCGTGGACTTACAGCCATTGCATAGAGCACGACTGGGTGCAGAAGTTAAGAGTGTCCACCAGCGGAACTCGCACATAAAATCTCTTTTCATGCAGCAGAGGTCGACCAAGACCCTTAATATGCTCTGATCCTGCAGGAAATAGGTCGTGTTCCTCATGACAAACAAGTATGCCAGGCAGCCTACATTTGCACTTGTACATGCTTCCATAGCTTGGATCGGGCTCTCAAATGCATCTTTGATCTACCCCAACAATGATCTTAGCCATGCTTGTGTCTTGCGGGAATGAGAGCAGCTGAAGCTACGCGTGAGCCCATTGTCAGCATGTCCTTGCCTGCAGGTTCCGCACAGACACCGATTGCTATGCATGCGGTGGCTCAGGTAGTCTCTTCAAGTCCACCGACGGTGGCAAGACGTTCAAGCGCCTGAAGGCCCTTGACCAGGTTCCTGGAAACCTGTACGCAATTAACTTTACGTCCGCCACCCAAGGCTTCATCCTCGGGAATGATGGCATCCTGCTGCGGTGTGCTCCCGATGGCCAGCTTGCTGGCATGTGACATTCTGCGTGTGCCTGTCACTGGCGGTGTCAGACACCTAGCGCCTTGCTGAAGATTGGGTGAGCCTTGCCTTGATGTGACCATATGCTCATCTGCGAGCCTGTTGTGTGAATGCGATTGCTGCATGACATGGAGTGTGAAAGATTGAACCAGCACAGTCGTAGTGCAGCAGTATTGTCTTGCGGCAAATATGTGCTGCTGTGGTGAACCAATCACAGAGTTCAGTGTCCATTGGCAGCCACTATAGTGAGGATCCTGCTTCTACAGCAGAGGTCACACATGGCACACTAGCAAAGTTACTCAGGCACATTGTTGAGTTCAATGTTCTGCAAACACCGTGTACCTGATGCAGTGTGTTGACTGCATCGAAGATGCAAATTACCCATGTTGCGCAGGTCTGCACTGCATGCTGTGCCTTGGCAGCCTTTATAACCGTAGAATCGAGTACTGGTGATTGCAGGTACCTCTCCGCATAAGCTGTAGTTCCTACCTCGGACCCAAGCCAACACAGCTTGAAGGGATGTGTCCGGGTCCAAAGTTCCGCTGAAAAGGCTGCCTTTACCACGCAGTTGCAAGGAATGCCTGCAAATGCCGGCTAGTGTTGGCCAGTGGTATGGGAAAGGTTGCATCCTCAGGCAGTGAGTGAGCGAGGGCGTACGGTAACATGCGCATTGCTTGTGGCATAGAAGAGAGCAGCCGTAGTATGGTCCACATTACTTCCCATCGTATGCAGTTGTCATGTCCATCCCTCGCACTCTTGCGGCAGAGCCCTTGCGGCAGAGCCATAGCCAGTGGCGTTATGAGTCGACTCATGTCCTGCATGCTGTGCTACATTTGCAAAGTACATGTACAGAGTGTCCATATGGCCGTGTCACCTTTGTCCGAAGCCCCATAGAGTTCTTCCGGCGCATGACCCCTGCTGCATGACCTGTCAGTTTGTAAATGATAAACTTCATGCTATCCTGTTTCTTGCTCAGAGCTCGGAATGGCATGTTGTTATTGGCACCACAGGTGGCCGCCGCTGCTACCATTTTGAGGTTCATGCAGTTGTCAGTGTATGTCATTATCACAATATGTGTGCTATACTGGGGAGTGATCTGTGAAACTGGCACTGCCATATACCGCACCACCCTGAGTGCAAGTTGTGCTGTCGGGACCCCATGCAGCATCTCTCTGCGCCTTTTGTGCTGGGGTGGACGAATGCCACCCCGCATAGTTATGTTGCCAGGCTAGGGATTGATGATGTGGTCGATGCGTGCATTGGCAGGGGTAGTCTTGCATTGTGGGGCCACCCTGGTGCGTATGGCTGTGCATCGGCAGCAGGTGGCAGAATTGAATGCGGGCTGCGGAAACTGCATTTGTCCATGCGGTTGGCAAGGTCGCTTTGATGAGTCTGCTGCCTCACCTTGCCCCACTTTGTTATGCTTCAATGGGTCTGCGATGGTCGCCAGGCCTGCTGGGCTACGCCATGAATTTCGGTGCAATCCAGTGTCTGCTTCCGAATGATTTGGAAGCTCACTCTTTAACGATCCAGCCATGGCATGTGGTACACCAAATCAATAATCATGCATCACTTTCATGACCAGGTGTGGCGTCGCTTATAGATCTGCCACTACTGTGGTCTCGCTGTTCCATTCGCCAATGCCAGAAAATGGGCAGGCGTCAGGCAGGATTAACACCCGAGCGGTGAGGACCTGGTGCAGTTTTCACATTGGTGACAGTGCTTCAATACGCCTCAAAAGTATCTCTTTGGCATCGATACATGGGTTGTCAGTGTGATGTCAGGAAGAATTGACTGGGTGCGGAAGGATCCCGTGAGAAAGCAGTGCCGTGATGATGAAAGGGTACAAGACCATGTCGGTCAGTCTTGGAGAGGGGGCATGTGCCATGTTGAAGGCCATGCACATAAAAACTGCGAGGTGTGACGATGCAATGTTCCACAACTTGACCAGAATCTCCACCCATGCAACCCAAACGCCAAGTACAACGCAGCCAATGGAGTGACAAATTCATAACCCGGGGTCAGCAAGGAGCTGATGCAGAGTGTAAGATGGCTCCGTCGACACAGGGACATGGACATGAAAGCACTTGCGGCGGTGTGGTTGGCTCAGCTTCCGTGCTGTCACCATGACTCAGACCAACCTTGTTACACGATCGTCAACGAAAGCCTCATGCTTCAGGGATCTCGACCTCGCCCTCATCGATCTGCAAAGGACAGCATGTGGTTACAAGTGGTAACAATGTGAAGAAAGGCCGGCCATGCCCGACTGAGCAAATGTCAATATACCTACAGTCTGGTGTATATGGCATGTATTTCAGAATTCTACTTTCTACGCTCTGCATTGCAGAGTGATCGCAGGTAATCGAATCAGGAAGAATGCAGCGTATCAAGGAGCAAGCTCAGAATTACATAGCATCGCAGGATCCACAGCCAGAAAACTTATGTCAGAGAATGAGGTGGCAGCGCACTTTCCGCATCATCTCGCTTGGATGTGCGCCCTCGACAGTGCAGCCAACCGAAACGCAGGTGCCCAGAATCTCTTTACATGTGCCAGACAGCGCCTTAGCACAAGACCGCGGCGCCATGACCCGAGCAATCTCGATGATCTCGTTCAGCTTCAGATTGCCATTGTGCTTTATGTTTTTGTCCTGCAGCGGAAGGACAGCATGGTTGATTCTGCAGCTCTGCCGCGAACCTGCGGAGCATCATGACTCGTACCTTTTTGCGATCCCGGACAGGCTCCTTCAATGCTCTGATGACAAGAGCAGACGCTGTTGGGACGACCTCGACCTTAGCTTGGCGATTCTGGACAATAAGCTTGACGGTTACACGCAGGCCCTTCCAGTCCTTCCCGGTAGCCTTTGCGATATCCTCACCGACCTTCTTGGGTGAAAGGCCAAGAGGACCGATCTTGGGCGCAAGGGATGACGCCGCACCAATCTCACCGCCCACGGCACGCACGTAGACGTTGAGGATGGTGTTGGGATCGAATTTGGGAGGCATGCTGACGATCACACGAGACAGCAAGAACTACCGGAGAGGACGCTTGCAGTGAACAGGTTGGTATTTAATTGGTCTACATCCACGGGCTATTCTGGATCGGTTCCTGGTCGTGTACGCGTCGATGCGCGTTCGAAGGCAGTGACGTCAGGGCGGGGAATGCATGCCGTTTCTTCGGCTGAGCCGTGCTGTGAGCAGCACTAGTGAATAGCGTGTGAGAATGTGTCGAGGGAACTTTAGCGCAATACAGAAGCTGCTGTGTTTCTGTCTGTGTACGGCGCTTGGCCATGGTGATTGGTTTTTTGGTGCATTGCCATGAATCGAGCCTCTGTGTTCTTCCACCTTGTGGAGCATACGTCTGTAACGTATCTCGTTTTTCTTCGGCTAGAGGATTTGCGCGGCATCCGGACGCGCGTCGACGCGTGACATGCATGGCTGGTCATGACTGGGTGTTCCATGGCCCGGGATACATCTGTAACGTAACTCTCCCATGGCCTGGGATCCCAATCCTTCCTGACCTTGAGCCATTCAGCAATCATGAAACCACCTTGTGGAGCATACCACTGTAACGTGTCTCACCTTACGTCATTCAGCATTCATGCAATGCACATCTCTCATCAGGATGCGAGTCAGGCGGTGGAGTTGAACCACACTGTTGATTGTCTGCACCATCTCACAGGTTCGCTCAGGGCTACCCCGACCTGTCCAGCTGTGACCATGATCACATGCCTCCCTGTGACACCTTGAAGCATATTAAGCCAGTAGAGCCAATTTGTGGATGGCCATGGGGCAGTGTGCATGCCTGGGCGCCACGGGCATATTTCCGTCAATTCACACGGGGTACCAGAGCAAGCGTGTTGATCAACGTTATCAATCAAGTATAGAAGTTTATTGTCCTTGTTAAGCATGCATTACGGATTTGCATCTCTTGTTGCTGCGATGTGCATACGAGGTTGAGCAGATGCGGATGTGGATGTGAATATGCCATTACTGCTGTGATGTGAACAACTTTGCGCTGAAGTATTCATCAAAACGTTCAATACCAATAGTTCACTAGCATACTGCTAGGACAACTGCCAAGAGTCATGCAGCAGCGAGATTGTTGGCATAAAGCTGCGAGGATGGTGCATGTTGTGTAGATGTTGTGCAAATGTAACCGAGCTCCTAGGACAAAGCTACATCAGCGCATGATATATACTGCCTACATCATGTGGTGTACAGCACGATTCGAGTGGCATGCAAGATGAACAGCCCAGCAATCGTTTTCTCGGAGATAGCAGACTCGGGGGGAAATTTCTCTCCGGGGGTAACGTTGGTCCAAAACTGCGGGCAACCAGTGACATGCATGGCATGACCTTGCAATTGACACGGCTGTGGCTTCAGGTGCTGTGGGCCTACCCTTGCGTACTGCCGCGCAGCATCGCGATGCTAGCGCCGACCATGCCAGAATCCCAGTGAACCCATCAGAAATATCACCCCAACTCTTTGAACATTGCGGGGCGGTCATCATGTTTGTGGAGGTAAGTGCAACAATGGCATCGTCATCGTCCGACTTGGCTAAAGCCAGCCTCGACGCGCAGTCTCTAACGCTTGTCGCTGAACGATTGGGATCCCCTCCTGTCAAATCGTCACCATCAAAGCTGAAGAACTATGTCATCCTCTCTCGGAAGGATCGGGCGTGGACCAACAAAGAGGACGCCGTCTTGCTAGAAGCCTACTCCCGCCTTGGAAATAAGTGGACAGCCATTGCAACAATGCTGAAAGGCAGGACAGATAACGCCGTGAAGAATCGGCATGCCCTGCTTCAGCGAAAAAAACATGGCGAGATGCACGGCGACAAAGACAGCGCGCGCAAACGTTCGCGGACGTACAGTGAATCGCAGGTGAACGATGCACTGCCTCTTCTACTTTTGATGTTCCGTGTCTGCGCGAAACATACTCTGCTCGGCGATGTAGGGGAAGCATACTGCAGGCCGGTACTTCGATTATCGTATCCTGTTTGTGCCGGCGATGCAGGCAGCTTCTAGGATCCAATTGAAAACACATCTCGTTACGCTAGATTTTCTTCAAAAGCCATATCCATTGCTGGTTCTGACGACCTTATGCCTTACAGCGGATCCCGTACCACATGCCTCTGGACCAAGCGGCGTACATTCCTCCTTCAGACTTCTATCCACCTCGTTCCGCTCCACAGCTTCCTGATGTCTTCTCTCATCAGCCTCTGTTCTCATCTTATCCTTTTGGTACTTTTGTGGATCCACGTCCAGGCTACTTGCGCGGTCCCCCAATGTCGCCTCGCACTGCCAGCATGATGGGGTACGGGCCAGGTAATTCACTCCGAGTGCACCCAGCTGACCACATGGCAGCGCCTGGTTACGCGTTACACGCTTTCGATGCCGCTGGTGTGCTTGACAGGCAAACCGACTTTCAAACCCGGTATTCAGTGCAAGCTTATGAGTATTATCATGGACAAGGAACTCTAGGTGCAAGTGGGCTGTTCCCAAGCATGGAAGCTCGGCCCCACTTACCTCAAGAGGACTCTACCGGTCAAAATATGTAGATTGGGCAGACAGTAAGAACAGGTTCAGGTGAACGCTGTATCTCCACATTGGTATAGCTGGACATATGACACAAGTCAGGCGGATTTGAAAATGGAGACGAACTTGTTCCTACATTATATGTTGGCTTCTTAGATTTTGGGTTGGCTGAAGCTTCTCACGAGCATTGAAACTTACAAGTACTTACTGTAATGGCTTTGACGACAGTTCTGAATAAGCCAAGAAACCTGCGACTAGCACCCTCCTTTTCACAACGCTCCCTGAGAGGAGAATCTGCTTCAAGATGCGAGTGAATGGTGCAAACTGCTTGGGACATGTCTGATTTGCACAGGCAGCGAACGGCATGCTCCATTTTAATTTGGCGCATCATGTGACATGTGTATTGGCACCACAGCCATCTGTTTGGAGATGCCCACCACTCCCGCATCTACAGGCGATAGTGTCCACACGTGCACAAAGTTGAAAAGAGATGTCCACATCAATTTAGCTCTGCACCTTCACATCTGCACGCAAATCCTGCAACATCTTACCAGCCACTGTTGGAGGCGACTCCCGTCACTGTTGGATGGGCCTTCTGTCACAAGTGACAAGAATTCTCTCTGTGGGACTGTACTGACAATCCAGCATCGACCACATGTTCCAAGTGAGACTGAACACAATTGTGTGGGCAGTTTCCGCCACGCTAGCAATTAAATACTCTCAGCGCACGTGTCATCTGATGATTTTGTCTACTGCAGCTTTGGAATTCTACAGAATGGAGTTTGAAGCATTATTGATAATTGATTATGCAGTGAAATGTTCTGCCAGCTCACTCCGATGCCTTGGCGACTGCATACCCTTGCTCAGTGCAATGGACCACAACGCACACATGCTTGGCCTAGTCGGACACGGTCCCGCAACAGCCGTGCTGTTGTGAGACAATTCGTTTGCTTTTTTGGTTCGGCTGCAGCCAGCATCAAATAATAGTGCTGGTGAGAAGTTACATTGCTGTGCTTTTGTGCACAACAACCATTGGGCAGATGGGGCCTTGATTAAACCTTGCACCCCGGCAGCATACACTGCTTGTCACAACAGTAATTTCCATCCACATGAACGTCGGGTTGAGCAATTCGTTATCCAGGCCTGAAGTGTGTTGAGATGAAACATGACCCACTTCATGACACAACAATTCGACATCCTATGTGTGTAAACCATAGTAACAAATATTTTCCAGACTGTCAAGAGGCGCAAGCTCCTACTCATCATTCGTGGAGTTCAAGTGTGCGTGGTATGGTTTGCACCCACATTACTGAGGTAGCAACTGTTTGGTTTCGCGGACTTGCTGAGAAGCCATCAGCAGTAGTTCATCACAACCCTACCTCTTGAAGAAGCCCCGAAATGTCATGGGACTAATTTCGATGTCGTCTTGCGAGCTTCGCAAATGTTGTACTTGTCCATGCATCCATTGTACAAAACTGCAGCAGTTGGATCAGCCAGAGACACAAATGAATCCGCTACCTCATAGGACCTGTCACATGCGCGTTTTGGAGTGCACCCACGAGCCTCAGAGTTGGTTGATCGTGTTGAATCTCGCTGCAGCTCTGTGATGACATGTGTACCTTGGGTCTTGTTAAGGTGGTATCCTCATGCTCTTGCTGCCGCCTGCGCAATTCAGAGAGCCTCTGTCAATAAGACAAGTGTGTATGACTCCACGCATCTGTGGTGGCCATTACAGGTTGTGAAGGCATGAGCTCCAAATGGAGGCATTCACATTTCCAACTTGCAGCCTGCATGACAATGTACCTTCGTGTGTGGAGCTGAGCTGATTCATAACCACCGAGCTGGTCTGCAGTGTATAGCTTCCATCATGTGCCATCATCAGTGCAGCTGTCAAAGGTGACAGAACTCCGGCATACTGACTGCTCACAGCAGGTGACGCTTTCATCCGATCCATGCCCGTGCCACTTGGAGCAGTCCTCTCTGCAGAACTGCTGGTTGGATGGAGAACTCACATGCAGCACCCATGCCACTATGACCTTGCTTTGGCAAAGCATGTACTTAAATTTGCGCATTTCAGTGGAGAGCGTGCCTGCACCGCCTGAGCGATCAGTGCATATCTCAGCATGTGAGATGCTTTGGTGCCCATACCGAGCACCTGGCCGGGAACTACTGGGAGTTGATCCAGATCCTTGCTCCTACATTTTCAACAAGATCTCATGCCGAAACACGCAGATACCCACATCAGCTCCCTTGGCATTGTTTGCTGGTGTTTTTGATGGCAACGTGTTCGTGAAGCGTTGTGCACAATGCATACGCAAACGGGCCCAACGGAGCGGTCATACAATGTCATACTTGCTCTTGATAACGCACATACGTTGAGGGAGGAGTACCTCCTTTGTCCTGCTACTACCGCTTTGCTGAGTACTATTGGATACGTGTGTCCCATGACGGCTGACTTGCAGCGACTTCTTGTCTTGGGGCATCGCATAACGTGAATTTGAGGAGTCAGACTTTGACATGTGTGAGACAAGGGCATCTCTCTGTGAACCTTCATAACCCTGCAGGTGGCCGAGGTGGCAATCTCAGAGCAAATCTATGGATGCAGTCTGTTGGAGAGATGAACAGCTGCAAGCAACATATCAAGCGAGTCTCTGGCTGATCAAGACTGCGACGCAGCACAGCGGCAACAATGACCACTTTGACCATACACAAGAGCATGAACGACCTAGATTGAGTCGCGCAACATAACATTGCAAAGAAATTTGCACACAGCAATTCTGCGAAATGGGATGTGTTCATGTACCCAGGTTCATATTGGTAGATTTGGCCAAGGCAGTACCATTTTCATGTCTTCTTGCTGCTGGTATACCTTGATCGCCTCACGCATTGCATCATGTGCCTTCACTGGACGCCAATCCTGACCTAGGCCTTCACCATGGCCTGAGCATAAATACGATTCGTTTGGCATAGACCTGCGAGTTGATGCTCGGTACGAAGACCCCGCCCTCGTGTCGAGTCTGCCAAAGTGTGTGTGCAATCCCCCAGCAAATTCACTCGTTACTACCTTCTTCTCTTTGCGCCAGGTCCAACATTCTTTCCACATCTCTTGCTTAGCCTCTTGCATGATTGCTGCAGTGCGCCCACCATATCAGCGCTGAAAATGTGCCACCGTAAGTATGCAGTGATGCAAGCACGGTAACAGGAAGCAGACATGAGGACAAGCAAGTGAAGTAACAAGGGGTGTACGCAAACACTGTCAACGGTCCTTGATCAACTACTCCTACGTACAGGCCACACTGACAGGCCACACTGTCAATCACGGATGCGCGTTCTTGCCAGCATGGCGAGCCTGGACCGACGCATTCATAATGGCACTTTGTAAAAGCAGAAGGTGCGTTCGGATTTGCAAATTGTGCCACTGCGATAAACAGCGTTGAACACGATCCGACAACCTGCCTCTGTTCTCAACATTCAGCAGCGATGCGTGTCAGGCCAACAGCTTTCAAGGGCAAGAGCTGTTATCTTAAGCGGTGCATGAACGTGAGGCACCTGCCACGTGTCGATCCGGGTCATCCCTCAAAGCACCCAATGCCCTGAGGACGACTGTGACAGGTACCACAAGCAGCAGGCTCCACGTGAGACAGAACATCAGCCATAGTAGTTGTGCGGCGAGTTGATTTCCAAGGCCTCCAAAAGCAATTCCTTCTGACCAAGCTGCTGCTTTTGTGGTTGGCATCGGTGGTAGCCGCAACAAGAGGTCCTGGAAAGGTATACATGAGTTGCTTTCCACATGTGGGTTGCCTTATTCAGTTGTTACCAATGCTTGCCTGCTATAATATACCCCTAATGCGGTGGCAGCTCAGCCTGTGTGATCAATCAGGTCTTGACGTAAACGGTGCGGCACATGCGCAATGAGTAAGGATCATGGACTTCGCCAGATAGGTAGCGAACCGGCGGAACCACGCACTACTTCAGCAACACCTCTCAAGAGACCGAAGGGCTCAGCAATCCATACGGCTGCAGCTGCTGTTGGCATCAAACCAAACAGGTTGCGAAGACCAAGCGATGCTGAAGGCTGTGGTTGGCATTGGCAGAACTCAGCAACAGCAAACAAGGTGAATATGGCTGTCTGGGGCAATCCTGTGTGCAGAATGAGAGCGCACCGAGCGTGAGAAGAAACCCACAGACAATATGCCGACAACACCTCCTACTAGATGCACTGCTATGGCATCCGCAGCATCGCACACCGCATGGCGATCCAACAGTGTGCTGGCGCTGCCTGCCGTGAGCACAGCCAGAGGCACACTCAAGAAGTGTGTCCAAAGTGGGACGACTGTGCAAGAAGCTGACACAGTGGCCACTGACACACGGACTGCCCTTGAACAGGCATACGCCATGGCCTGATAGTTCGGTGAAGTCTGTCGGCATTGCTCTTGCAGGAGCCCAGTTATGCAGCCGACACATCCACTCAAGAGAGTTGCCACAGATGCCTGCAGTCGATGTGATAAACTTTCTAGCACAGCCTGATTGGTGGGGTCTGGTGTGCAGGCTGCCCGCATGAAAGTAGGTGCAAATCAGTATGGCTCACTTCCTTGCTGCATCTGCCTGCCACTGTTGAACCTTCTCCAGAGCTGTGCACACTATGGGAAACACACCATGGCTGGCAGGGAATAATCGTGTGTGATTTCGTCAGAAACTGACAGGGCGTGGACGATGGCGAATCCCGCCCAAAAAACACATGTTGCCTGCATGTGTTGTCCACAGTGGCTGAAATCTCTGCTGTCGGAGAGTTGCTCAAAAACTTTCGGCCTGAGCTTGCTGGGGCCAGCAAGAAGACACAGAGCCAGTGCAATCATCCCAGCTGTGCAGTGTATAACCCCTCCCCCTCCCACATCGACTGCCCCAACTCCGTTGGAAATGAAAGCCCACGAAGTGCCCCCAGCCGTAAAGACCCCTGCAGAAGACAGCATTGACAAGGATATGCAAATTTGACACCTGAGAAGTCCTAAATTTGAGATCCACACCATTGGAATGCCAAACTGTTCTGGCTGTGACAGGTACCACGATCCCTGAGATAACGATGGCCAGCAGCAAACAAGCATGTATGGTGATTCGATCTGAGGTAGCTGCCAATGCCGCGCTGGCTGCAAGTGCTAACACAGCCGCTTGAAACGGAATAGCAGGTGAACCATCGACATCCAGGCCTGAGAGGATTATGCTGGAAGATCCAAAAAAAGGCGGGCCAAGGTTGTGCAACAAGCCATGTCCGATAGTTAGCCAAGAAATTATTGACGCGCTAATTGTACCAAGTCCCTGTGAACTCATCGCATCTTCGCAGTCAGGCGTTGTTCCAACCCATGCGAACCATGGTACACGCATCACAAATGCCAGGAGCCATGATGAACAGTGCAAACGGGATATCGAGCCTACCTTAATGTATCGACTGGTCTCCAGCTCTTGCGTAGTAGCGTTTCTGCTGATTCCCACCGTAAGGAGAGCCACATGCAATATCAGCACCGCACCGCAGTAAACGACTGCTTCGCCAGGCCCGGCAGCACGCCCGACCAGCATTACTAAAGCAGATATGGCCTGAGCCGTACCTGTGCTATCGATGTGGGTATACAGGGACAATACGCCCGCATTTACCTACACCGATATTACGCAAATCATCCGCTCGAGCAGAGCGGCGCTTCACACAGTGCATCTCCACCTGAGTGGATCAAAATCGGCGCGGGGATGGTTCGGTTCGCAATCAAATCGGAGGCGTATAGACGGCAGGGCGACGGATAGACTCCACAGCGTCCGGAACGATGCCAGAGGCGTCACTGATGATATACACCAAGTCGCAATAGATCTAGATGATACCAATATCATAGGTCCAATTGAACGCAACGCCGTATCCACGCAAGGGTCAGCAGCAGCTCCTGTGCGCACAGCTGCGACCGAGGCACTTCCGTACACCACACTCCGTCGTCGGCGCAGAGCATCATGGAACAGCTTTGTTGTGCGCAAAGACTGGTTCTTTTGGCGCTGTTGGTGGCATTGCTCGGGGGGTCCGCGCGCGGGGCACATCTCGACGGACGTGAATCTGTGGCTTGCGTGTGCTCTGTTCTTGGGCCGTTTGCCTTGTCGATGACACGCGCGTGGCGGTCTTCTTACCGCCTCCGGAATTGCGGGCTCGATACTGAATACTTCTCCGGGTGTTGTACTGGAACTATAACTGTGCCACGTCTCAGAATTTTGCACACACATTGCGCTGCTTTTTCTGCAAGCTTTCCTGCAGGGCCCTGCGACCAGTCTAATCGTGGCGTTGGTGGCATGCGCAAGTGTTACATCGAGATCAACGCAAGAGCCCGGCAGCAAGGGCAACAGCAAGCAAGCACACGACCAAAACCCCGCGTGCTTGCGCAAGCAGGCAGCAACAAGCAGCAAAACGCACAGGTGCAAAGCCAAACCGAACCGACACAACCGACTCAACCGGACATCCGCATATCCAAACAGACGCACACCAGCGCACTCCACCACCACGCCAACAGCGCCAAAGCCATGAACGCCAACCGTCCACACCACGCGCCGCTGTCCGCCTCCAGCAGGCCTGGTCGCCACCGCTCGCACATCAGCACCAGCACCACCGCAACAAGCCCCAGCCAAGAACTCCCACGCCCACGCCCCAAGGGTGCATGACCGGCGAGCAAGGACAGACGTGGGGCAGGCTACCGCCACAGCAACCGCCGCCCCCGGTCCGTCGCAGCGGCCAGCCGCCTGCAGACTGTCCGACGGGACAGTGCGGCCAGGCAGCACCGCCCGCCCTGCTAGCCGCATGCGCAGCGGAGCCGCAGCGAGGACCTGGCATGTCACACCACGGCAGAGGGTGGTGGAGAATTCGCACATGGTATTCTGCAAGAACACTCGCCTGGACACGGCCGCCTGAGGCCGCAGCAAAGTCAGCAATCTGATTCAGGAAGGCAAATGCACCCTTGCCCACACGGCCGAATGTCTCATGCAACAGGGACACAAAGCGGCACGCGCTTGTGCCGGAGCGGCCGTACTTTTCGCGCTTCCCGTCGCCCATCAGCTGGGCGGCAGCGCTGGGCCTGCTTGCTGCCGCGACGACCCGGGCCACTGGACAGGTGCACACATCGGCTACGGCTAGGACAGTATCGCGGGCATCATCACGAGGAGGTCGCGCCATTCCGGGTTCCGCTGCGAGTGGGGGGGCAGTGGGCGGGCGCAAGCCGCGGCCGCGCGACACCGGCAACTCGGACCCTTGGGCAGAAGCCGCAGCGGATTGGGTGCGTAAAAAAGATAGCAGATTCGCGACACTGTGTCTTGGCCTCACGCTTGCGGCAGCAGGTCCGAGACTAAGCCAGCACCGTGCACCAGTGTTCTGCAAGCCATACGCATGTCGTGTGGAGCTTGCGCAACTGTGGGAGTCATGCAAAGTGGCTCTGGCGGCGTGGTGTCATGTGGCTGGAGGGGTGGTCTCGGAGTTACGACACGACGTGTCCGTTGTAGCACAGCGCGCTGAAAATTGAGTTGCTGCGCCTGCGGATCTGCCAGTGCACGGCCAAGGCACTCGACTCGAACGTGGTCGTGCTTGGAAGCGCACGCGCGCAGGTGCGGGTGCGTGTTTGTGGTCGAACATGCTGGCCTTGCATGGTGGGAACACTTGAGCCAGCAAAACAGCTGTCCATTAAGCCGGTGCTATTATTGTGGGCACGCTATCTGACAGCAATTTCCAGGTGGATGTGTAGTTACAGCCGGGTTTGCAGCGCCGTGGGGCCTGGCAGGTCCATCTGACACCAGTTCTTGTTGGATTTAGAGAGTGGCTGTATCTCAGCACTGAAGGCTCTACAGAGGAAAATGTGAATAAAATCGCCTAAACAACACTTACACTCCGGCCATGAGCTCTGGCTATTTGTGTGGACTGTTTTGAGTGCGGGAAATTGAAAGTTTTTGAATCGGAGCAGTATGCACAAAGTTATGGCTGGTCAACTGTGAGTCCTGTTGTGGCTTGGGTGTGACCATCACAACCAGCTCCGGAACGACCTCGCCGCACTGCCATTCAGCTACCTCCACAAGACATCGCAAGACACGCCGTTCTAATATCAAATACGATACACGTATATCAGCATCCTTACCAACTCTCAGCGTCTGCGGTGATCTGTGTGGTGCTGCCCACCTGGTCGTCGCCGTGCATGCATCTGGGGGCTCATGTCTTGCTGCGAGCACCACGTGTTTGACAGCGCCCTGCCAGTCCTGACAAACACGCAAGTGCGACAGGACCAGCGCCTGGGGTAGCTGGGTGGCCTGTGATACTGCATGGTGCGCTTACACCTGCGACGCGGGCTCTCATTCTCCGGATGGGAGCTTCCCGGTCAAGTGCTCTGAATCGAGTGCTATGTTAATGCATGGCCCTGGACGCATGCGCAGGTGCAGTCGAGGTCGCGTCAGCGTCAGCAAAAATCCTATCACAACAGATACGCTGGCCGCGCTGCACGCAGTGCAGTGACCGCCACATTGTTCACGAACGATTTCAATGAATACCGAATTACAGAAGCGGAAGCGCGCCATGGCCACGGCACCACGCCCTCAGTACAGCACTCACTCCACTTAGCACAGTCCGACGGAGTCCTACCTGCGGACTGGAAGGTTAGAGTTAATTGCTGCTTGCGCTCGGCCTCAGCCGTGACAAAGTCAAGGCCTAGGCAGGCATGTTTGCTGACGTCAATTCGTATGAGTTGATTGTTCGCAACCTCGAGGACCGTGCTTGAGGGCGGGCTACGCTCAACTCGGCGTGATGGTTCGACGCACTGCGGGTTCAGCCGGTTGCGTCATGTCATGCCTTCGCAGGCGTGCTTGCGGTGGCCGGTCTGTCTGTTTGCTTGTTGCCTGGTCTGTTGGCTCGGCGCTGCTGAGTCCTAGATCTATCTTTGCGTAACACATGTCATGCCTTCGCAGGCGTGGAGCATTGTGATACAGTGCGCGGCGGGCGGGCATCGATGCACATGGCGTACTTGTCTCTTCTGCACGCTGTCCTGTTTGCGTATGTGGCGATGGACTAGGATCAGGCTCCGGAACTGTGTGTTACACGGTAATAGATGAAGGCCTCGGCAGCGCCGAGGGAACAAAGCAGGGAACAAAACAATCAAAACAAACAAACAATCACAACCAGCACGGTCGCCGTCCGTACCAGCATGATCCACATTCATCAGGAACAGAAACTGCAGCGCACACACAACCACAACTGACAAAGTGAGCGTGACACCGCGCACTCTATGTACGTACCATACACAGGCGCCAGGTGCTGCGGACCACGGCGCCCAGCCGGCGCCAAGCCAACTACAGCAGGTCAAATGGACATGGGAACAAAACGCCGACGCGCAGGTCCGCGGTCATGCGCGGCAGCCGTGGCCCCTAGCCCCCGGCCACCTGCAGCCGTGGTCACTGCCACTGCAAGCTGGGGTCCGAGCGGCGGCCGGGGACAGGCCGGGGCGAGAGGCGGAGAGGGGGGGGGTGTGAGGGGGGAAAGGGAAAGGGGGAAGGGGGGGAGAGCGGATGGGCAGGCTGCAGTGTGTGCCGGGGGATGAGGGGGAAATGCCATTGGTGGCGGCCTATCCTCGATGGCACATCAGCGCCGGTGGGCCGTCAGTGGGGACAGCCAGGCCTAACAGAAGCGCCCGCCCGATCAGCCTGGCGCGGAGGGACGCAGCTGCGCGCGCCTGGCGCGCCAGAGCGCGGCGCAACATCGTAGACAGATCATACATGGCATTGACCATGAAATTGCGCTTGGGGACCGCGCCATGCCCTGCTGCCACTTCTGCCATCGTCTCGTCGGCTCCGGGACTGTGACACATGCTGGTAATCCCGCAGAGATCAAGCTGCATCACAATTATGGGGTGTTGCATGCATAGCAAGGGTAGAAACATGGAGCTCAATGCAGCCAACACAACCATTGGCCAATATGCATCTACTGCTTGTATGGGTGGCTCATGGATGGCATTTGCCTGCAGCACATATCTGTGCGCGCACATGCGTTGGCATGCTGAGGCGCGGTGCCTTGCTGGCGGCCACACATGTGACTGCAATCCGCACCACTCCCCAATATGGGGGCCTAACAAGCCATGCTCTGTGCACATATGCATGCGCCAGTGCTCTGCTGCTACACAACGGTGTAAAACCAGGCTGGCGCTGCAGCAGTTGGCTCCAAGCGCACACCAGCAGTGCCTGTCAATTCTCTGCCACGTGGAGAACGTAGTATGCATACATGCGTGTTAGATTGTGTCGGTGCACCGGTGCAACCGCTCCCCCGCACTCAACAGCTTCACATGTGCATCATTGACCAGCAGGTCAAGGCCGTGGTCCATGCGGGTGCTGTACATGGTGGCATATGCAGACTCAATCTCGATTTGGAGCTCCCCAAGCAGGCCACGCGTGACATTCTTGAGCGGCCGTAGATCAGACCGTGTGTGCTGAAAGCATGGTGTGGTGCCAGAAGACGATACAGCGGATGCAGTGGTCTGCAATCATCATGCAGCCGACTGTGCCGCATGCTTGCTGGGAGTACGCCCGCGACGGGACTCGCATTGTTCAAGCTTTGCAGTCTTCACAACCGACCTCCCACCACCCGCAGGCTCACCCCATGCAGGCTCAAGGAGCAACAGCCTGCTTGACCGACGGAGTGGGTGCCGGGCCGTCCGCTGGGCTTGGAGTGCCCAAGAGAGATCCAGGAAAGCGCGGACGGCCAAAGTCATGCCGGCTGTGCTCTATATCTCTGGGATTTGATGGAGCAGGTCTGGTGGTGGCTCTGTGTGGCACCATGCGTGGGTGTGAGTGGGAGGGTGCGTTGCCTCATGGACCTGAGTTGTGGTCGTGCTGCACCGCTGGCATGTGCTCATTATCTGCCTGGGCACACTACCCTCCTCGTTGCGTTGCTGGGTTTTACCTCCATCTCAATGTCACACACAGCACCCATGCCGTGCTGTGCGAAGGGGCAGCCGTGTGGTACATACCACCAACTGAAGGCTGCATCCCCAAAAAACCCGACCCTGCGAGTCCGCTTTGCGGGGCTCCCTGCAACTGCCAATACCCTGCCGACGGGGCGCTCACCCTCTACGACGTCCGCTTCCACAGCACTTGGGCCCGGGTGGCAGTAGGGACAAGCTCTGTAAACTACAAATCGCTTCAGAAGAGGAGATATAATCGATGGGCTCTTCCGGTTTCTCTCGCCGTTACTAAGGGAACCAATTCTGACAATCACTGTTTGCCTTGTCGCTCTATTCACCTTGTTTAGCTGGAGCCCAAGGGTTTCGGAATGTATGTTATCAGGTCGTGCAATTGTGCGCTGCATTCGCACAGAGGCCACAATATTGAACGAGTTATGAACGTGCGGCTATTAGCGTTAATCCAATGTATGGGCCTCTACTTGGTAAGCCATTGGAAAGGTCAAAAGCAGACATAGTGGCCAGCTCATGTCGCGACGCGGTTCATAATCTCAGCAATCTGTGTCGACCCCGCTTCGAATGCTGGATCCAAGCAGAGCTCAGCCTCCCTGTCCATGTGCCAAATACGTAATGGAAGCGCTTTGCGCTGACGACCAGGGTCTGGCTTTTGGATGAGAGTCGTGTTGCCATGCGCCATAATTCGTGAATTTGCGACGCTTTCCCTTCATTCCATGGTGACAAGCGCCAGACCAAAAAGCCGCGCCTTGGGTTATGCAGCAGTCTAACCCTTGTGCACGCTTCACGCAACGTTGGGCGCGCTGTCTGTCTTCATCCCGTGCACAGAGACAGAATTTGAAACGACGAGTACGCTGCGCGGTAAACTCGGCAGCTATGGCCAGTGTTGACAGTCCATTCCCAACGGACGAGGCAATTTATAATGATGAGAAAATGTACGACCTTTTAACGGCTCTGAGGTCGATCCCGGCAATATCCGGAGCGTCCTGCCAGCCTTTGAACGCAGGTGGTTCCGACGAAGGCGATGAGGAATTGCGAGTACGCGCTGCTTCTCCATGAAATGTTCTCCCGGGCTCATCTTTAACCATGTGCGGTTCAAACAAACGCCGGTGCAGGCAGTCAATGGCGCGCCATGGCGTTGTGGTTGCAGGTGGTTCTGGCACATAGTGATCAAGATCGGGACACCACCCTCACCTCTCAGCGCAGCGTGTTCTTTCATCGGGGTAGCTTGTTCACCGCCGCCTTAGGCAGCCCCCTTCCAGGAGACGCTTCCATCATCTCCACATGCCCATCTGGTGGGTGCACTGTTGTGGTCAAGCCTGGAACGCCACAGACTATCGACCTATGGACGCAGTGCCGTAAGCAGGCTCACATCGAGGTTCCCGAGGAGCTGCACGGGTCTATTTTCAATGATGGCTTCTTTGGAATGGGGTTCACGTGGTCTGCCTGCGGCAGGTATGCCGCATACTGCGCTGAGGTATGTGCCATTTTTTGCCGGAGCACCCGCTGCACGTTCAGGCCTGCAGTGCGTCACATTATCCTACCGCCTGACGCATCAGGTACTGCTGTACTTGATGCATTGAGCATGTCTGCATGGCGTACAGCGTGGCACAAACAAGAAGGAAGACAAAGAAAGCGGCGGTCAGGCATCCGCTGCGGCAGCCAAAAAGAAACCGCTACCCAAGCCTGTAAAGAAGGTACGTTGGTTCCCGTATCACCCACAGGGGCAACAACCGCACAGCACAACAACCGCCGCACTAAATCGTTGTGAGCTTGGTCCTGGTGGCACTCTTTTGCTTGCAAGTTGTGACGTGTTTGCTGTGTGGCAGGAATCCCGCACCATCTCACCGTGTCTGTGTTCGCAATGGCCATGCCCCAGAGGTAATCCACTATGCTGCGCTCGCTGCGTGTAAACAGGATAACAGGATGCCCTGGCACTGGCCTTTCCAACTTGCAGGGATTGCCTTGAGGCAGGTAGTACCTGGCACCTCCTCTGCCCCTGCTCCTCGGACCTGACACCAGGAGCCATCCTTCATCATGGTGTGAGCCTGAGCCCATCAGACGTTGATCCAAGTGAGTGGGACGTGTGCAGGATTCGAAGCTGAAAGAAGACTGGGGCGAGCGGCACACCGGCAAGCGACCGCCGACCATCTTTGTCCTTGACACCGCAGAAAACCACATCTGGCAACTTGCAGGCCAGCTGGATCACACATCGTATGGACAGCCACAGTGGATGCCGGAGGGCGGCCTGCTCATGGTGCGGCCCGGCAATCGCCCCCTCCTCTGCTGTGCTGTGCTGCAACCAGCGGGCTCTGTGTGTCTGATGGCTTAGCAGTGTGCTGGCTGTCAGTCTGCACACCCGCTGCAATTGCATGCGACCGCTTCCTCCGCTTGCCATTCTGCTGCCCGCAATCTTTGTCTTGTGAGCCCGTTGATAGCCACAACAGAGTAACAAATCCTTTGGTGCCTGCCTCTTCTCCGCTTTCATCTGCTTGAACCACGTGTGGTAGCTGCTCACCTGCCGCGTTGACGCGCCAGCACGATTCCACCTCACGCCTGACACTGTCACACCAGCCAGCTGGTTCTTGCCGCCAAACACGAAATCCATGCTGTTGCAAAGAACCCCACGTCATGGGCTTGCCATAGCTCGCAGTTCCTTCACAGTTGCTCCCATCGGTGGCCACACCTCGCCTCCGTGTGCATACAGGTGGCATGGCCACATCAGCAGTCTGTGTTCCCGCACCTGAAGCTCCGCCTGGGCCTTGTCGCCTGCTTCAACCGGAACTGTAGCTTCGTCCTCTGCTCTGCACCAACTGCCGCCACCCGCGCGCAGCCCGGTGCCGACGATGCGGCAGATAATGCCGCAGCCGATGCGCCCCTTGCACCACTGACCTTCGAGCCGCCCCTGCAGTCGGCGATGGAGCCTCGCTTCTCGCCGGACGGTGCCACACTTGTCTTCATCTCCCACGAGCAGGTGCGAAACAGTGAGCATGGCATGCCTGCAGTCAAAGCTGCCAGGAACACAGCCTCCATTGCAGCTGTCAGCTGACCAATTTGTGTTACACTTGCCGCCGCCATGACGCAACCGTTTGAGCACTGTCTTGTGCATATAATGGGGCGCTGGCGTTTATACCAGGGGTCATCAGTCACAGCTTCACTGCAGCCTTGCTTCGCGCAAGTGCATGCCGCATTGACTGCGCTTACCTTGCGATGCTCCGAATGACAGTGGACTGAGTGCTGGCGCACCTGCAGCGCTGTGCTCGTTGCTGGTACGAGCAGCAGTCCAGTATGTCCACTTTGAGGCACCACCTCAGCACGCGCACGTCAGCACGCGCACCCTGTGGGCAGCTGCTGAAACTCAGCCCCATGGCTCCAAGCCACAATTTTAGTTCTTAGCACAACGGTTGATGATCAAACAACCGTTGCTGTTGCGTTCCTCGACCTGGCGGTGCCTTCAATCTGTTGCGCCCCCGCCTGCTCATTTAGCAATAGGCCCGCTCAGCTTTCCCCAGAAAGCATGGCTCATCTGCTCTTCCTTTGCGTGTGACTGCTGACTCTCTCTCGCCTCGCCTGTGGCAGCCTGCACCCGGCACGACTTCAGCTACACAGACATGCTGTGGGCCTTTCAGAATACTCAATTGCGGCGCTATGGCTGCAGTCGTGTGTGCGCAAGACCCACAGCGCCGCGGCCTCATTGCACCGCGTTAGCTGGAAAGGTGTTTGGCAGCAAGCAGCACAGGAGGCCAGCGCCAGCATGCCGCAGACCACAGTCGTGCCGATTGTCCAGGCGCCGGATTCTGCAGGAGCCTTTCCCGGTCTGTACTCGGCAGGCCTGACAGCGACCATGATCCCCACACGGCCGTGGCTAGGTGCGTCCTAAGAGCATCTGAATCTGCTGCAAAAGTGCCCCCATCATTGGCAGGTCTGCATGTGCACGTGTGCCGCATGTGCTGACGTGCAAGGCGGCCACACTCGGATGCTGTGGATGCAGCGCTGCGTGAGGAACAGCTCCCGTTGCACTATGCCCATGGCAGGCTCCTTGTCGCCATTTTCTTCTGCTGTTGTGTCTACTTCCGCGCCACCGGCCATACACAGGCCAGACACACCAATTTCATACAGCCGTTGAAGCGGCATGGCATCTTTTTGAGTGCTGTTGCACTGACAATGATTTGCAGACGGCTCCACCCTGCTGATCAACACGCTGTGGGGCACCACCGTCGCGATCGTGGCCGTCTCTCTCAGCGGCCAGGTTGAGCGCCTCTCTCCAGCAGCAGCAACAATGTCCATCATTGCCACCAGCCCCACACGACTCTATGCTGCGAGCTCGTCAATGGCTGTACTGCCGTCAGCATTTGCACTGGATCTGCCAGCAGCGGCCAGGGGCACCCCAGCCGCAGGGGCACTGGAGGGCCTGGGGCCGGAAATACAGAAGAAGTGGCAGGCTGCGGGGCCCCTGCTGCACGGACTTGGGCTGCCGGAGGACATCGAGGCACTGCTGCAAGACATATCCGTCACTCGGCGCATGTCAGGTATGTGGCCGTGCGTGGCTTGCATGCTGTCTGGGGCAGCGTTCCTGCACCTGGCATGAGCACGTGTTGCTGATTGAGAAAGCGAAGCATGTTTGGGCACTTCCACCGCACGATCGCCGATCAAGTGGCTGGCGCATTTTGCTGCTGTCAGTCTTATGTGCGAGCGCAAAGGCACCAGCTGGTATCCTTCTGGGCAGGCTGCACGAATGGCTGCATTGGGGATGCATTGGGGATGCTGCTGTCACAGGATATGTAAGGCAACGGGATCACAAACACGCTCCGTAGTACAAATTATGTGTGCGCTGGTGAACACACTCTGTGCAAACATGCATCTGCGACGCATGCTATCACTGCTTTCATAGCTGCGTGTGTACCACTGCGGCAACTTTGTGACCTCCCATCCACCATGTCAGTCGTAATGTCAGTGGAGTCGGCTGTCAGTCTGCGTCATGCTGTCAAAGCCGCTGCACCAGACAGGCCTGCGACGCAGCAGCTAACACCCCACTGACACACGTGCGCTAAGGTTGGCTGCTTAGCGGCTGCACGTGAACCAAGGCGCAGCCATTGTACACCACAAACACCCCAGCAGCATGTGCTGTGTTACATTTTCTGTGTGCTGTGCAGGGGAAAACGTGGAGAGCGTGATATACCGTCGCAAGAGCGCTGGCGACAGTGCGACGCCTGGGGTGCTGTTCCTCCACGGTGGGCCGCACCACGCCGTGTGGGACGCGTACAGCGCCCCGCTGGCGGCACTGCTTGCCCTGAATGTGACCATCGTGCTGCCAAACTACCGGGGGTCGACGGGGTACGGCGAGGCGCACCTGCAGGCGCTGCCTGGCCATGCTGGGGAGGTGCGAACCGGGCCACTGTGGCGGTGACGCTACTGTGTGACCACGATGGCGCACGCGCAGATGGGTGACACCCCTGCTCTGGTTGCTGATGCGAGCGTGCCGCTCAATTGTTGGCGTCTACTGCGGTGTGTGTGCAGAGCGTATTGGTATGCAGATGGATGTGAAGGACTGCTATGAGGCACTGCAGGAGGTTGTGGCAGCGGGTCTGATCGACTCCTCCCGAGTGGTTGTCCAAGGAGGAAGTCACGGAGGTAGGGAGCTGTTGCTGCTGTCCCAACATGCCACATATGCACAGCATCAATGACACACAGTCACACTTGTGCAGCGTAGACAGTGCGAGAGCTGCATCCCGTACCATTGCATCATGCCCGCCTTGAAACGAACATGTCATGACATCGTTGCAGATCAACAGTCCGCAGTGCAGCGCAAGCGGTGCTTTCTGCAGATGGCTGCAAGGCTTCGACGATGCTTTGCATAAACTCGCAATTGGTGGCAGCCCCCTGGCCTTGATCGTGGATGCATGCAGGATTCTTGACTGGCCATTTGGTCGGCCAGTACCCGGATACCTTCCAGGCTGCGGTGATGCGGAATCCGGTCCTCAACATGCCCCTGATGGTCAACGTGCGGCTCCCTCCGTGTGTGGTTCAGAATTGCAAACATGTGCTGCCGCTTGCCTCTAAGCTGCGGTCTGGGCTGAGTTTGCCAGGTGTCAAGATTTGTGCTGGCTCCAGGTCCTGTCGGCATGTCTAATCACTTTGGCTGCCACTGCATCTGCACTGGTGCAGACGCTGCATGATTTGTGACTGCAGGCACCGCCATTATCTTTACAATCAGGACACTTTCCAGCTTCTATCACAGTGCCGTTTTGACCAGTTCAAGGCCATCATGCCTGCGGCCGTGTTGGCTCTATGCCATTAGGTATAAACGACTCAGACTCTCATACAACCAAAAAAAATGAAAAAAAAATTACAGGCAATCTGCAGGGCACATATTTCGCCTGTATGCAGGTGTCAGACATCCCTGACTGGTGCCAGGTGGAGACTGATGGCGATTCTGTGGCACGGGATGGAGCCCCACAGTTCCCCCCGAGCCTGGAACAGCAGAGGGCAATGCATGATGCTTCGCCCATTGCGCACATTGACAAAGTGAAAACTCCAATCATGATGATGCTGGGCGCAAAGGATCGCAGGGTGCCATACATAGACGGCCTGGCATATGCCAAAGGATTGAGGTCTGCCTCTGCTGACTACAGCAACAGCTTGAGTGCACGACGCTATTCCACGAAGCCCTTTGGGCATATTTGTTGTTTCAACCCACGATCTTGGTCATTTTTGTGTAGCATGAAGCGTTTTGTATGCATATGGCCCGATCCCTGCTCACTTTGGGGTGTCAAGAAACATCGTGCTTTCACTGCAAGACTGGCCTTGCCATTGTGCACTTGACTGGCCATGTGTGGTGCAGGTGCCGGGGAAAGGATGTAGAGGTACACATCTTTGAGGAGGACTCCCACCCACTGGACAAGCCAGCCACTAGCTTTGTGTCCTGGCTGCGAATAATCTCTTTCATTCGCATGCATATTGAATAAAAGCGATGTATAGGCGCCTGGAACCACTACACGGTGCGTGAGCCTGCTGTCCATGACCATGAATGTATAGGCTTGTATGCGGGTGAACATGTGGGAGGCCTTCTTGGCTTGCATGACATGTGAGAGGTCTGTAGACGTGTCAATGTGGTCGTGTGGAGCAATTGTGCAGGCTGCTATGTAGGTGTCATCCGAACCACTTGGCATCCCGCGTCCAAATCGCAGTGTTGCCCGGGGGCTCTGCGCCGTGTAAATGGTACCTGTCGGTGGCACCGACATTGATGATTTGGTGTACAACGTTAAACGCCTGCCGTCCCATCCTTGTTGCGCCATATTTCCTCTCTGCCTCTACAGCATATTGACACAGAAACGATTACATAGTGTATTTGATCTTGTGACAACGCTGCAGCATTCATGCTCCCCGAAACCATGCGCATGTATTACTGACCCCTCCACTGGACACACGCTAGTTTGACAATAAGCTGGCCAAGTCCTCGCATTCTGTCCATTCCGCAATATGTTGATATGTGCGATGGCCACACATTCTTGCCAAGTGTGAAATGCTATGGTTCGTGGAGTGCTGCATGACTTGGCACACATCTACAATTCAAGCATCACCAGATGTGTGCAACCCCGATCCATCTGTGCCACATTATGCGTTGCCACCCGGGTCCACCACACCGTCCCAGGCATCTAAAGTATCACTTGCTAAACAGGAGCAGATCATCTTGACTTACACTGTGAAACAGTCGAGGAAGGAGACCATGGCTCACATAATACAGTCCACTATGACTCTGGTGCTGAAGTCGCCAGCTCTTCATCCCTGTGGTCAGCGTTCTCTCGGACATGACGTTCATGTGCCACAAAGCAATCTTTGAGTTGTGCTTTGCTTCCTATCACCGATTTGTGCCCAATCACTGAATTCTGAATGAGTGCATTATCGCTGATAACAACCTCGTCCATGATCAACGAGTTCCAAATCTTTACATTGGCACCGATTCTGCATTCAAACACATCGTGATGTGTGTATGCGTCTCGCCTCAACAAAGCTGCAAGGAATGGCGTGGACAAGATGCAAAGTCGAGTAGTATCTCAGATAGCGCACTTGCATGATGCTCCGACTACAGATCGCTTAATAGATGTTCTGTCTCCTATACTTGTGGCTTGAGCAACTAAGCAGCCGGCCCCAACAACGGCTTTGTTACCACGTTCGACCGTGGGATGCAACATCTCTACTGTTCCGATGATGTGTTGCCCTGCACATGCGTTTCCTCTGCTGTAAGCCAAGACTGCTGTGACCCAACTATGGTGATTCAGTTCTACAAGCGGGGGCACTTGGCCACACTATGCATGAACACTGCGCCCTGTCCGTCTGTCTGACTGCTTGGCCCCTTCTGATGCCTGACATCTCCATACATGGTGTGCGACACAGGCAGCACTACCTGCCAACGCATGCACTGCACACAAGCAAGCACCTGCTCCATGAATGCACAGATGCGGTCAGCACTGCTCGCCTCGCACATGGTGCAATCGCCCGCGGCTACTCTGCCAGTGAACAGGCTGGTCTGAATGATCAGCAGGCCAAGCAGTTTCACGTATACGCACTGACGGGCAGTTCAGGCCAGTGCAGTTGTTTGTGGTAAGTGCAGGGCTGATCTGGCGACACGGCCACCTGCGGACGTAAGGTGTGAGGTCGGTGCGCACACCTGCTTCGCTACTGGCCATCTCGCGGTTGACTTCGAGCAGGCTTTGCAGCGTGTTCACCCGCCGGCACAGCTGCTCCGGCGACGCCATGTAGGCGCTGCACAGCATGTCCCCGGAGCTAGCAGCTGAAGCGCCAAACGCGCTCCCCCGGAACGCCGGGCACGCCTCTGCGAGGTGCTGCAGCTGTGATTGGTGCAGCTCACTGGCAGGGCTGTCAAGCATATTCATGCTCAGGGACACACTGCCGGCGCGCGCATGCGCCGGCGCCGGCGCTGCTGCGCCCGGACCCCACTGTTCGCTTACTAGCTTGGGTAGGCAGTCCACCTGCATGGCTCTGGCACACATGTGTCCCGCATGGATGATTCTGCTACCGCTCTCTTTTGTGAGTTGTGGTGACAGATGGTTGGTTCCATCAACAGGCCTCCACAAACCGGGCAAGACAGCCAGCTTATCCTGTTCACCAATTTGCGGTGAGGACCGCAGTGAGGATTTGCTTGGCGGAATCTGGGACAAGTTGAGCCTTGCTAGGCAGGTGGGCTGTGTGGAGTGCAAAGCTCACCTTGATGCTGCTCAACTCAGAACGTTGGATCTCGGCAATAAACTTGCGGGATAGGATGTAGATGCTAGCGTCACGGTAGTTGGTGGAGAGGGTCATGGGGGAGCAGGACTTGACTGCGGCCTGTGGGATGACTACACGCCTGAGCTGCTCTGGATCGTATGCATAGCTGATAACGCGTTGGGAGTGCGGCTCTAGAGCTACATAGTCGACCCCCTGCAGGTGATTGGTATCAGATATAGCGCTCGTTTGTCCTCCTTGTGTGCTGCTCTTGTACAGCGATGGTGGGTTCAACGACGTGACCACGCATGCCCCAATACAACAGCCCACGATTGAACAATCACTGCTGCATGTGGAGTCTAAGATGATCTAAAAAGATGGTGGAGTGAAGTTTACATGGATGTCAAGGCACCGTGCTGCACAGGGGTCAGGCCATACGTGGTGATCACGGTGATTTGCATCACCAGCTCTGGGGTGAGGAAGAACAAGTTGGCAGGAGCTGTCACACCTTGGGAATCTTTCCAGGTTTGGTCGTAGCGGCAGCAGACGAGGTACTCTGTGCTAAGACTGTGGATGCGACAGCACCCCGCATGCGATGTGTGAATAACACTGTGTCCAGCGGAAGGTCAGTGACAGTGTCGCCACTCATGACAACCACCATGTCACCAGACAGCTTGTCTGCTACAGCTCTCACCGCGTCCGCGGATCCGCTGTGGTTGGCCACTGATATGACTGTTATGGACATGCCCTGAAGCTTCACCTCGCTCTTTACATACTTCTGAATTTTTGCGGTGTCACCCCATCCAACCTGCTCCCAATGCCGATCAGAATTCAACTACTGTATGATTGTGTTCTTAATCATGCGCGTGCCCCCGTAGCATGCTGGACGCGAAATTTGAACCGCGCTGAGACGTACCACCAGCACAGACGTGATTCCAGCGTGCTTCAGGGCCATGAGCGAATACAATAGCACTGGCGAGTTGGCCACTGGTAGTAGGCATTTTGGATGATCGCTAGTGCATAGGGGATTCAGTCTTGGGTCAATGCCGCCCGCTAGAACAACGGCTTGTTCCAGCATTCTGGGGATACAGCCTAGCGGACGGCCTCCAAAACGGCGATTGCAGTAAGTTTTGGAGACGAAATTGGGTCGGCAAGCTCAATAAGGTGGACAATGTGCTCGCTTCGACTCGACTAACAGAAGCTTAACTCAGTGCTTCAAAGCGATCGGCAGTACGTGCAGCTGGCGATCATCAGAAGAAACACAGAGTTTTCTGAACTCAGTGGAAATGGCCGTCTTGTGCAACACATTTGTACACGAGGCGTCTTCTGCGTCTGGTGTCCCAGGCCCCCGCGGGGTGCCCCGGCATGGCCGCGCGTCTGCACTGCAAGCTCCACAGATCGATCGGCGCGGTCCCCAAGACAGAGTCCAAATAACCGTCTGAATTCATACCATCACCGTGCCCTTCAGCTTCAGCAATGGATTTCTGCAGCAGAGTCGGAGATGCACATTCCGATGAGGAGAATTAGATAGTGCTTTGCCTGCAAACTCGCTCCAGCTCGAGAATCCGTTGAGCCGCGGACACACGTACAAGCACACTGAGCTCGTTCATCTCACGTTTTCATGTATATCAAGGGCGCGTCGTGGTGGCATGATCGCGCAGACCGGGCTGTCGTGAGAGCATTGCGCACGTCAGGCCACCAGAACAGGTAACACTTCCCGTCGAAGCGATGACAGAGTCTACTCAGGGAAATGGAGATGGAAAGGGAGGAGTGCAGCTCCTGCACGAAAGCAAAGATCAGTTGACAAAGCTCGCCCCTGTGCTACGTCAAGGCGCGTTCAGCCGCACCTGCCTGAGCTGTCTAACCATGCGATCGTTCGACTGTTTGAATATAAACTCACATATCGTCTAGGTGGGATAGGCACGGCTGATGACTCAGAGTATGAGGAGGCACTGAAGTGCGTCGTAGAGACGATTGTGAAGACAGCTGGGTGGGTGAGCCTCCCCAGCACATTTGAGTCAGTAGAGGAAGGCATTAGGAAGACCGAAGCCGACCAACACATCAGGGAACGTATCAGATGGTCAACCTTCAAGCATGCAACTGGCGGCATGCCCCCGCCTATTGATCACGTTAGCACTCAGCTGCCTGCTCATTTGCCACATGCTTGCAGCGCATTTCTTGGGTGTTGATGGCACGTTCCACTGCAATTGATCACGTTAGCACTCAGCTGCCTGCCCATTGCCACATGCTTGCAGCGCATTTCTTGGGTGTTGATGGCACGTTCCACTGCATTCCACCCTCACAAGGCCTCAAGCGTAAAGATGGCATGTAGGTTGGGACTGGCACTTTTTCCGCAAGTCGCCGACCCCTCTGATGCTCCTGCAGCAAGTCGCGTACTCGGCTGCAGCTGTGGCAGATCATGGCAAAAACAGCAGCGCCCCTCGTCTGGAGGTGCAGGTCGATCTGCTTGAGGAGGCATTCCAATGCGTTGCTGATAAAAAAATGATCCCACAGTATAAGTCTATGGAGTCCGACTTTGGCATCCCCTTGAAAGGCCTGCAGTTTTCAATTATGCGCTTGCTGTGCTTGCTCTACCGGCAGGTATGCATCTTTCCAGCAGCCCTTTTCCACGAAGTGCTGCCTGACAGCGGACGCGAGTGTCATTGCAACCAGTCTTGCATGCTCCCCAGAGCCAAGACTTCGTGTCAATGCTGGTCGCGATTGCCTCATACAACCATGCCTGCGTTTTCGATTCCAGCAGCTAGCATCACCAGATGATCATTGTGAATCATCATTTATGAGGCTTAAGCTGTACGCACAAGCACGTCAACGCGCGTAACTAAGAGCGTGTGACATGGCTTGTTGTGTGCTGCAGTTGCTGTTTGCTGATCGGATCAAGAACCTGCACTACCTCTTCCGGCATGCGGAGGCTGCAGGCATCATGATCATGCTGGCGAATGAGCAGTACGCTGGGCATGTGGAGCATGCATGGAACACCATCGAGAAGCTCACTTCTGGAGTCATGCACATCACACAATCAGTGCGCTCACCCCAATTCCATCGCCCAGCCGCTTGTTGAAGGTCTTCCCCTTGAATATCATTGCCTCTGCAATGTTGGTGAGAGGGCGGCGTGCCAACGTCTACAGTGCCTGCAAGTTGTGCATGTAGTTTCTGCTCGCTCACGAAGGCCACAACTGCTGTCGGCTCTTCCCTTGTTGCTATAGACTGTCGCATGCCAGTTGCAATTGTACGCTGCTGAGCTTTGAGATCAGCATGCGTGCTTGCCTGTGAGCGCCCGTACAGCCTCCAGTGTTGCACATGCCTTCAGTGTCAGAGAGGTAGAGCGCTTGTGCAGGTGCTGGAGCATGGATTCCAGAGCGCACGGCATGCAGCATCTACTTCAGCGCACATGGGCCATGACTTTGCCTTTGTGCCTGCGGCATATGACCTGGTCTTCTTGATCACCGTGGGGTTTCCAGGGAGCACATTTGAGCTAAGTAAAGTCAAGAAGGTCATGCAAGAGATCCAGGCGGGAGAGCAGCGCTTGGCGAACAGCAACCTGAAAGACGCGGTCCTCTTCCATTGCCCAAGTCAGCAGTACATGTCTGCACTGACGAAAGAGTGGGAGAGGGAGGACAAGGCCCGCAAGGCCGTGGACAAGAAGAAGGGCAAGAAGAACAAATCAAAGAAGGACTACCTTGAGGAGGAGCGCCTGCAGGATGTCCAGCCTGGGCACCTGCCTGTCACGGACTGGCGAGTGTTTGACCAGCGCTTCCTGTCGTATTACACCTGGCTGGAGCCTCCCCTGCAGCCCGAGCCTCAGAAGTGTGAGAACTGTGGTATTCAGTGTCTGAAAGTGCACAGGTGCCTGCTTCAAGTCCTGATTCTATTCTGTGGGTCCTGTCAAGCAGTATATTTGCTACTTTTGCATTGTTTTGGTGGGGATCGTCGAGCTAAGGAGTGCGTTGGGCTAAGGAGAGCCTCTGCCTGTGTGAGGAAGAGGCTCACAAGTTGTTCTGAATGCAGGTGTGACACGTGCAAGTTTAAGGCCTACTGCAGCTCCATGTGTGCTGCAGCACACATGTTCGAGCACGAGTGTCACGCCGCGCCAAAGCCATGGCTCAGCCCGCCTGTAGGGCCAAAGCAGCCGCCCCCTGCGGAATTGGGCGAGGAAGGGTTGTTTGGCTTCATTCCCTGGAGCCTGGTTCGATATGCCTTCCTGGCAACTATCTCGTATGTCGCGTACCGATTGCTGGAGGCTTTCCTGAATTTCCAGTGCGTTCCCACTGATTCTTTTATGTGGTAGACTGCACATGTGAGGGCTCCTCGTGCAATGAACACAAGCTTCAGAAACATGCGAATCTCCCACTGCATAATTCAATATTGGTTCATGTTCGGGCTTGTTGAATTCAGTACTTTCCATGCTGCATGTGCTCCAAATATACTTGCCATCCGGGCTTGCTGTGGAAGATGTCCTTCCAATTATCCTGTGGCCACATGGAAAGGCGCATACATATGGGTGCCAAAACGAGCTTGCTCACCAGAGCGCCGTGCCGACACTACTTCATGACGCTTCATGGCTGCTGACATGCAGAGAGGACAATAGGGTGGGGGTTTTGGAAGCTATATCAATGCTATTTAACATGCTATGGGAGGCGATCTCTAGTCGTGTGGAACTTGTATTGGGTACAGGCAAAGCAACAGAGCCTACGATCTCCGGCAGCATCAGTACTGGTATGGATACGGACCCCGACGTTGCGGACGCAGCGGCACAGGGCATATGCGAGTCATTGCCTGATGACATTGCAGCCGATACTGCTCACATGGAGCTGTGATCGGTTTATAACAGAAACAACAAGCAGGCATGATCTGACATGCAATTTCAGTGTGAGGAGAATTCTGTAGGAAAACCGCATTTGTTAATAATTGACTTGTAACGGCTTATGACAACAGATACACGCGCTTGCCTATGTCCTGAACTATCCAGTCAAATCCTTCTTGGCAGCCGGTGCCGGCACGTGCACTGCATGCAAATATTTTGCAGTGCCGGTTGCCTATCAAGTTGATCTTGATGACATTGCTGATCTCCTCCACGCTCAGGGCGCCGTCCACGTCCTGTTTGTTCGCAAAAATCAAGAGCGCTGCTCCCGCCAGCCTTTCTTCCATCAGAATATTATGGAGCTCTTTTGCACACTCCCGCAGGCGGCGTCTGTCAGAGCTGTCTACCACCCACACAAGGCCATCGGTCTGCTCAAAGTAGTTTCTCCAGTACGATCGAAGTGTTTTTTGACCTCCAACATCCCATATATTTAGCAGGTAGCCAGCGTATGGCATGCTCTTGATGTTGAATCCAACGGTTGGGCTGACCTCATTCACGTCTTCATTGCTGACCCTCTTCACGATGGTTGTTTTCCCCGCATTGTCAAGGCCCCTGTGGAAAACGATCGCATGAGTCCAACATGCCAGAGTCCTGCATAGCAGGTGAGAGCGAAGACATACACCATCAAGATACGCATCTCCTTCTCCTTGCGCCTGGTTTTCCGGATGATTTTCAGCAGAACCATGGTGAGCCGTCTGCTGGCCAGACGTAAGAGTGGTGTACTGCCCTGTCTCAATCAATTGCCTGCCTCTTGTGTTGCAGCAGAATTCCCTGAACGTAACCCATTCATAATCATCAATCCACCTTGCGAGGAGCAGTCAACATTTGAGCGTGTCTACCATCCCTACTGTGATGATAAAGCACTAGTAGTGCTGATACCCCGTGGGCAGCTGCTCACGTTTGGCCAGGAACTGGTTTGGGGCTTGACTACATGAAATGTCGAGATCATAAACCATACGTCGCCATAAACTCTGCCAAAGCATGTAATCTCGACATGAGCGTCCATATCAGGTACAGATCTGTGTGTTTGGGATGTACGGCTCATGGCCGTATGGATTCAGGCACAACGCGGGATCCCAGGCAAGAGTGTCGACGAAACGCGACTTTCGGATGGCAGAGCTCTTGCTGGAGCTCGCCTCGCCGGCAGGTTGGCCGGGGACGCAGATCGGGGTGTATACAAAGCAATTCATTCGTGTGGCGAACCATGCAAAAGATCAGTGTGCAACCTTGCCCCGCCCTTGCGTCCGACTTGCCGGCATCGCCCGGGGATTCGCGCCAGTGGCCCTGCCCAACTCAAGAAGCCGTGAGCTACGAACACAAATGCTTGATGCATTTTATGGTCGTTTCAATGTGCTGCTTGTCATGGGCCCTTCGACGAGCTCTGCCCGCACTACATGTACGTGGCGTGGAGCCATTACCTGCCCTGTTCACACATCCTACACCTAGCCGGAGCCCGAAATAGAAATGCAGTTCATCTATTACAGGCTACATGTGTACTGCTGAATGGGTACGAGATGCTGATTTTGAGATTCTGATTCAGGCGGTGATGTTCCATCGCTGGCATGCACAGTGCATTGCACATGTGGTGGGAGTGGACACAGCATGGTGACCGTACCTGCCTTAATGGAGCTGGGATGGCGTTCATGTGGTGCTTCAGTTGCCCCACAAGAAAGCGTCCTCTGAGCCTGGCGTAATTACAGATGAGTGGTACTGTGGGTGTCGGTCAACCCAGAATCTGTCTGCAGCAGTGCTATGGCATGGGTGACACCACAGGACAAATCTGGCACATTCATGACTCGCACATGACCCAATCGTGCGGATAGTAGCTCAGTGCTCCGCCTATGTGCGGTTGATGCCCCTCGCGGGCTGGTTCAAGAAGCGGATGTGCAGAGCAGATGTCTCATGTGGGGATCTCAGTCTCTAGCTATCGAGGCTCAGCAGCGAGATGAGCAAGCAATTTGCACAGCGAGAATCTTCTTTGATCTTGTGGACGGCGGTGCCAGGAGGCACGCAGAGCCCACAGGCCCCACTCCTTGGATGCAATGCGATCACGGGGTGACCGCCATGGGCGAGACGACCATGGGCCGATTCCGATGGGGGTCACAGTCTGGAACCTGGAAGCCTGCTAAGGAGCTCACTTCTGAGCCCAGCCAGAATCATCTGTGCATTTGTAGCCATCTTGGAGGTCTCCACACATGCACCTCAACTTGAGCTCGGGTGAACAGCGCTAGAAATTGTAGCTAAAAGGCTATGACCCACTAGGACAACAGCCCTCTTACGTGGCGAGTGACTGCTCGCTTCCACCGTAAATGCATTGCACAGCTCCAAAAGCTCCAGCGCTAGGCCACGGGTGCACATGGCCAACTGCTCCTGTAGCCACGGAAGCATGGAGTCTTCGGTCAGCCACCTGCAGTCCTACCATGAGGATGATCATGTTGCACAATATTTCCCACAGATTTCAGCTCCACAGGGCTGTAGAGCAAGCAGGCTATCACAAATGACAATGATCCAACACAAAACCCTGACCGAGACAAAAAGGCCAAAACATCAACAAGTGGCACAGAGCTCCCAAAGTTGCACAGAGCTGAGCAACATGATACATGCTGCTTGCGTGCGGGTCGGAGAGGTTTCAGCTGACGTTTCGCAGCTGCAGTGCTTAGCAACGATTGTTCCCCTGGCCCGGAGCTGCTGATGTGGAGGGTGTGCATAAGGGGCATGGAGTTGCTGTAGAGATCTGTAGCATCATGTGCATAGATATGCTCAGCATCTGAATATCTGCAGTTAAAAGTCTGTCGGGAGCAACCCTTGGGCTGGTGGATGACATCATTGCATTTCCTGTGTCTGGCCGCGCGGATCAACAAACGATCGACAAACTCCACGCTTTGGGCGAGAGGCACACGCAGCGTTGCTGCTGGTCATTACTTGCTAGTGTGCTGTACTGGCATGCTAGGAAAGGCAGTTGCTCGACTCTCCACCTGCCCTGCTCACGACCCTGGGGACAGTTTGGGCCTACCTGCTTCCAGGTCCCCTAAGCCTGTGAATCTATTGATTCTCACGGCAGAGCTATATCGTATGCAGCGTAGTTACAGGACTAGCGTCATCAGTGGCTGTGCATAACCCGGTTGGGAGAGAGCGCTGCCCAACCCTGTGGCCTCGCGAGGCCTTGTCAAGCGTTACCCCGGTAAGACGAGAGGCCGTGCTGGTGCACACGTGCCAGCCCGAGCCATCAAAAGTTGACGATGTGGTGCAAACGAGGGAACTATTCACATGCAGACAAAGTTCCACTTGCATTGAACATCAAGCTGAGCGCGTCTGCATCACGTATCCCTCGACAACCAGCCGCAGCTACGCTTTTCGGCAGGGAGTGTGCTGGAATGCTAGTCTGTTGTCACACGCTGCTCGTGATCGGATCTAATGTTGAATGCATGCACAGCAAATGCAACGATCTCTTGTGATGCTAGATTTTCCTGGAGCCCTCTGAATCGCACAGTTCGAGGCGGTGGCAACACCGCGCATTTTGCCATCGCACCACTCAAATCTGTGGCACAAGCACCGAAGAGCGCGACAACTGCCCTACTGATACGCCAGGTAATGTGCTCGTCTTCACGTGTGTGGAGCGCTGATGCCTAAAGCGGACCCATATTTACAGTCGCTCGGTAGCGCATGGTTGCAGTATTCACGCCTCGAGCGCATTGTGCAGTCAACAACGACCCCACGTACCGCGCCCTCAATTCCAAGGGAAAATTCTGTACAGCCTTTGCCTGCATGGCTGCAAGATGCGGCGACACCGCAACAGCCTTTCCAGCTGCCCACGTACGCGCAGGACAGCTCGGGCGCTGATCAGCAAGGCGGTGCCTACAGCAACAAGGAGCTAGACCAGCTGATCTCTCACGTATCCCTACACCCAGCAACGTCCAGCCGCCTGCCAGCTGTATACAGCTGGCTCAGGAGCATCAACCATGGTTTTGACTCACGCCTCTGCACCACTTTCATCTCAGCGTTTGTCCATGCGCGCCAGCCAGCAGCAGCTCTCAAAATATTCTTCTGGATGGTGGCCGAGTCTGAGCACGGTCAGGAGGAGCTCACCCCCACTGTCCACACGTACACAGCGGCAATGCAAGCTGCAACGGCAGCTCGGGCGTTCTCGCAGGCCTCAATGATTTGGAAGCATGCACAGAATGCACGGGTGCGAGCAGACGAACAGATGTCTTGCACATACATGGCGGCCCTGTTCCATGCGGGTGGCCACAGCCAGGTCATCCAGATGTTTGACAGCATTAGAAGCCGCACATCAACACCTCCCCCTCAAGCCTACGTCCTCGCCATCCGTGCGTACACCAAGACGGGCGATTCAGAGGCCGCGCTGAGCCTATGGGACGAGATGCAAGCCGAACTACAACAAGACTTGCCAGGTGTGATGGGCTACGCATGTCGCCTCATGTCCGCTGGGGCCCTGCTGCTGCAGTGTATGGACAACCCACACAGGCGCTGACATCGTGATGCTGCAGGCCAAGCTTACTCAGCGGCGATCTCGGCCTGTGCACACTCAAAGGATCCACAACAGGCGCATTCCATCTTCCGGATGATGGTGCGCAATGGGATTGATCCAGACTGCGTCTCATGCACCGCCCTGATGCATGCCTATGCGAGCACAGGCGCATGGCGTGACACTGAGGCGCTGCTACAGCAGATGCATGACCGCGGCGTGCAGCCGCGGCAGCACACATATGTTGCGCTGATGGCTGCATACGGGGCTGCTGACGAGCTGGGCCGCGCGGTCGCGCTGTGGCGTGCTATGATGTCACCAGACTGGACTGGCCCGCCCGCTGGCGTACATGCGCTGGCGGTGCTGCTGAAGGCTGTGGGCCGGGGCGACGCGGTATGCGGGGCGTCTGCTGAGCTCGGGGAGGCACTGTTCACAGAAGCAATAGCCGACGCGCCGTATGCATGCCGGCAGGCCGTGGGGCTGCCTCGCGTAGGGGTTGCCGGGCCAGCGGAGGTTGTTCTAGCAAAGACATGGAGCCAGCGCACAGAGGAGGGCTTCCATGCTACGGAGGCATTGTTCTCCCGTCGCAGCAGCGGGGGCGCAAGCCCGGCCAGTGTGGCTGCTGCTGCGGACACGCGGCAGGAAGTGCGGGAATCGCAACATATCAGGAACGGTGAGGAGTGTGGGGCAGCAGCGGGTACAGCAGGTTCTCGGTGGGCATGGAACGGTGCGCGGGCCCCTGCAGAGCCCGTTGCAGCCTCAAGCGCGGGGCGCGGCGGCGGAACGGCGTCGGTGGACGCGGATTCAGGCGGGGTTGAGGGGCCGCAGCAGACTCCGCCGGTCAGCATGTACAGCGCCGGCCGCGCTGCTGCGGGTGACTCGGCAAGAGCTGCCGCAGCGGTGCAGGAGGACAGGCTTGATGTGGACGCGGCTGAAGCATTAGTCAGCGAGCTGACACGGCAAGGGTGCAGTGGGTCGCCCGACCAGGCAGGAAGCCAGATGATCAATGATGTGGTTTGCCTCGCTTTGATGATGACATACTTGCGCGCGGGGCAGTGGCGTGAGTGTGTCGCAGTGATTGGGCGTGCGCGTGAACTGGGGGTGTCTCCGACGTCCCGCATGGTCAACACGGCGATGTATGCTGCAGCATGCGCAAAGCAGCCGCATGTGGCTGAGGCTCTATTTGACTCGATTGCCGGGGAGCCATGGCGGGTGAGCTGGGAGACGCTTGTTTTTGCGTACAGCAAGTGTGGCATGCATTCGGAAGCGGAGGCGGCCGTGGCGCAGATGCAAGCTGACAATACGCCGCTGCGAGATTATGTCGCGGTCGCGTTGATTCAGGCGTACAGTGAGGCCGGCAAGTGGCGGGTGGCCCTACGGATTGAGAAGCGGCTGAAGCAGCTCGGCATCCGGCCCACGGTGCATGTGCTGAACGCACTGCTGACTGTGTGCGTGCGACACCATGTGTATGACCGCGGAGTGAATCTGCTGACCCGGTTCAAGGTCAGGGATGGTCCCGGCAGGACTCGGGTTACAGAGCTCTTGGGCCGTGCCGTTTGCCAGGAGGAGGTGAGTGCGATTGAGACACAGCAGGTGCTTGCGACTGCCCTGTCAGGCGTGGCCGCAGCTGTTGGTGGGGCGCTGATCAGGAGTGGCCTGTTCTAGGCCACTAAGCTGTAATGGCATGCATGACCGCAGCTTGCTTGGGTGCTGCAGTGCAGGTGATGTGGTGCACGTGGGCAAAGAACATGGGCTAGTGGTGCACGTGATTCTGAACTCTTTACTGAAACTGACTAAATTTCTTGCTCACTGTGGGAGCTTGAGCTGCGATCGTCAGGCTCCATGTAAGCACTGCTCTTTTTTTTCTCCCGTACCAGCAGCTGCTGCTGCGGCTGGGGAATCAGTGGCCCTAGCGCAGGTTGCTTGCCTTCAATCTTCCTCAGCTCGTTCTCTATCCTTACGAATGACCACAAAAACCGTCTGAAGACCTCCAACAGTGTCATCACTAGCACAAACCACTTCATATTGCGCAAGTCCGAGTTGAGCTTGTATGTCCATGAGATTCGCAGTACCAAGTTGACTCCGATCAGAGTGAAGTAAAGTGCACTATTCTGGAACATCCTCGTACTTGACTTTAATAGCTGCTTTGCCCCTGCACGCACATTGAGAGTTTGGTGTGGCTCTAGCGTGAAACAGCATGGCTTGGTGGGGGTTTAGGGTGCATTTCAGATGGACACGTCTCCATGGTGCTGTGCCCGGTGTGTACCATGCCAGTGCGTGCCATACGACTGCGTTGCATCAGCGTTGATCTCAGGACAGGTTGATTGTTTTGATTTGAATGCTATTAACAGAGAAGCCAGGCAGGTGGCGCCACGAGCTGCTTTCCAGGACTCAGTGTCTGTCGTGGCCATATCCATCACAGATGATCATGATGACAACGCACCAGGAGTGAATAGCCTGATGTCCCAGTCCCGTTCGACATCCCAGTAGAATGAGTAGCTCGTGTTGACAAATGCTGATACCAGCCACAATGGCTTCCAAAACCGTCTCCATGCATGCTTGGGCGCAGTATACTTGACAAAGTTGAGGAACACTACAGGTATTGCTGTTGTGTACTTGATGGCATTGAGCACCTGGCCTCGGTCGTTGTGTGCGTGAGCAACCAGCAGGCACTGGAAGAAGCGCCATACATATGGAAGGGCAAGAACATATGGAACGAACGCGGATGAGTTCCCACACACATCTGCATCAACAGCTTCCCTGTCAGCAGGCACATGATATTTCGGCTGCTAGGCGTGTGCATGATCAAGACTCAGCACAACACCTGTATCACATGCACATTGCGCATCATCCGCTTGCATGGCAGGTAGATCTGCAAAGGGTATTGCAAGTACACATGCAAATTCATGGTGCCATGGCAGGCTCATTTGAGGTGACCCTGTGCAACGCCCCCATGCGAACTTGATACAATGATTGCGGTTCATACACCTCTAAGCAGAATAGGGCACAGGCTGTTGTCTGCAGTTGCATGCTACCCATGCCCCAAGAGCAGAACCACATTGCAAGGAAATATGAAGACATGAGCATGCCTTGCATCAACAGCTCTCAATTGCAGCGACAGAAGCGAACCTTCGCTGAATCCATTCACTAAGGACTCTGCAACGGATCGCCTTGAAGTCAGGTGACATGCTGCGATGGCGAGATCAGCAAAAGGCTTCGCTAAAGATGTCATGATATCCGCAAGTAGGAAGTCGGTGAAGTGGACCGTCTGCACCCGTTGATTGCTTGTGACATGTGTTTCTTACCCACACCAGCCCGCCGCATGCACGGGAACTACAAACACCTTGGACTCATGATTCACTACCATAGATCTCTGAGCATGAGAGCTGACCTGAAATGGTAGGACCACTCGGCGGAGTGTTTCCAAGAAAAACCATCTCTGCGCCCCATACGTCGTGTCGTGTGTGAAATCCAAGGGGTTGGCCAAAAAGATGGCAATTGCGACGAAAAACAAGCCAGGTTGCAAGCTAGCGAGCAGAAAATATCCATTGCTTGCAAGCATGATGTATGCTGAGACACTGACCGCCATGAGCGTTGTGAAAGACTCGGCCAGTGTTGCCAAGGCATCAGCTGATAGCAGGAACTTCAGATGTTCTGCAGCGAAGCATGCATCGTAGCGAATGTAGTATGCCTCAAAGAATGAGACAACTAGCGTCCAAAGCCATAGCATAAGGAGCATCGGAAGCATCGGCTGGTAGAAGATGAACAGGGCATCCGTGGCACCAGCGGGAAGCGCTGGGGCGATTGCAAACAACAATCCGGCCGCAAGTGCCCAGCTGAGGGCATTGATAAGCTTACGCATGCTGAAGTTGCTCCTGATTGGCTGACCTGGGTCTTCCAGAGCGACGTTTTCCTCCCGCGCGAGCACTGCGTTACTTGTCCCAGCGGTGATCATTGAGCAAGGCTCCCATGATCGCTGCTTCAAGTGATCATGGTAGAAACATTTATATGATAATGCGCAGCTAAAGCAACAGTATGACAAGTAGGATCGTGTACGCGTGCGCGTTGGCTGAGCCTCGTGGTCAGTGTACACGGATCTTGGCTCTGCCGCATAAGTGACCATCAACAGACCGGTCGGGATGTGAGACATCACTGCGCCTCTATGTGCAATCTGTGGGATGTCAGTGCGCATACGCAACGCCCACCGACTGCACCAGAGCAGTGCTAGGGCGCCAGCTAGATGGCGGGACTCGAGAGCTGGCACAATTCATGCGCAGCGCGATGCAGCGTCACAGCGCGGCGGGCCTCGCGCGGCGAGCAGCAGGCGCTGCTGTCGTGAGTCGCTGTCATGGTATACCATATGTTGACTTTCAAACATCACAAGTGCTGTGTGCATCCTGCAAGTCGGTGATGCCTACATCTCTTAGGAGACGATTAATCGGCATGCCCGTTGAGATTCGTGCACCTCCTCGAACGCGACGCTTGTTGATACCTACAGTCCGCATATAGGCGATGTCACCGCGATCTATTGCACAACTGAGTCGTTCTCTGAACGTGATCAAGCAGCGTGACCTGCTGCCGGGAGATCAACATTGGCCCGGTTGTTCATGCGTCCTTGCTTCATTTCTTGACCGCGGCACTAGGCCTGGCTTACGTCATGTTCTTGCAGCCTGGAGTTGGAGACATGCGTCTGCTACAGAAAGGGGTTACAGCTCAAGTACGTCGCCACGGCGGCAGCCCGAGGTCATGCAGCCAGATCCGGGCGAGTCTTCCTCGACACAGCGACACCAGGTCAGGCAGAACGCACTAGAATCAATTAGCCAGGGATCCTCGATGACTAGTGCGTGTCTATACCTCCCCCAGAGCACACAGTCGCAGCATGTACCCGACATGTGAATGCCGGCACTGCCGCTGTCAATTCTTACAGAGTTATGCTTTCAAGCACGAGGGAGCCACACAAATCACCCGAAACTCTGCTGCAGTACGACAGTGGGTATTTACTCGCTATGCGATCCTTGCCACCCTGCAGCATTCTGCTCTGATGGACATGCTCATCCGCAGACATGAGATTGCCATGGCTTGTATAGCAAGGAGCATCCTGGACTCGGTGTCCAACAAGGACAGCAGCCTGGACTCTGATGATCTCACAGTTGAAGGGACCCAGCATGCGCTGCGGTTGCCTGCAGATCAGTCTAGTCGCTCAGTATCGGCTACAGCTCACTATGCTGTACAAACCGGGGAGACATTCAAAGGCTGGCTTCATCGACTCCGTCAAGAACTGCCTCAGGCTCGACCCAGTAAGCGGGTCTATGTGGCCGTTTCAGAATCTTCTGATGATATTGAAGTCGTGTATGAGCCGGCCCCAGCACCGGGTCAAACCGGCAAGGGTACACAGTCCTCTAAGCGGCTTTTGGGAAAAGCCTTGGAACCACGGACAAGGCGTGTGCTATTTGAAGAGGGCTTGCCGTATGCACAGTTTGTAGCAGCATTAGGGACGCAGCTGCTGCTGCCACTGCAAAAATGGGTTAGGCGTGCAGCACAGTCGAACGATGGTCAGCCGCGCCGGCAGCTATCTCAAGCGTTGTTAGTGGAAAGCTTGCTGGCCATTGAGGTGCGCACGTCAACACCAGACAGCGTGTGCACGCGCCTCAAGACTAGCACGCATGTCCATGTTATCCTGCGATGCGACAGCCAGCACACAGGCATTTGACATGTCGCATCTCCTGCACCTGACACAAGAGCATGCCATTGCCCTGTGATCAACAAGCCTGGCCACCTCCTCCCTGTGTGATGGTGACTCTCTCCCAACATGCATCCATGGCGTGTACTATTGTCACCGAGGCAGGCCCGGCAAGACCTGGGAGATGCCCGCAAGCATGTTGTGAGAGCATGTCAATTCACAAACAGATACAGCACGCATGCTATGCAGGCGCACAGTTTAGCACCACTGTTGCTGGATGACACCAAAACTCGGTCCCCGACGCGTGCGGAGGTCGAGGACCTGGTGCAAGTAGCCATCAGGAGTCGGGGCATTGACTACTCCATCGACCCAGATCAGCAACTGCGCCTGTCAATGCTTGCGTTGCAACTTGCACGGCAGAAGGTGAGACGGTCTCCTGGAGCGCAAACCTGCTCACCGTTTACCGATTCGTCTCATGAAACAGTGTTGACAATGTGCATAAATCAGTCGGTTTGCATGTAGACGAAAAGGAGTTGATACTGGTTCTGGTCGTCTGGCGTGGATGTGATGCTGCGCAGTGGCATGACAGGAGCCAGGCAGGCGGTCTGAGTGGTGCGCACTTTCCTTTCTCGTGCCTGTTAATGGCTGTGCTGGACTGGGGTCATGCGGCATATCAGTGTGGTGTAGTGGTGCTGCCAGGGTAACAATATGTGACCATGTTAGCATGTTCAGTCAGCTTGCTGCACACTTGGTGTCACATGTGTTGGACAGGGATATCAGCTGGTCGCAGCCCCCATGAGCTTCAGCCTCGAAAGTCATGGTCACACAGCCACGCCCTGTCATGGCTTTGATCCATGTAGCAAGCGCAGGTTGGGCGGCTCAGTCCTACATGATAATTCTGTGCGCTACGGTATCTGCACCTGGGTAGCTAATAGAAGAATGACATGTGTCAACTCCTGCACACACACGGTCCAGAAGTCTGGTTGAAGACTCCCGCAGCCGTGACATCATGCATACGGGAAGCAGACTTGGGCGATGCAGACCGGGATGCCCTCAGGCCAGGGTTGATGTGGCGGAGTAGTTGATGTGGGTCCCACGGTCGCAGAAAGAATGGACCCTTGCAAGACCTTGCCAGAGCTCGTCAGGAGGCATGTGTGTTTGCAGAAAACCTGCTCGGATGCAAGTGCCAGCACAACATGCTGCCTGTGCGGCACGCAGCGGATGTGTCAGTGATCTGCCAGTGCCATGGCATCATGGCCATTCTGAATTTGTGTGTATGTTTGTGGCCAACTCGCCCTGAACTTGGGCTGTCGCTATTGGTCGATGCGGACAGAGGCATACAGTCAGTGACATATGCGAGAGCGCGTGGCGACGTGGCCGAAACAATGATTGAGCTCAGCAGCACATCGCTCCTACGCCACCGTACTGTGCTCTAGCGGATGAGGTGTTTTAGTTACTATCTTGTGTGACGCATAGCTCAATCATGCTGTTATTGCCACCCATTTGGTTCGTTGTTGGAGCTCTTACGAATTTCGATTGTAGATTGCAGATTGTAGCAATGATTCATGCCCAGGCCAGTGTCTGTTGCAGCAACACCACACACTGAATCCGAATGGATGCAGTGCAGCTACCAGATACTTGCTGATGACGCACACACTGCTGGTGAAATGCACACACTTAGAGACATTTATGTGCTTACTGGTGGCGGAAGTACCTGGGCGGCACGGAGTCCTGGCCGGGTTCCCGCTCCCGCGATAACCCGCTGCGGTATGACATCTCGAGGGTACCGCTAGTTAAACACGCACGGTCTGTGAGGCGCCTGGCTCGCCAGGCGCCCGGCACATATATGTGCCGCCCGGTGATCTTCACCGATACCATGTTGTAATTCAGTGGACCGCGGCCTAATGCCTGTGGGATCCTGAGCATGTCATAGCCATGCGCAGGGGGCTGGTGTTGTCACATACCTTGCTGTCTAGGTATCTGCCCGTGACGGCACCTGTGTCTTCAGTTTGGAGGTGAATACACGTGAGACTTGGCAGTTCAAGAAGAGTGATTACACTACGATCGTTAGAGCCTATATAAGCGTTCTCTAAACGACTCATCCGGATACGATCAGAATCATTGTCTGCTGGCACGCCGCAAGCTGCAGTCTATCTCTAAATTTTGCCAGTGCTGGTCCTGCCAACACCTTCGTGAACATATCAGCTAGCATGTCTACCGTGCTGACCCAGCTGATAGTCAGCTCATAGAGTTCTACGAACTCTCGGACCCGCAGGTCCCTCACCCTGATGTGCTTGGAGCAGTTACTAGAGATGGGGTTCACCGCTAGCAAGTTGGCACTCTTGTTGTCACCCCATAACGTTGGCTTCACAGCCGACAAACCAAGATCAGTGCACAACTGCTTTGCCCACATCACCTCATTGGCTGCTGAACTCATCGTAATGAGCTCTGCCTCAGTTGTATCACCAGCCACAATAGTCTGCCTCTTCGAACGCCAGAACACACAGTTCCCATGCATCCGGACTACTGCTCCTGACACGCTCTTCAAGCAAGCACCATTGGCGAAGTCAGCATCCGTAAATGCTTCCAACACCTCACATCCCTCATTGGAGCCACTAAAGGTCAAGCCAAAGTCTATGGTCCCTCGCAGGTATCTCAGTACATGAAGGACACCATTCCAATGACATTTGGCACTCCCAACCATATGCCTGGCCAAGAAATTGTCGTGATCCAGTCATGCACAGGACTACGGAGACCATGCATGGAGTGGATGCACAGTGCTGTTCCGGAGTGGCTATGGGAGCCATGCACCGATGGCTCACCATATGAACGAGCAACGCATGCAGATGGCGTGCCAGCAGACATTGATTCTGATTGTATCCGTATGAGACGTTGATTGAACGCTTATATAGGCTCTACAGATCGTAGTGTAATCACTCTTCTTCTGCTAAGACTCACGTGCTATCTATCCACACAGAGAGAGCGAGCTGTCACAGCAGAGCCTGTATACCAGCACAGGTATGTGACAGCACGACCCCCTGCGCATAGCTACGGCATGCACAGATACCGCAATGCCCTTAGGGCTTCGGTCCACTGGTTTACGACATGGTATCGGTGAATGATTGTGGGTATTCTTGTGATGTCTGTACGCTTGCGATAGAGTCCAGGCGATCTACGGCTGCGGCTGAGCGTCCCGATGAGCGATTCACACCGCTCTAGCGTTTAGCTGTAGAGTCCGTAGAGAGACTAGAGTACGCAGATGCATAACGCTACGGCTGGACTACATTCTGTTGTGTCGTAATTCAGTGGACCGAAGCCCTTGGGCATCGTGGGATCTAGGCACTGCCGTAGCTGTGCGCAGGGGGTCGCGCTGTCACATACCTGGCTGGTGTACAGGCTCCGCTGTGACGGGCGCTCTCAGTCTTTGGAATATAGCACGTGAGACTTTAGCAGGAGAAGAGTGATTACACTTTGCAGTAGAGCCTATATAAGCGTTCAACCAAACGTCTCATACGGATACGATCAGAATCATTGTCTGCGGCACGCAATCTAGCATGCATTGCTCGTGCATATGGTAAGCCATCGGTGCATGGCGTCCCATAGCCACTCCGGAACAGCACCGTGCATCCATGCATACATGGTCACCGTAGTCCTGTGTATGCCACCATGCATGGTCTCCGTAGTCCTGTGCATGGCTGGATCACGACACTCCCCCTAGACTAGGCTTGTACTACCGCAAGCTGTAGTCTACTTCTAAATTTTGCCAGTGCTGGTCCCGCCAACACCTTCGTGAACATATCAGCTAGCATGTCTACCGTGCTAACCCAGCTGATAGTCAACTCATCGAGTTCTACGAACTCACGGACTCTCAAGTCCCTTACCCTGATGTGCTTGGAGCGGTCACCAGAGATGGGGTTCATTGCTAGCAAGTTGGCACTCTTGTTGTCACCCCACAGAGTTGGCTTCACAGCCGACAACCCAAGATCAGTGCACAACTGCTTTGCCCACATCACCTCATTGGCTGCTGAGCTCATCGCAATAAGCTCTGCCTCAGTCGTGTCACCAGCCACAGTAGTCTGCCTCTTCGAACGCCAAAACACACAGTTCCCATGCATCCGGACTACTGCTCCTGACACGATCTTCAAGCAAGCACCATTGGCGAAGTCAGCATCCGTAAATGCTTCCAACACCTCACATCCCTCATTGGAGCCACTAAAGGTCAAGCCAAAGTCTATGGTCCCTCGCAGGTATCTCAGTACGTGAAGGACACCATTCCAATGACATTTGGCACTCCCAACCATATGCCTGGCCAAGAAATTGTCGTGATCCAGTCATGCACAGGACTACGGAGACCATGCATGGAGTGGATGCACGGTGCTGTTCCGGAGTGGCTATGGGAGCCATGCACCGATGGCTCACCATATGAACGAGCAACGCATGCAGATGGCGTGCCAGCAGACATTGATTCTGATTGTATCCGTATGAGACGTTGATTGAACGCTTATATAGGCTCTACAGATCGTAGTGTAATCACTCTTCTTCTGCTAAGACTCACGTGCTATCTATCCACACAGAGAGAGCGAGCTGTCACAGCAGAGCCTGTATACCAGCACAGGTATGTGACAGCACGACCCCCTGCGCATAGCTACGGCATGCACAGATACCGCAATGCCCTTAGGGCTTCGGTCCACTGGTTTACGACATGGTATCGGTGAATGATTGTGGGTATTCTTGTGATGTCTGTACGCTTGCGATAGAGTCCAGGCGATCTACGGCTGCGGCTGAGCGTCCCGATGAGCGATTCACACCGCTCTAGCGTTTAGCTGTAGAGTCCGTAGAGAGACTAGAGTACGCAGATGCATAACGCTACGGCTGGACTACATTCTGTTGTGTCGTAATTCAGTGGACCGAAGCCCTTGGGCATCGTGGGATCTAGGCACTGCCGTAGCTGTGCGCAGGGGGTCGCGCTGTCACATACCTGGCTGGTGTACAGGCTCCGCTGTGACGGGCGCTCTCAGTCTTTGGAATATAGCACGTGAGACTTTAGCAGGAGAAGAGTGATTACACTTTGCAGTAGAGCCTATATAAGCGTTCAACCAAACGTCTCATACGGATACGATCAGAATCATTGTCTGCGGCACGCAATCTAGCATGCATTGCTCGTGCATATGGTAAGCCATCGGTGCATGGCGTCCCATAGCCACTCCGGAACAGCACCGTGCATCCATGCATACATGGTCACCGTAGTCCTGTGTATGCCACCATGCATGGTCTCCGTAGTCCTGTGCATGGCTGGATCACGACACTCCCCCTAGACTAGGCTTGTACTACCGCAAGCTGTAGTCTACTTCTAAATTTTGCCAGTGCTGGTCCCGCCAACACCTTCGTGAACATATCAGCTAGCATGTCTACCGTGCTAACCCAGCTGATAGTCAACTCATCGAGTTCTACGAACTCACGGACTCTCAAGTCCCTTACCCTGATGTGCTTGGAGCGGTCACTAGAGATGGGGTTCATTGCTAGCAAGTTGGCACTCTTGTTGTCACCCCACAGAGTTGGCTTCACAGCCGACAACCCAAGATCAGTGCACAACTGCTTTGCCCACATCACCTCATTGGCTGCTGAGCTCATCGCAATAAGCTCTGCCTCAGTCGTGTCACCAGCCACAATAGTCTGCCTCTTCGAACGCCAGAACACACAGTTCCCATGCATCCGGACTATCACTCCTGACACACTCTTCAAGCAAGCACCATTGGCGAAGTCAGCATCCGTAAATGCTTCCAACACCTCACATCCCCCATTGGAGCCACTAAAGGTCAAGCCAAAGTCTATGGTCCCTCGCAGGTATCTCAGTACGTGAAGGACACCATTCCAATGACATTTGGCACTCCCAGCCATATGCCTGGCCAAGACATTAGCCGGAAACGCGATGTCTGGACGCGACACAACTGCCACATACTGGATGCTTCCTACGGCTTGCATAAACCTCTTATGCTCTACGACTGTAGCCTTTGCCTGGCTAGGATCTTCCTTTAGACTAAACATTTTCTGCTTGGGTACCAACGGAGTTGGCGCCCGTCTGCACTCACTCATGCCAAACCGCTTCAGCATGTCCCTGATGCTCTTTCTGTGTGTGATGATGATAGTGCGAGCAGTACGATCACGTATGACCTCCATGCCCAGCACATATCCCAGCTCCCCCAGGTCACGACCCTCAAATGCCTCAAGGATCTTTCTGATGGCATCATCCATCTGCTCTCTGCGACAGAAGATCAACAGATCATCGACCCATAGAAAAATAAGACATCGTCCTACTTTGCAAATGAACAGTGCAGGGTCACTGGCTGATCTCACAAAACCCATACTCAACAAGAGTTCTGTAAGCGCCTTATGCCATTCCCTGGCAGCTTGCTTCAGACCATATAACGCCTTCTTCAGACGCCACACCATACCAGACCCATCATCTAGTATCGGAGGTTGTGCCACATACACTTCCTCCTCCAGAACACCATTTAGGAAAGCACATTTTATGTCTATATGCCTCGTCTCTAGATCCTCTACTGCACAGACCGACAATAGAGCCCTGAAAGTAGCATAGCTGCCCACAGGAGCCCAAGTCTCGAAGAAATCAACGCCTTCTACCTGCGTGAATCCTTTAGCTACATATCTAGCTTTGAAACGCTCAATTTCACCCTGTGCACCTCGCTTGATCTTAAGCACCCATTTGCCTGTCACAGGCTTCACTCCTGATGGACACTCGACCAGCTCAAACACGTTGTGCTCCCTTAAGGAGGTCAGTTCATCTATCATTGCTGCAATCCACTGCTCACGATGGCAACCTCTCATGGCTTGCTGCACCGTTGGATCGTCCAGCACAAACTCGACCTTCTTCTTCACAGTGGCTGCACGCCGGGACTCACAACGACTAGCAGTCTTGCCACTATAAAGATTCACCTCCTGTCCCGTCGTCTTTTCTGCATCAGGAGTCACACTGTCAGCTGCAGCTGACACTCCTTCAGACAAGTCACCGACGTCACTCTCCATATGGACTACTGTGGAGCTCCCAGCATCATTATGCTCACGTGCATCATCCGGGGAAATGCGCTCAACAGCTACATTATCTCTCTCATTCACTCTCACAGCATGGACAGCAGGTCTTAAGTTTTGGCGAATCAATTTGAAAGGTTTTGGAACCCATCGAACCCTCACCTCTTGTGGTGGATCCAGATGTTCTCCGCTGCCTCCTGCGGCACTTGGTGCTAACTCTCCCCCTGAGCCAGCTCCGCCTGCCTCTACTCCACTAGGCACATGCCATAGTGCGCCTTGCCCCTGGCCCTCAGACCCAGATATATGCCGTGGCTCTCCATATCCGTCGCGGTCATCACGCCCTGACACCGTGGACCCGCGGTGACTTCGGCCGCCGCCGTGACCGTCAGCTTGCACAGGTGGGGGTGGCTCACTTGACTCCTTGCCCATCGACCGTTGGACTCGCTGCGGTGAACGCGAGCGCGATCGAGACTGAGATTCTGAGGGCTCAGATGCCTCTGGGAATGACTCAGCCGGGTCACTGGCAGCCTCTGGCTGTTCCTCCCCCTCAGATACATCATTCTCACTACCCTGTGGCTCAATGCGGCAGCCACTCAAGTCCAGCACTGCTCTATCCCGCGTAGGGATCACATCTCTCGGTCTTGTCTCAGCATTGTGCGGACCAGACGGTTGCTGAGCCGCATCATACTCCCAGTGTGGTACCCTGTTCACACAGTCTTCGGCCGTATAAGCGCAACGCGCTGTCACCACTGCCTCACTGATCTCAGGCGTGTGCCACCGCTCATGCCTGGCTATCAACTCAGAGCCCAAAACACGCGGTGAAAACGGCGGCTCACCCTCAGGCAACTCATCATCCGGCACATAGCGCCGATGCAACTGCCTGCCTGGTTCCCAGTGTGTGTGCCCCAGCGCTGGATGCTCCCCCTCAGCCCAATCCACATTTCTGCCCCTCTCCGGCATCATGTGATCACGACTGGCTGGTGGTCGCACTGCCCTAACACTAGTTGATCTCAACCATTTCTTCATGTTGGGCAAGAAACCAACGTCAGGTACTAAACGAGTATGCTCATCGGGCATGATCTCGAATTCTCCCAGCTTGTAGTTCTCCAACATGACCGGATCCACCGTAGCTTGCTCCGACATGTGGAAACGTTTCGCAAACTCTCTCAGCAGAGCTGGTGGAGAAGCTGTATGCCTGTACATACGCACTGCCCCCCCATTCCCTCGCTTCACGTAAGCTCTATCCATGTGAGGACCAGCACCCGGTCCCATATAGAAACCGAGCACTCCTCTCTCGTCCAGGTGCCTGAAGTCCTCTCTCAGGGCATACACATACATTGGACACCCGAAAGGCTTCACCTGGGCCACCACCAGATGGAACGTGTCCTCACTCACATTCCTGAACCATAACAGATATGGCACAATCTGCCTGACATCCACATTCTTCACACACTGGGCGACAAACTTCCCATCGCCCCTGGCCATACCCTCATCAGCCAGAGCCTGCAGACTCATCTGCTGAGCCTGAGCTCTCCTCGTCTGCAACTGTGCGGCTCTCACAGCCTCATTCGTTGACCACGGTTCACGACTGGACTGCACATGTCTCTCCTCCAGTTTCTGTTTGGCCTCCTTCCGCCTAACACCCTCTAGAGCTGTGCTAGGCGTCAGGTTATGTGCATGGTTCACACACATATACGCCTCTGGCCACAGAAATGCAGGCACAGCCGCTTGTAGCAGGCTTGCTCTCACACTCCTGTTCAGCACACCGATCTTTCTCTCCACCATTCCGTTGGACTCATGCTGGCACGTGGCAGTGTACGTGTGCTCAATGCCACGCCACGCGAGGTACTGAGCCAGCTGGTTAGAGCTGAACTCACCACCCTGGTCAGTGTGCAGCCTCCGCACCCCAACCTCTCTATCATACACGATCTGAGTGCGGATTCGCTCAATCAGCAGGCATACCATTTCCGCAGCCCCACTCTTGGACTTCAGCGGAATCACATGGGAATACCGGGAGTACTCATCCACCACTACCGGGATGTAGTTCATACCCCCGATTCTAACTGGCTTGATCTGCCCTGCTAGGTCAGCATGCAACACTTCTCCAGCATAGGCGGCATTCTCAGTCACCTTGCCTCCGTGCTGTGCTCTATCGCCACTTCTCTGTTCAGCCACGTGGCAACCATGACACTGAAGCGCTACCCCCGTAGGTTTCAGCATCTTCAGGTCATACAGTTGTGGGTTGTCTCTCATCAATTGGAGTACCCGATTGCCAGCATGGTGAAAAGCGATATGCACTAGGAATGATGGGTCAACCTGGAAGGAATATCCTTGTTCATTTGGTACACCGATCACTGCAGCAACTTGCTGCTGCTCTCGCACCCATTTCCCATTCCTATGGAACAAGTTATTCGCACTCGTCCAGGTTGCTCCTCTATCTACCGGCCGCATTTGCCATATTGGCCTGCCCTTCCCACAGAACCATGTCAGAGTAGGTTTTCCATCCTCATCCTCACCCTGCTCACAGTTCCTGTGGAACCCATAGCTCTGGTCATAAAAACCCGGCATCACTACCCGGTTTGCATGCTTGCCAGTATGCAAGTATATCTCAGACTTCTTCAACTCCTTTGTGGAAAGGATGTTGATAGGACTAGCTGGCACCCAGTAAACGTTTGTCAATTCTATGTCTACTGAAGTGATAGTGCCCTGCTCACTCACATACTCTCCCAGATTGGCTCTGATTGTGCCCACACCATACATGTCTAGCCTGCCCTGGTCAAGAGGCTGACACTGCGGCATATCTGGTGGCTTGATCTCGCAAAAAATATCATAGTCGAAGCATATGTTTATGTCTGAGCCACTATCTATTAGGAAAGTGTACGGCATGTTTTGAAACGGCCCATCAGCACAGTCAGCTCGCAGCTTATCTAGGTCAACTACAGCTACCTGAGGGCCACCGCGGCCCCTGCCACGGCCTCGCCCTGCAGCTGCTTGCTTCTGCAGGAATTGTTTGACCTCTGCGGAGAGCAATGGACAATCCTTTTGCATATGTCCAGGCTTATCACAGTTGAAGCATTTCCTCTTTTCTGCTCCTCCTGCTGCCCCTGCTCCCACTGCTGCTACCTGTGGGGGTGAACCTTGGCGACCACCGTAGCGTCCACCTCGGTACCCACGTCCCCCATGGCGCTGTTGTCCACCGCGATCGTCCCGTGGGAATCGCGATGGACCCTGCTTGCTGTTCGTCTGGGCATGTGTCAACAGCGTAGACACTATCTGCTGCACTGGCATGGCCTGCAGCATGGGCTGCAACAGGCTGTACTCTCTGTCTACTGCCAGCAACCGTGATCTGTACAACTGATCAGACACAGTCTCACCCAGTCCTCTCATCTGATTCACTATGCCCACCACCTCATTCACATGCTTCTCCAGCGGCTTGCCACCCTGCTGGGTACTGCTGAGCTGGTGATACAGCTTCTGTATTTCTACTTCCACTGATGGCATATACTTAGCATGTAGCAACGACCAGACCTCATGGACGAAACTACAGTCTGCCACGAAATCTCTATCCTCCTTTGGCAACGTGGTAAACGACCAGTGCATGACTTGCTCATGAGCCTGACCGCTCTGAGCAAGCGGATCATTGACTAGCAGGCTACTCTCACCCACCATCTTTGCCCAGCTCTCTACCTCCTTCTTAAATATTCGGAAGTGATCAGTCTTATAGTGCCACACCGGGAATTTGTTCTTCTCTACTAGAGATTTCCCCGGTGCTGGCCTGGGCATGGCAAGCGACAGCGCTTGCGCCAGCGTGCTTACGTCAATAGATCCAGCCGTAGCTGGTACTCCTGATGATATCGCAGCCTGCGAAGGCTGCGGTATCGGAGGCGGTATCTGTTGGGTTACCCACGCAGCTGGCGCTGCGAGGTGTGCTGGCTGTGCTCCTTGCGCCGCGGCCTGAGCTCCTGCTTCCCCCGTAGGATCAGCATTTCCTGGCAATGCAGCCTGCAGAGGACCTGCATTGGGATACCCGTAGGTCCCAACGCGCTGTTCTTCCCCGTAGGTCATGAACTGATCCTCCGCGGCCTGCTCGCGACGCGCTGTGGAACGTGTGTGGTGGCGAGGACGAACTTCTTCTCCATCCTCGCCGTCAGAGCCAATAGATCCCTGGCGAGATGCCACTGGAACTTCTCGGCGTGGTGGCATCCTGCAACACGACCATCGTGCGTCGCAGGACACGCAGACCCGTAGGCCTTTCTGCGAGACCAGTACCCTAACAGAATGCAGTCCAGCCGTAGCGTTATGCATCTGTGTACTCTAGTCTCTCTACGGACTCTACAGCTAAACGCTAGAGTGGTGTGAATCGCTCATCGGGACGCTCAGCCGTAGCCGTAGACCCCTGGACTCTATCGCAAGCATACACACATTGCTAGAATACCCACAATCATCACCGATACCATGTCGTAATTCAGTGGACCGAAGCCCTTGGGCATCGTGGGATCTAGGCACTGCCGTAGCTGTGCGCAGGGGGTCGCGCTGTCACATACCTGGCTGGTGTACAGGTTCCGCTGTGACAGGCGCTCTCAGTCTTTGGAATATAGCACGTGAGACTTTAGCAGAAGAAGAGTGATTACACTTTGATCAATAGAGCCTATATAAGCGTTCAACCAAACGTCTCATACGGATACGATCAGAATCATTGTCTGCGGCACGCAATCTAGCATGCATTGCTCGTGCATATGGTAAGCCATCGGTGCATGGCGTCCCATAGCCACTCCGGAACAGCACCGTGCATCCATGCATACATGGTCACCGTAGTCCTGTGTATGCCACCATGCATGGTCTCCGTAGTCCTGTGCATGGCTGGATCACGACATGTTGGTGTATTGGTCTCGCACAGATGCCTACGGGTCTGCGTGTCCTGCGACTTTCGATGGTCGTGTTGCAGGATGCCACCACGCCGTGAAGTTCCAACGGCATCTCACAAAGGATCTATTGGCTCTGACGGTGAGGATGGAGAAGAAGTGCGTCCTTGCCACCACACGCGCTCCACAGCGCGCCGCGAGCAGGCCGCGGAGGATCAGTTCATGACCTATGGGGAAGAACATCGTGTTGGGATCCACAGGTATCCCAATACAGGTCCTCTGCAGGCCGCATTGCCGGGTAATGCTGATCCTACGAGGGAAGCAGGAGCTCAGGCCGCGGCGCAAGGAGCGCAGCAAGCACACCTCGCAGCGCCAGCTGTGTGGACAACACAGCAGATACTGCCTCCAATACCGCAGCCTTCGCAGGCTGCGATATCATCGAGAGTAGCAGCTACGGCTGGATCCATTGATGTGAGCACGCTAGCGCAAGCGCTGTCGCTCGCCATGCCCAGGCCAGCACCGGGAAAGTCTCTGGTAGAGAAGAATAAGTTTTCGGTGTGGAACTACAAGCATGATCACTTCCGAATATTTAAGAAGGAGGTAGAAAGCTGGGCAAAGATGGTGGGTGAGAGTAGTTTGCTGATCAATGATCCACTTGCTCAGAGCAGTCAGGCTCATGAGCAGGTTATGCACTGGCTGTTTACTACACTGCCAAAGGAGGATAGGGTTTTCGTAGCAGACTGTAGCTTCGTCCATGAGGTCTGGTCGTTGCTGCATGCCAAGTACATGCCATCAGTGGAAGTAGAGGTTCAGAAGCTGTATCACCAGCTCAGTAGTGCCCAGCAGGCTGGCAAGCCGCTGGACAAGCATGTGAATGAGGTGGTGGGCATAGTGAACCAGATGAGGGGACTAAATGAGACTGTGTCTGATCAGTTATACAGGGCACGGTTGCTGGCAGTAGACAAGGAGTACAGCCTGTTGCAGGCCATGCTGCAGGCCCTGCAAGTACAGCAGATAGTGTCTACGCTGTTGACGTATGCCCAGACCAATAGCAAGCAGAACTCATCGCGGTTCTCACGGGACGATCGCGGTGGACAACAGCGCCATGGGGGACGAGGGTACCGAGGTGGACGCTACGGTGGCCGCCAAGGTTCACCCCCACAGGTAGCAGCAGTGGGAGCAGGGGCAGCAGGGGGAGCAGAAAAGCGGAAGTGCTTCAACTGTGATAAGCCTGGCCATGTGCAGAAGGATTGCCCTTTGCTCTCCGCAGAGGTGAAGCAATTCCTGCAGAGGCAAGCAGCTGCAGGGCGAGGCCGTGGCAGAGGCCGCGGTGGCCCTCTGGTGGCTGTTGTTGACCTAGACAGCTGCGAGCTGACTACGCTGATGGGCCATCTCCCAACATGCCGTACACGCTCCTGATTGACAGTGGCTCAGACATCAACATATGCTTTGATTATGACATGTTCTGTGAGATAAAGCCACCAGATGTGCCATAGTGTCAGCCCCTTGACCAGGGCAGGCCAGACATGTATGGTGTGGGCACAATCAGGGCCAATCTGGGAGAGTACGTCAATGAGAAAGGCACTATCTGTCGTAATTCAGTGGACCGCGGCCTAAGGCCTGTGGGATCCTGAGCATGTCGTCATGCGCAGGGGTTGGTGCTGTCACATACCTTGCTGTCTTAGGTATCTGTCCGTGACAGCGCCTGTACCTTCAGTTGGAGGATGAATGCACGTGAGTCTTAGGACAGTAGAAGAGAGAGTGATTACACTACGATCTGTAGAGCCTATATAAGCGTTCAATCAACGTCTCATACGGATACGATCAGAATCAATGTCTGCGGCACGCAATCTTGCATGCATTGCTCGTGCATATGGTCAGCCATCGGTGCATGGCTGCCCCATAGCCACTCCGGATCAGCACCGTGCATCCACTCCATGCATGGTCACCGTAGTCCTGTGCATGGCTGGATCACGACACTATCATGCCAGTAGATGTAGAATTGACAAATGTCTACTGGGTGCCGGCGAGTCCCATCAACGTCCTTTCCACAAAGGAGTTGAAGAAATCTGAGATCTACTTGCATACTGGCAAACATGCGAACAGGGTAGTGATGCCCGGTTTTCATGACCAGATCTATGGGTTCCATAGGAACTGTGAGCAGGGTGAGGATGCGGATGGAAAGCCCACTCTGACATGGCTCTGTGGGAGAGGCAGGCCCATATGGCAGATGCGACTGGTTGACAGGGGAGCAGCCTGGACTAGTGCGACTAACCTGTTCCATAGAAATGGGAAGTGGGTACGTGACCAGCAGCAAGTGGCTGCAGTGACTGGTGTACCAGATGGACAGGGATCTCCCTTCCAGGTTGACCCATCATTCCTTGTGCATATCGCTTTTCACCATGCTGGCAATCGGGTACTCCAGTTGATGAGAGACAACCCACACCTGTATGACCAGAAGTTGCTGAAACCTACGTGGGTGGCGATTCAGTGTCATGGTTGCCATGTGGCTGAGCAGAGAAGTGGAGATAGGGCACAGCACGGGGGCAAAATGACTGAGAATGCCACCTATGCTGGAGAAGTGTTGCATGCTGACCTAGCAGGGCAGATCAAGCCAGTGGGCATCGAGGGTATAAATGACATCCTAGTTGTGGTGGATGAGTATTCTCGATATTCCCACGTGATCCCGCTGAAGTCCGAGAGTGGGGCTGCGGAAATGATATGCCTGCTGATTGAGCGAATCCGCACTCAGATCGTGTATGATAGGGAGGTTGGGGTGCGGAGGCTGCACACTGACCAGGGTGGTGAGTTCAGCTCTAACCAGCTGGCTCAGTACCTCGCGTGGCGTGGCATTGAGCACACGTACACTCCCACGTGCCAGCATGAGTCCAATGGGGTGGTGGAGAGAAAAATCGGTGTGCTGAACAGGAGTGTAAGGGCAAGCCTGCTGCAAGCGGATGTGCCTGCATTTCTGTGGCCAGAGGCGTACATGTGTGTGAATCATGCACATAACCTAACGCGTAGCACAGCTGTAGAGGGTGTTAGGCGGAAGGAAGCCAAGCAGAGACTAGAGGAGAGACACGTGGAGTGCAGTTATGAGTCGTGGTCAACGAATGAGACTGCGAGAGCTACGCAACTGAAGTCCAGGAGAGCTCAGGCTCAAAGGATGAGTCTGCAGGCTCTGGCCGATGCGGGGATGGCCAGGGGCGATGGGAAGTTTGTGGCTCCGTGTGTGAAGAATGTGGATGTCAGACAGATCATACCGTATCTGTTGTGGTTCAGGCATGTGAGTGAGGACACGTTCCATCTGGTGGTGGCCCAGGTGAAGCCTTTCGGGTGTCTGATGTATATGTATGCCCGGAGAGAGGATTTCAGGCACCTGGACGAGAGAGGAGTGCTCGGTTTCTATATGGGACCGGGTGCAGGTCCTCATATGGACAGAGCTTACGTGAAGCGAGGGAATGGGGGAGCAGTACGTGTGTAGAGGCATACAGCTTCTCCACCAGCTCTGCTGAGAGAGTTTGCGAAACGTTTCCACATGTCGGAGCAAGCTACGGTGGATCCGGTCGTGTTGGAGAACTATGAGCTGGGAGAATTTGAGATCATGCCCGATGAGCATACTCGTGTAGTACCCGACGTTGGTTTCTTGCCCAACATGAAGAAATGGTTGAAGTCAACTAGTGTTAGGGCAGTGCGACCACCAGCCAGTCGTGATCACATGATGCCAGAGAGGGGCAGAAATGTGGATTGGGCTGAGGGGGAGCATCCAGCGCTGGGGCACACACACTGGGAACCAGGCAGGCAGTTGCATCGGCGCTTTGTGCCGGATGATGAGTTGCCTGAGGGTGAGCCGCCGTTCTCACCGCGTGTTTTAGGCTCTGAGCTGATAGCCAGGCATGAGTGGTGGCACACGCCTGAGATCAGTGAGGCAGTGGTGACAGCGCGTTGCGCTTACACAGCCGAGGATTGTGTGAACAGGGTAGCACACTGGGAGAACGATGTGGCTCAGCAGCCGTCTGCTCCGCACAATGCTGAGAAAAGACCGAGAGATGTGATTCCTATGAGGGATAGAGCAGTGCTGGACATGGGCGGATGCCGCATTGAGCCACAGGGTAGTGATAATGATGTGTCTGAGGGGGAGGAACAGCCAGAGGCTGCGCATGATTCGCCTTTGTTGGCTGGGTCATCCTCAGAGGAGTCTGAGCCCTCAGAATCTCAGTCCAGATCGCGCTCCCGTTCACCGCAGCGAGTCCAACGGTCGATGGGCAGGGAGCCGAGTGAGCCACCCCCACCTGCGAAATCTGATAGCCACGGGAGGATCGACCGAAGGCAAGGGTCAGCGGTGTCAGGACGTACAGCACGCTGGGAGCACGATAAGCCACGGCATGTGCTACAGCGTGATGTGTCGTGATCCAGCCATGCACAGGACTACGGTGACCATGCATGGAGTGGATGCACGGTGCTGATCCGGAGTGGCTATGGGGCAGCCATGCACCGATGGCTGACCATATGCACGAGCAATGCATGCAAGATTGCGTGCCGCAGACATTGATTCTGATCGTATCCGTATGAGACGTTGATTGAACGCTTATATAGGCTCTACAGATCGTAGTGTAATCACTCTCTCTTCTACTGTCCTAAGACTCACGTGCATTCATCCTCCAACTGAAGGTACAGGCGCTGTCACGGACAGATACCTAAGACAGCAAGGTATGTGACAGCACCAACCCCTGCGCATGACGACATGCTCAGGATCCCACAGGCCTTAGGCCGCGGTCCACTGAATTACGACATGGTATCGGTGATGATTGTGGGGATTCTTGTGATGTCTATTAGCATGCGATAGAGTCCAGGGGGAACCTGCGGTTACGGCTGCACACTCCGATGAGTGTGCTACACCGCTCTAGTGTATAGCCGACCGTAGAGAGACTAGAAAAGCTAATGCAGAATGCTACGGCGGAGCTGCATTATGCTTGTGTGCTGGTCTCGCAAAGAGGCCTACGGGTCTGCGTTTCCTGCGACATATGGTGGTCATGTTGCAGGACACCACCACTCCGAGACGATTCAATGGCATCTCGCCAAGGGTCTATCGGTTCTGACGGTGTGGAGGGAGCAGTAAACCTTCCGCATCATCGCACTCGCTCTACAGTGCGCCGCGAGCAGGCCGCGGAGGTCAGTCCATGCCCCCACGGGGAAGGACAAGACGCTGGGACCTACGGGTATCTCAGTGTTAACGCTCTGCAGGCCGCCATGCCGGGCAACGCTGATCCTACGGGGAATGCGGGTGCTCAGCCAGCGGTGCACGGAGCGCAGGAAGTGC
>UNSF01000047.1:455000-591658 GCA_900538255.1 Ulva mutabilis | reverse complement strand
CGTCGCCCCCGCCGTCACCGCCCCCCTTCCCCCCTCCATCCCCACCTCCACCTCCACCGCCCTCACCACCACCACCGTTCCCGCCACCCTCTCCCCCCCCTTCCCCGCCTCCATCACCCCCTCCCCCTCCCCCTCCGTCTCCACCACCTCCAGCCCCACCTCCACCGCCGCCAGCGCCCCCACCACCACCATCCCCCCCACCACCCTCCCCTCCCCCTTCCCCTCCCCCACCCCAAGCCCGCCGCCCTCCCCTCCACCGCCACCCAACCCCCCTTCGCCCCCCCCATTCCCTCCCCCCCCACCATCCCCCCCACCACCGCCGCCGCTGACCGCAGTCCTCGGCCCCCTCCCCCCCAATGTCACCAACACCATCCCCGACCCCCCTCCCACCGGCCCCGACGAAACCCCCCCCGAAATCTTCCTCCTCGGTGACTCACACCTCCGCGTCCCCCTGGGAACACCATTCTTCGACCCCGGTGCCCGCGCCATCGACCCAGACGGCTCAGACGTCACCATAACCACCACCGGCGCCGCTGCTGTGCGGACTGACACCGTCACCCTCCCCCCCGGCGTGCTGCCCGCCGCCACAACCCTGACCAGCAACGCAACGCCGGCCGCTGCACAGCCGCCGTATGCCATCGTGTACACAGCGACAGACGCAGCAGGCAACACGGCCACCGTGAGCCGCACAGTGTCAGTCTACGATGCATGCGCGCCGCTGGAACGCTGGTGTCCCGATGCCCGCCTCTGTTCCATCAGCGGCATGTGCCTCTCCTTCAACCCCTGCCTCAGTACGACGCACGCCGCGCTGTTCCCCGACATTTGCGTCAGCAGCGCCACGGACGACGGAGAGTTCGCGGTTGTCACAGACACGATCGCGCCGCGGCTCAGCGTCCTCGGCAGCGGCCCGCTCGCGGCGACGGGGCCAGAGGCGTACGTGCGCTACACCTACGCCACCGCGGTGGCGACGGCGGCGTGGGTGGACCCTGGCGTGCGTGCTGTGGACAACGTGGACGGCGATATCAGCGGCCGCGTGGCCGTGTTTGGCCGCAAGGCGCTGCGGACGGAGTGGGTAACGGCCTTCGGCGCACCGAATGTGCTGACATACCTTGTGCGGGACGCGGCGGGCAACGCGGCTGTGCCGCAGCAGCGGTGGGTGTTTGTGGCGTGTGCGGCGGGCGAGGCAGAGTGCGCGCACGCATCAGGCCGGCGGTTCTGCTCGACCGGCGGTGCATGCAGTGAGCCGGTGACTGCCGAGCCGGGGCCTCCGCCGAACGTGACACTGCTGGTGTGCACCCACCTGCACTGCACACTCTTTCCGCTGCTCTCCGGTCACCCGCCCGGATGCGGCTGCCACACACCCGTTCTGCCTCCGTGTTTCTGGGTGTGCTACCAAAGAATGCATACCCAGACTGTGTCAACTGCAATCTGTTGGCGCTGTAAACCTGCGGGTGATTCCTCCCCGGCGTGACCCACGTCCCTCCTATGGTCTTTCTTCCCGCAGTGCGCTCTACGGACGCGTGACAGTCTGTTGTCGCACATGCATGCACTGCCCTGGTGGCCGACATGTGGCGGAGGTGGGCTTGGACAGATTGACGTGCATGGACGCCTTGCTTGGCTCGGCTAATATTAGCGCTGATTGTGACCTTCAGATCTGAGCTAGTCAGAGATAGAGCTAGGCTGCGCCAGTCTGAGTTGCAGCGCGCGTGCAGGGCCCTGTGACAGTCACGGTGGAGCAAGGCGCAGCGTACGCGCTGTGCCCACAGCCGAGGCCGCTGGACGTTGTGTGCGACCCCGGAGCCGTGGCTCATGACGCTGTGGAGGGCGACCTTACGGAGCGGCTCGAGGCGTGCAGCAGCAGCGAGCAGCGGTTCCTGGTCGCGCGGTTTGGGCTGCAGGGCTGCCTGCTGGACACGTCTGTCGCGCCTGCGCTGCTCGCGGTTACATTTACTGTGCAGGACAGCATTGGTCAGGTTGGCACTGCGACCAGGTGTGTGCCCTGTTGCTGACAACTACACAATTTGGAGCCTGGTCAGTGCCTTGCTGGACAACACAGGAGTGGCGTCTGTGGTGTTAGGAATGGCCGTTGGTTCGTCCGTGCTACCTCAACGCATACTGACCTCATTCTTGGTATGCGCAGCTTCGGGCTGTTGGTGGAGGCAGAACTTGGTGACACGGACTAATGGCGATGTTGCAGTTGAGCATTTGCATGGGCATCTACCAATGTTGGCGCATTAGCGCTGTGGCTCACACACACACACCCACACCCACACACACACACACACACACAAGTGCATGCTGACCCGAGCCTCCGGAGCAAACAAATTTGAATGATACGCACTTGAAGCGCATCCATCCGTCCACGCGTGCAGGTCCATTGCCGTCGTGCCAACCTGCCGCCAGCAGGAGTTCCGCTGCCCTGATGGCAGCTGCTCGGTGGATGGCAGCTGCTCCGACGCAGTCGCTGTGGCCAGTGGCAGCGCTTCAGCCGCCGTCGCCGCGGCCCTCTCCACGGCGGGCAACACGCCACCCCGCCTGACACTGGTTCAGACACCCTCCATCGGCGCAACAGTGGAGGTGCGCCAGGGCACCGTGTATGCTCCGTGCGACCCGGACACTCCAGCAGAGTTTCAGGCCGAGTGTGAGCCAGGCGCGCTTGCTGCGGACGATGAAGACGGCGACCTGACCGGCAGCATCGTGGTGCGCATCCGGTAAATGATTTCTATTGTAAGGCTATGCTGGTGGACAGTGCAGTGTGGCCATACTGGTGTGTGCGCACCTATGTGTCCACAGAGTGCGCTGCACACCCTCATCATGCAGCATTGCAACACACGACCAACGAGCACTGGTGGAGTTACCACAAAGGCGGTTGTCACAAAGAATCCGAACGTCAATTCCACCGAACGTACATTTTGTGGGGTTGGCGATGGCTGCTTGGCGTGCGCAGGGGTGCCCTCCTGCCGACTGCCGGGTGTACGGCTGCCCCGGGCATGAATTCACCGTCAAGGGCGTCCGCGGCTGCGGCATTGACACCGCGGCAGTCGCCGTCGGGACGCAGCTGACGCTGGAGTTTCTGGTGGCGGATGCCGGCGTGCCGGCGCTGGTTGCCAACGTGACCCGGACCATCAGGGTCGTGCGCCGGTGCCCGATCGGAGTGAACTACTGCTCTGTGGACAACACATGCTCTCTTGTGTGGACCCATCTGCTTGCATGCCCTGTGATAATTCTGGTATTTGGACACTATACCACAAATCTCATGTACATCGCAATGTACATGAGATTCGTGGTACACCATTTGTTGTGTCTAAACCATTGTAGTTTCAAAGCACCAGAATCATCACATGCCCAATACACTCCCGCACGCTCCGGTTGGATTCTGGCGCGTGCTCCTGGCTCCATGCATGTATGCCATGGTGCCAATGGCGTCGAGTGTGCCGTAAAAAGTACAGAGTATAAACCAGTGTTTGATGCTACGGTGGAATGTGCGGGAGCCGCGCCTGCACCACGGGTGACATCTGTAGCTCGAAGCACCGCACACGAGCATCCACCGCCAGTGACTACAAGCGTGTCTCATGGACACACGAGTGTGCAGCGAACACACATGTTGTTTACTTTTGATTTTGTTTCTACTTCTGTTTTTGTTTTGATCTGTTGTCTTTCAACACATGTGTGCTGCGATCCGCTGCATGGAGCATCCGGGATGCCCTGACAATGCATCGCGGCCTCAGACAGCACAGGAGCTCCCGCCTGCCCAGAAACTGCCACCGCTTTGCCAGTCTGTCTGCGCGTCCAGCCACATGAGCCTGTAACATCTGTGAGTCCTAATCAGTTGGTCATCATGCCTCCAGTGTGTCCACACAGGTGCCGTGCCACCTTCGCAAGGGCCTGGGCTACATCCTGCTTTCCAACACCGCCCCCGAGATCACCCTGACCGCCCCAGGCAGCCGCATCATCCGCCTGCCGTACCCTGACCTCTCCGCGCAGCCCACCCTCAGCCTCACCCCGTGCCCCTCCGCCACCACCCACTTCACCTCCACACCCCCCTTCTCCCGCTGCGGCGCCACCGCCTCTGACACCGAAGACGGCGACGTCTCGGCGCTGGTCTCTGTGGAGCAGCTGCATGCATGCGACGCCGTGGCCACGGCGGCACAGGACGCCGACGCCGGTGCAGCAGCATCAGCCGCATGCGTGTTCTGCTCCGCGGACTCGATGGATCGGGGCATGTGTCCAGGGGGGCGCACGTACACGTATCGCTATGCGATGCTCGACTCTGACTCAAATGTGGCTGAGGTGGACCGGGAGGTGGTGGTGGAGGCGCCGGTGGCGTGGGTGGCCGCGAGCGCGCTCTTCCGGAACCCCCGCCGCAGCGCGATGCGGGTGCTGGCCGCGTACGAGGCTCAGGAGTGGGTTATGCCGGCGTGGCCGGACACGGTTAGCGTGCGCGGCCGCGCGGTCATGCATGCTGTCGGCGGCCTGCTGGGGGGGATGTTTGTGCCGGAGGATGTGCGAGTGGAGGGCGCCGTGCCTGTCTTCCGCGAGGGGGAGTGGGTGGTGAATGTGTCGCTGGCTGTCGCGGTGACTGGCCGGCATGCGCTGCCGTGGTTCGAGCGGGACGCCTACATGGACGATCTGCGCGGCAGTGTGCGCGGCTACGCAAACGTTGCCGCCACTACCGCAGGACCGGGTGGCGGGGCGGCACGGGCGCTGCTACGGCAGGGGTCGCGTGGACGCCTCGGGCCAAAGGTGGACACGGCTGGGGAGTTTCCAGACATGCGGGGCCGGGCTGATGCGCAGGGGAGTGACGGGGCTGCGGGGATTGTGGCTGTGGGGTCAGCGCGGCGGCTGCAGGATGGGGAGCTGCCGTTGGGCCTGTACCCGGCGGTGGCGTCAGTCCAGGTGTGGCCGCCAGCTCTTTGAATTCAACGGCCACGTGGTCAGCATCACATGCCGCTTTCCTGCCAACAGTCACGTTGCTGAATATTGGTGCGCGGTTTTCTCCTTGCTCCTGCAGAGCTGCCTGGCTGCCTTCGTGATCACACGATGCAGGATTCATTCAATAGTGCTGCCGAACACACCGACACACCGACACCATGGCCGTCGGCTCCGCCAGCAGTCGTGCCTGCCCGGGGCGGTCACAAGAGAAAGAACATAGTTGCTGACTCCGCATCGTTGCGCATGCTGCAGGCCGTGTTTGTGCAGCTGGCCATGGCTGGAAGTACCTCCGCAACGCCCAGCGCCAGCAGCGGCAGCAGCCCCGCCACAGCCACGGCCGCCCCGCCCGATGTCCTCGCGGCGACTGCACAGACCTTTGCAGACACCTGGCTGGCCCTCGCGCAAGCGGGCAGCGGCGGGTCGTCGTCATCCACCGCGGCCGCGGGCTACCGCCCGGAGCTCCTTGGGGTCACCGGCGCGGCGCGCGTGGTGGTGCCGGTGGCAACGGCCGCAGCGGCAGGGGGGGAGGCGGAGGTGCGGCTGCTGCTGCCGTACATGCTGGAGGCACTGCGGGCGGAGCAGCGGCGGCTGCCTGGCGCCCTTGCAGCGTCTTTGTGGGACGACGGTGCGTTTTCGGGGCTCGTGGATGGTTGCCTGCCACGTTGCATGCGCACGTCTGAGAGGGGTTGCCGGCTGGTTTACCCCTTCGGCTCGTCGGTCCCAGTTCGCCAGAGATGTCAATGGCCTAATCGACTATGGCAGGTAATTAAATTTTCATTCACATTTACATTTACTAGTCATAGCAAATCCATCCCTTGGCCAGCACCCGTGCATGTTCATCCCATGCCCAGCACGCAGCACGCTGCAGTGGTGATCGCGGAAGACGACCTCGCGCTGGCGGCGCTGGTGGACGCCCTCCTCGACGCCCACGCCGAGGCGGTCGCGGCCGAGGAGGAGCGGCTACAGGCGGCCGCTGCCTTCCTCAGCCTCGGCGCCCTTGACCCCGATGCCCGTGGCGACTCGGTGCGGGATGTGAGCACCACCGGCGTAACACCCGCTGTCGCCCAGGTGCTGCCTCCGCTGCCGCCTCCACTCTAACAAAATTTACTGCCCTCTGTTAGCCGCTGGATGACCAGCGTCCGTTTGGGCCAGTAACGTTTTGACATTTTTGGGTTTACAACAGCTCAGTTGGACTGAGAGCCCGCCGTTTCTGGACTGTGGTTGAGAGTACGCACTTGTCGTCAACGCATAGCATGTGGCCCTGTTGCCATTGAGGATCGCACTTGTGCGCCATAGCTTGGCTGGGATGAGGGAAAACGTAAGACTGCATGCAGGCTCTGCAGCAGATGGCAGTGCTGAGCTGGCCCCTCTGCTCAAATCGAGACATTCTTGGCGCCGCCAACATGACTTTCCAGATTCCGACGGCGGGGATCGTCAGCAGGAGCGCTGCTGCGCACACCCCTCTCAGCCGCCGCCTACTTGCACCCCTTCTCCCAACAGAGACAGAGCTTCATCGGGAGTCAGGCCAGATAGCGGCAACTTCATCTTTGCGCCTTCAAGCAAACACGCCAGTGGTGGGTTCCGCGTCACACGGCGCTGATTCGTATGCAGTGCGACATGATGCCCATGCCCCAACCACAGCACAGCACAGCACGTCCTACCAAGGCACGGGACGCGGTGCGCGTGAGCTTGACGTCGACCATGCAATGCCGGGTCATACAGTGGAGCGGCCTGCTTTCCGCCCCGCGGTTTTGACTGAAGCCGCTGCGGTTTGGCCCCATGCTGAGGTGCGCAGCACACAGCAGGCTACGTTTCCGCCGCAGGAACCGGTGGCAAGCCGAGGGAGGCTCACAGACGCGGCTGCCGTGGTGGGGGCGCTGGTGACGGTGGCTGCTGCGGCGGACGCAGCACGCAGCGCAGCTGCCCCGGCGCGCCTGTCGAGGGAGGCGGCAGCGGAGCTGCGGGCGGCGCCGCTGGGCACGCTGCGGCAGGGCCTGTCGTGGGGGCCACGACGCATGGCAGGGGGCCCGGGGCTGAACGCGGTGGTGGGCGGCGTGCTGCTGCATCAGACACGCAGCGACCGGCATCCCCAGTGTGAAAAGGTGTGATCGAGCTGTCATCGCAGTGCTGTGTCCGTGCCTGTGCTTTTTTGAAAGACCTAGATGTGTCTGCGCTGAAAACCTCCCGCACATCCACACTTGTTCGGCATCGCCGTCGCTAGCTATTTGATTGCAGCTAATCAGCACCGAAACGTAAACCGACCAACAGGCGAAAAACCCAGAACAGGAGCCCAACAGCAGCAACCAGCAGCACAGCCGTGTGCACAAGCTGTTGGGTGATGCCGTGCTACCCAGCTCGCACTCTGTCTGAGATGCGTTACAGAGATATGCTCCACAAGGTGGTAGAACACACAGGTACGATTCATGGCAATGCATCCAACACATTCACCATGGCCGATTGCCGTTCGCAAACTGAAACACAACAGCTTCAGTAGTAGTAGTAGTAACGCGCTACAGGTTCCTCGAAACGTTCTCTCACTCTATTCTACTGTGCTGCTAACAGCACGGCTCACTACACACTCAGAACTGCTCCACCGGCTCGCACTCTGTGGCCCCGGAGGGCTGGCAAGCCGTGTATACGATACACGGTCTTCGGCGTATTACACGATATTTACGATGTATTGTTACATCGAGGGGCTCCGATCCAGTGCACCAAGCGAACGTACAACTAGATTCTAGACTCACATGCTACCCAGCAGATGCAAGCCGGCCAGGCGATCACCTGGCACAAACTGCGCACCCGTGAGCCGTGCTACCCTGGACATGGTCTTTCTGATCACAAACCCGTTTCCTTTCACTGTCGCCGCACTGAACTCCCGCAAGGAGTTCTCAATCCAGCGAGCCTTTGCTCTCTTGTCGAACGGCCCAACCAACGACACTGCCAGCGTGTTGAGGTACTGCATGGCATGCGACCCTAGTCTGCCATATGTCTCGTGCACAACCGGCACCACCTTGTACGATCCCTGCACACTTTCTTTGTACTTGTTGAGTTTGAACTGTTCGCGTACGGCGGCCGCGTGCCCCTGTGCCCCCGATGCTTTCCCCACCACAGCCACCCCAGATGGGTGGATGAAGCTGACATCTAGTACATACACGTCCACGTCCGGACCATTTGCTAGGATGTCCCCCCTACTGTCGTCCCTGTAGCGTCTGTCCAGGCTGCGCATCACAGGCTCAATTGATGTGGACACCCCTGCCGCTCTTACTCGACGGCGCCAAGCCGTAACGGCAATGTTGTGGCGCAACGTCCAGCAGTCGGCATTGTGTCGACATGTCATGGCATGATCTACGTCGCCGGGCTTCACCCGAGCATTGCAATCACATATCACTTCCCCATCTAACGGCGGCAGGGGGGAAAGTCCGCCCCTGAACCGCATCCCATGCACAAAATCCCCATCATTCAGAGTCAGCATGCGGTTGGTTGGGAGGGAATCCAGGAACAGTGAGGCAACACGACAGGCGCAGCTGCGCATGCGTGCAAGGTCCTTTGCGCCACCAGGGGTGCTGCCCAGCTGTTGCAGCAGCGCGTCGTGCCGTGTCTGCGCTACTGCCCTGGTCACTTTTCTGCTCACACCGGGAAGGCCAGTGGCGATGAAGACGTTGTCGAGCTCCTCTGGCCCCCAGTCTGCCTCCGGCGGCATTGCTGCACGCAGCGCTGTCCATTTTTCTTGTAGGCCTGTGGCAACGTCGCCTTCGGCGAATGGGCGGAAGTCGGGGGGGCCATCGCGCATGGCGTCATGCGCCAGCGCGGCGCTGGACAGATAGGCTGCATCTGCCTCGTGCTCCGTGACGTCCATGAGGCCAAATCCGCCGTGGCGCAGCGGTAGGCGGAGTTGCTCCTCGGCGTATTTACGATGTATATTAGAAAATGCCGTATGTTCCGTATATTTTGCCTAACATACGTGTACGATTAACAATGCAAGGATGTACGATTTCGGGGTATGTACGGTTTCGGCGTATTTGTACAGTGTGTACAGTACCCGCTGTTGCAAGGTGGCCACGGATGCTACTTCAGCCTTGCAAGACGCCAAACAAATCCAAAATGCAAACGATAAAAAGCATGCGGATCTACATAACAAGAGGTGTCCATTGCTACCACATTTGGTCTGTGTACTTAAGAATTCTGATAAGTGTGCTGGTAGATACGGCTCTTATGGCCTCGGGCTGTATACGTTATGTACGTTAATCACCGTTTTTAATATACGACGACATGTATGGTATAATTACAGTATACGTATAGTACACATATAGATTGAGAATTCCTTGCAAGTTTAGTGCGGCGACAGTGAAAGGAAACGGGTTTGTGATCAGAAAGACCATGTCCAGGGTAGCACGGCTCACGGGTGCGCAGTTCGTGCCAGGTGATCGCCTGGCCGGCTCGCATCTGCTGGGTAGCATGTGAGTCTAGATTCTAGTTGTACATTCGCTTGGTGCACTGGATCGGAGCCCCTCGATGTAAGAGTACACGTATAGTATATGTATAGTACACACGTATATTATACGTATATTGTAGGTATACTATAAGTATATTATACGATTACACGTATATTGCCGTATATCGAGAATTCAGAATCGTACTTTTTCACTACAATGTCCAGGTGATCTCAAAGCTGGTGTCCGAGTGCGCCGTGCCACGCGGCACCGTGCTCGCGGCGCCATACGCGCAGGCCCGCATCACCGCCAAAACCGCGCAGGAGCCCTTCGGCTACGACCCCCGCTGGCTGCCGAGCTCAGCACTGTACGACGAGCAGCTGGCGGGGGAGGCGGCCGCGTGGTACAACGCAAGTACGGAGCTCGACCCCTTCACCGGCATTCCGCGCGCGTTTGCACCGCGGCGGCTGCCGTTCAAGCGCCCTGGCACGCTTTTGGTGTTTGACCGCGGGCTGTCTACGGCGGCGATGGAGGTGCGGCCGTGTGATCTGCTGCTGTGCATGCTGTGCGGTGTGGACCGCAGCCTGATGGGCGTTGCACGGTGAGCATGTGGGGAGATGGAGGCACAGGGTCAACCGTGTGCCGCTGCTTCGTGTGCTACCCATGCATGGGCCGTGTTCTGCTGCGTGTTGTCGTGTGCAAGCCGGCTCCTGGTCTGGCATGCTGTTGATTCATGGGCCGTCACGCTGTCGCGCTGGGCACGCTGGCTCTGCTACGCGGCCTTCGCCCCCGCTGCGATTCTCACTGTAATAATGAGCAGGTCAGGCTTGGCAAGACAGCATGTGCATGGTGTGCACGCAGGGCCTGCTGAACTTCCTGCGTGACAGCCGCTTCCTTGACGACCTCACCGCACAGCTCGAGGTTGAAGTTCTCAGCGTGAACGACGCGCTGCGCGTGGTCGGCTACGCGCGTGCCACGCTGACCGCCTCGCCCTGGGGCACCCTCGAAGCTGACGCCATTGTGCTGCCGCTGCCGCTGCGCCTGTACTCGCTGACCGTGGCAGGTGTGCTGCGTGCTGGGTATGACGCGGCACTGCTGGTGGCGCTGGCCGTGTTCATGTGCAGCACATGGGCGCCCCTGCACGCACCGTTTGTGGCGTGGGTGAGCCAGTGGTGGGTGGCCGGGCGACTGCAGCGAAAGGGGGTGCGTTGCCACGCACATGTTGCATGCATGCTGTGCTTGTGCATATATATCTGCACGGCCTACAGGACTACCGCCAGTGCGCGCTAGTGCTTGCCAACGAGTCACGCTTATGCAATGCTGTCTCCGACAGCACGGAATAGAGCCATACCTTCTCTGTCGTTGGCTGTCTAGATGTGTCTAGATGTCACCCGAGCCATTCAGCTGCATAAGCAGCGCCATTCATAGCACTGCAACCTTCCAGCATTTGTCTCTCCTGGTCAATCAGGCCTCACCCGTGCTGCGTGCTGCGCAGGACTACCTGGGCGCCCGCAAAGCACGCGAGCTGTCCGCTGCAGCGCTACTCTCCCTCAAGCGCCAGCTCATCGCAAAGACGCTGCTGCGGCTCGCGTGCTGCGCTGTGATGGCCACGTCAGGCCTCATGCTGCTGGCCATGCTGGGCACGCAGCAGGCGCTGCCGCAGCTGCTGCAGCGAACGTACGGAGTGTATGACGCACAGGAGGGCACGCCTGCCCGGCCGTGGCTGCTCGCTCGCGGCTCTGCCGATCTTCCGGAGGCTGTAGAGGTGAGCCGCTTCCCCAGCCTTGTCAATGCCTTCTCAAGACCGCACTTTAATTGATTGTTCAGATTGTCGACATCCGAACGGCTCATTGTGCACGCTAGAACAAGGCAGCATCTGCCTTCACTCCCAACCTGCATGCGGTCTAGATCTGTGCCTGCCCTCACAAAAACGCTTTCATTGCTCCTCCAACTACATACTCAGCACAGACGCACCCACCCCAACTACCAAATCCCACTGCAGATCTGCTGATCATGCCATAACATCTTTGCAGTCCTATAGCACACTCGCTTGCTTATTCGTGGCCCTCGCTGTTGGGCTGTTGCGCTGTTGTGTTGATCTCCGTGCAGCACCCACCCTCCTCAAATCCCTACCCACAAACTCCCAACCAACTCACTACAGAATCAAGCCCCTACCCACAAACTGCCAACGCACCCCCAAACTTGCTGCAGGTGCCCAACGGCTTTGCCGGCGCCGACCTCACTGCCGCCACAGCACGCCCCACCCTCCCGGTCCCCGCCCCCCGCGCCCCTGGCCGCTACTTCCTCCCGGAGGACCCCCGCGGCCTCCGCCGCCTCACTTGTGCCGCCTGGGTCGTGCGGCTGCTCGTGCAGCTGCACAGCGCGTACGTCGCGCAGCACGGCGCCGTGCTCATCGCACTGCTGCTGCTGCTGTTCGCGCACCTCGCCGAGCTGCCGCGCATCGCCACCATCGTCGTCACGCTTGCCGAAAGCGTCGGGCCCGTGCTCGAGTTCTGTGCCGTCATGGTGCCGGCGGTCGCGTGCCTCGCCGTCAGCGGCTGCCTCACCGTCGGCGGCCCCCGGTACTGCTCCGCCTCGCCACCACCTCCCATCTGCCATCTACAGCTCACCCTCACCCTATCCGCTGTGGCGCCAATGCCTGTTGCACAGCATGTTGTTGCTGTGCCGTACTCTCGCCAATTGTTGAACCCCTCATCTCTGATTTTTTGGCTGTGCATTCCCAAATACAGCAGCTTTGATGGACACGTTTGAGAGCAATTTCCGAGGCAGGTGGTCCAATCTTTTGCAAATATAAGTATGCTGCGTGTAGGTATACAGAATCACGCGCACTGTGGTTCGTGCCCGCTTGTGTGATGACCTCAACCAACCTGTATCCGCACCTGCCAGGCCAGTTCCGAGCAAGCCGCAGCCGTGCAGCACATGCCATGCGTGCTGGCACTCTTCATGTTGACACTCTATATGCTGACACTCTATATGCTGACACTCTACATGCTGACACTCTATATGCTAACCCTCTGCGGCCGGGGGTGCAGGTACGAGCCGCTATCGCGGCTGTGGCCGTCGGTGGTGCTGCACATGTCGTACCTCTTCCTCGGGGACGCCGGCGACCTCAAGCAGGCCGTCCTCGGCAACGACTTCGAGCACACCCCCTTTGAGCTGGTGCGCCGCTTGCGCTCACCCCCAGAATTGTGTAAGCAGACACTTGTGTAAGCAGACGCTTGTGTAAGCACAGCCGTCCTCCAGCCCTGCATACACACGCAGCTGCCCTCCAACAGCCGCCCTCCAACAGCTGCACTCCAACAGCTGCACTCCAACAGCTGCACTCCAACAGCTGCACTCCAACAGCTGCACTCCAACAGCTGCTCTCCAACAGCTGCACTCCAACAGCTGCACTCCAACAGCTGCACTCCAACAGCCGCCCTCCAACAGCCGCACTCTAACAGCTGCTCTCCAACAGCTGCACTCCAACAGCTGCACTCCAACAGCTGCACTCCAACAGCTGCACTCCAACAGCTGCACTCCAACAGCTGCACTCCAACAGCTGCACTCCAACAGCCGCCCTCCAACAGCCGCCCTCCAACAGCCGCACTCTAACAGCTGCTCTCCAACAGCTGCACTCCAACAGCTGCACTCCAACAGCTGCGGCTGCAGGGTGGTTGCCACGGCCCAGGTCCGGCGGCGAGCCCAGGCAGCCACCGGACAAGACTAGCTGCCAGCACGCAGGACGGCCGTTCCAGCGGAAGTGGCGCCGCCACAAAAGACACTGCTGCTCAGCGGCAACGCAGCAGATCTTCTCGAATCCTGCTAGTGCCATAATACTCGTCTGATACTGGTGAGGTGCAGGGCGCTGAGCGGGGGGGCTGCGGCGTGCAGGTGCTGTCGGCGCTGGACTACTACCTGCTGCCGACGCTGCTGCAGTTTGTGGTGCTCAACATGCTGCTCGCCATCGTGTTTGACCGCTTCACGGACATCAAGGCGCACGACCGGCACGCCGGCGACCGGTGGAAGCTCGAGCGGGAGGTCGCCGAGCAGCTCGCGCACATCCGGTGCAGCCCGCCCCTCGGCCTCCCCCACAGCACAGCACAGCGTCCACCACCAGCGCGCATTCAGCTTGCAGTTGGGTTGCGTTGTGCACAGTCGCTTCCTGCAGCCGCTAGTCTGGCCTTGCCTGTGTGTGTGCTTTGCATGCTGTGTCGGGTCGACTTGGATCTGCATGTCGGCTGCAGTGCACAGGTCACACATGCGTTGTGCACATGCGCAATGCATGCATTCGCTGCAGTGCGTGGGGCACACACGGGTACGCTGCTACTTCGAAATCCAGAACAATGTGCTGGTACATGGATTAATAGAGTGCGTTGCTGGGCCATCGCATCACGCCGCCGCTTCAACACGCTGCCTGCTGCAGGGACGTCGTGCTACGCGGCGCGATGCGGTACCACCGCATCGAGAGTGGCCTCAAGAGCCTGCACGCGCTGACGACGCCGCGAGAGCGGCGGATGCGCATCATCCAGCTCCTCAGCGCCAAGATCGCAGGCGAGCTGCGGGGGGGGCGCGCCTTCCAGGCTGCCTTCGAACACGGCGTCTCGCCGGCAAAGCCGATGTTTGACTGGGTGGCGGACATCGGGGCTGACGTTCCAGTATGCACCACCTAGCCATCCTGCATACCCTCGCTGCACTGCTGTGCGCTGCGAGCTGCTGTGCGCTGCGAGCTGCTGTGTGCTCCGAGCTGCTTGCACTGCAGCCTCGCCAGCATTGCATCTGCCCCCGGCACCACACTAGGTGCATGGACCGAGTCGTGCAACTACACTGGTGGCTGCAGTCACTTCAGCACTCTGCCACCAGCGCTCCAGACCTGCCATCACAAACACCCCGCACAGGGTCATACCTGCTTGTTCCATGTCTTCTTCAGGTCGATTTGGCTTGCCGTGCAGGGGAGCATGAGAGTGCACCCGCACGCGCTGCTGGGCTACCTCAGCGCCGCTCGGCAGAAGCGTCTGGCTTCGACTCCGATCAACACCCGCTCTCAGCCCTCCCTCTCTTCTGGTGCCCCGGAGCCCTCCACGCTCCCACGCTGGCGGCAGCACAAGGCCAGCCGCGGTCCGGCCCATGCGGCACCACTCCCGGCCACAACACCACCGTCTGGTGCCGACCCCGATGGCGGTCACGCTGCGCGTGCTACGACGCCGGGGCAGCGGCACGACGTGCGCAGGGTGCGGCTGGAGTGTTTGCGGCAGTACCCTGCGGCTGAGATTCTGCGGATTGCCGAGGCGCATCACGCGTCGATGGCTGCGGCGAGGTCGGCACTGGCGCAAGAGACCGCGGCGCGGCAGCGCGCGGCCGAGGCCACCGGGGGCGGCGGGGCGGCTCCGTCTGTCGCGGCTGCGGCAGCGGCGGTGTTCCGGCAGGTGGAGCAGCGGCGGCCGGGGCCGCCGAGCCGGCTGCGGCCGCTGTGGTCGGCAAGCGGCCGGCTGAGGGGGCAGGCGCTGCGCGGCGCCGCGCCCGTGCTGGGTGCTGCGACCGGTAACTTCGTCGCTGCCGCCCCGCAGGCGCTTCAGCGGCTAATCAGCGCACCGGCGCAGCAGAGGGCGCCAGATGCACAGCATGGGAGCACGCCGGCAGCAGAAACGCCGCCTCCGCAGGATGCTAGCAAGGCGCACCATGCACACGACGCCATGACCTTGCCGGACCCTCTCTGGATTGTGAGCGAGTCCACGCCAGAGCAGGGCGGCGCGGCTGACTGGGGCATGAATGCACATGACAACCTGTCCGAGCCGCAGTCACTGTACAGCCACAGGGTTCGATGGGAGCTGCAGCCTGGGCGCAGCGGCCGTGCTGTGCTGCCGCAGGTACGCAGCACCTCCAGAGGCATGCGTGCGGCGCCGGCGCAGGCGCACCTGTCGTCTCTGTCTGGTTTGCGCGGTGAGGCCAACCTGGATCCCACATCACTGCGGCCCCAGCAAAGGCGGGCAGGAACGGGCAGGGTACGCGTGGACAGCGGTGGTGCCGAGCAGCAGCCAGGTGGCGTTGGGGAGGGGCTGGAAGGACAGCGTATGTGGTTGTCGCGCACTGCAACAGATGCTGCAAAGCGATCCAAGCAGACCATGTCCGGGAGCAGCTGCGGAGTCAAGACACGGCACGTGGATGCGGCGCAATGCGGCGAGCTCGGCAGTGATTCTGAGGCGGATCTGGTTCTGGGACCGCTGGGGGCATCAAGGGATTGGGACATGGTGCGGACCACGGGCGGGACGAAGCATGGGGGCTCTGCAGTGCGCAGCGCAGCGTGCAGCGCGGCTGGCAGCTTTGGTGCGGCTGAGACGAACGGGAGTGTTGGGCACGGTGGCCTTTGGATGGCTGAGGGTGCTGCGAGCCTGCTCTCGGACGTAACTTACCGGGACACGCGATGCGCAGACACACAGCGGCTCTCGCATGGGGTAGCTGCCCAGGAACAGTCAATGCGGATCAGGGGCCGAAATGGAGAAAGGATCAGTGCAGCACGGCAGCCTGATGCGCGAGAGAAGTCATTGAGACCGGCCAGAGGTGGCGTGGCTGGTTGGCTGTGGTGGCTGTGGCAGGCTGCCGTGCTGCGCCGCCGCAGCAGGGTTACGCCGGATTCCACGCTGGGGTCGGAGGAGCGCACAGGGTCTGTGGCCGTGTTGGTGCAGCAGACGATGGAACTGTCGGTGACGGGCGCCCTGGCGGGAACCCTGAGGGGCATGTCGGCGATCTTCACGGGCCGCAGCGGTCAGGTTTGGTTGAAGGAGATGCGGGCGCTGGAGGACGAGGTGGCTGAGGGGTACATCGCAGCGGAGGTGGAGCGGCTGCGACGTGGCCAGGAGCGGTTCGCGTCGCACCTGCGCCACGTTTTGGCTGCGCACCCGCAGCTGCGGCAGCAGGTGGAGGGCTTGCTCGGCGGGCCGGTGTGGGACCTTGATGGGGGTGACGATGATGCTGGTGATGGGGATGGGCAGCAGGCAGCGCGGGACGCGGGGGCGGGTGCTGTGGGGGGGGAGCTGGCAGGACGCAGCGTGCTGCGGTGGAGGGTGGGATCGGCGGGAGGTCGGGCGGGCCAGGATGAGTCAGGGGATGAAGCGCCAGGGCGGGCGAGCAGGTGCGTATACGCGGCTTGTGGATGTAGCCGTGTGTGCCGTCCTAATTGCACACATTGGCCGGTGTGCTGAGTGGCCCGGAGGCAGCTCTTGTGGCAGAGCTGCCTCGCGTTTGGCATGTGTTTGCATTGCGCTCGCACTGCGCTGGGTGCGCTTCAATCTGCCATCGATTCGTATCGCTGCATCGCAGTGGGCGGGCACCGGCTCTGACTTTCTGAGGCCGGCTGAGCTGAGAGACCATCTGGAAGCGCACGCCATCGCCGGCGGATTTCAGTCCGGCCTGAGTCGGAGGCCATGCCTCGGCGATCAGAGTCGGCAACACACCACGCCAGCTGCTCTCTCACACGCACTGGTCTATTTTGCCACGAGCCTTTGGTTCGACTGACATCGATTAATTGGCCGACAGGTAAATGAATCAAAGTGTGCAGGCACTCTCGGACAGGCAGCACTGCACAGCAGCGCCGGAGTACAAGGAGCCAAAATGCTTCAGCACGCAGCATACCGGTCACGCAGCGCGTGTTCAGGTGGCTTGTGCGCAAGATTTTGGCCATGGGCGGCCTCATGCATAGCCCAAGTGGCAGGGCGGGGGATGGGTGGGGGCGCGGCGTTCTCTCCGGTCGGCACGCCTCCGCGCGGCACGCTGACGCGGTGGGCAGCCGGAAAGGTGTGCCTGCATGCGTACAGTTTACTGCTTTGCCTTTGCTGCTATGGCCATGCTGCACGACAGGGCATTGCATCTGGATGCATCCATAGGATGCACCTTGCACTGCACATTCATCCCATGCATATGCAGAACATGAGCTGCGCATGCATACGCAGAACATGAGCTGCATACGCAGAACAACGAGACTGGCTCACGTGTACACTGAGATACATCATAGCGCAGGTGTGATATCAGTCGCACCGATGAAGCAAGGACCGCAGCACAAGCAGTATAATCAACTGCACGCTCTTCCCTCCGTAACTCCCTGTGTCAGATGACCATGCCTGCAGTGCATGCATGCTCACAGCTCTATAGCTCACTTTGTCAGATGACCATGCCTGCGCTCATGCACAGGCTCACCTGTGTTGGTTGCATGAGCCATGTGCTACAACCGGTGGTACCCCCGCAGAGTCTGCAGCACAAGCAGCACCCGCATTCCATGCATCTGGCCGCGGCGGCATCTTCAGCAGGCTGTGGTCCTGCTGGCAGCGGCCGGGCGCCGTAAGCACGATGCTCGCGGAATCGTCTGTGCATGCGGCGCCGGACGCCACGGCAGATGCGGCGGTGCGGGCGCTCATGGCGGCGCTGCGGCCGCAGGAGCGGCTTCCGACGCTCGAGGGGGGGACGGCAGACACGCGCATGCTGTGGAAGGCACTGCTGAGCAACTACAGCCCGGGCGCTCTGGAGCAGGCGCAGCAGGCACAGCACGCGCAGCAGGTGGAGGATACAGGGGCCGGGCCCCGGCGCGGTCGTGCTGTGGAATACGAGGAGGCGCATGCGGATGGGGGCGATCAGCTGCAGTGCGGTCCTTACGATTGTAAGGATTACGATTGTAAGGAAGAATTGCACCGGACCTTGCGATTGTAAGGAAGAATCGCAAACGCCTCACGCGGGAAGGCCTTCATATGCATGGCCACAGACATTGACGGAGGCCTAAAAAAGCATGCCACAGCAACGACTGCTGGTCAAATGTTATCATTTATGCTGTGACAGCCGTGCCAGATAGGATCAGTGCATAGGCTGCCCCTTGACGTCAGCTCATCAACGCGCTCTGATCTGTGGGACAGATCTGTGTGAACACAGGCTGCGTGTGCTTCACAGACCCTTTAGCATTGATTGAACAGGAACGACCGCCTCAGCATGCGCCCACACATGTCTGGGACTCATATCTGCTTGTGTTGCTGTTCAGCCGCCGTCAACTGCATGCATGCGTGCAGGGCAGGTGCGCTGCGTGAGTGGCTACAGGCACAGGGCATCACAGCGCCGCCGGACGGCGGCGGTGACAGCATGGCCTCGATGTCTGAAACTTGCATGGCGCTGACTCTGCCAGATCTGCGGCGCCGCGAGGCCGCGCTGTGTGCTGTGGACCGCGGCGAACTTGCGGCGCTCGCAGCATGCATCAGCGTCTTCTGGCTGTGTGGGCATGCCGTGGAGGACCCAGAGCAGGTGGCGCAGTATGCTGTGGAGGCGAAGGAGCGACGGTGTGCCCAGCACGGCACAGTATAGCAGGTTTCGGAATCACAGCATCGCCACAACGTCACGTCTTGCTGCATGCGCGTACATGATAGCAGGGAGTGACTGTAAACGATGTATGTTCTGGGAGGGGCTATAGCCTTGCCTGTCTATGTGACAACTGGTGCATGAATGCAGGATGCAAAGTCAGTGTCAAGAGCTGACTTTGCGGATGCTGGCATCGCTGTCGAAAACCCTGAAGGTCGCACGCCGCTCCCGTCCGCCCCTGCGGCCTCGTCACCCCAAAACTCGTCAGAGGGCACCTGTAGCCACGCCTCACAAGGTCATAATCTCTCACCCGACAGACTGTAGCCGCGCGTTGCGAGCACCGTGTGGGGCTGCGGCCCCCGCACAGGCAAGCAGGCAGCGCAGCACGCAGCGTGGTCGGCCGAGCGCCACTGCTTCGGGCATCCCGCCGTTAAAGCCTGACGGCGCGGTGTTCCAGGAGTGGCATGGGGCTCTCGACTCGGCGTATGCTGTCATGAAGGGCATGCTGGGCGGCCTCAGCAGGGAGGCCGTTCACACCGCACACTCGCCCATCCTGCTGCTGTCTTTCGAGGCGTCCAAGATGGCAGCGCAGCTTCAGCGCGCCTCGGCTGCCTTGCGCAGCCTGCAGGTGCGCCCTTGACGACACCGTACAATTTCTTTTGTAAAGCTTTGAGCACGTAGACTGCGCTTTGCGAGGCCTTCGGATGTGACTACATTCAAGCTCTTCCTAGGCGCACAAGCTGCGACTTAAGAAGCTGCCATGCCGCGATGTCCGGTGTACCGGGACGTGCGGCGCGTGCATGATTGTTGCGCCGTTTCTGACAAGTTGCCACCCTCATAAGACAAGACCTGCGCTGAACATCTGCTGTGCTCTGCCGCTGGGGGCAGCCGACAGGCCTGCATGGCACGTCGTGCTATCTGGTAACTGGTGACTGGCTACGAGACGTCAAATTGCTCATCACCTGCACGCGTGGCAAAACTAAGCAACGCCGATGGATAGAGTTCAGAAATGCATGTGAAACTGTTGTGCCCTTGAGGCTTCGCCATAGTGCCGCCAGTGTTCAGCATGACATGGCACTCCACCGCTTATAGGCAAGGCAGGCGGATGCTCTGGCGAATGTGCGCTGCGCTGTGAGCCGCTTCTGCCGACACATGCACGCCCGCAGCACGGTGCAGCACGCTGTGGCCGCCGCCGCGACCACGGTGCGCCTCCGGCGGCTGGCTGCCACGCTGCGCGAAGTGGGAGCCGCCGTCGCGGAGCGGCGGCTGCAGGCGGCGCACCGCGGCCGCACGACGGCGATGTGCCGCAGCATCGTTGCCGACGTCGCGGCCGCTGCGGCGGCGCGTGCCGCGTTCCCTGCCGCGGTGCGCGCTGTGATGCGACGGCGGGTCACAGCGCATGCCCGCCGCATCGCGCTGGCGCTCGCGGACGCTGCAGTACATGGCGCAGCGCTGCGGGCGGAGGCGCGGGCTGCGGCCGATGTTGCGGCGGCGACCGCGCGGTGGGTGGTGGATGCGCGAGCAGAGCGGGTGGAGGCAGAGCGGGCAGCCATGCGGCGGTGGGTGCGGCGGTTGGTGGGGGCACTGGCGGACAGCACGGCGGTGCTCTCGCGGCACCAGGCGCTGCTTGTGGCTGAAGGGGTGCTGGATGACTTGGTATCAAGAGCTGCGAGCGCGCCCTAGTCACGCCCAAGATCGCTAGTACCGGTATTATACACCAGCATGCCACATCATAGCCGCACACCAGCAGCAAGGCAGGCATCCGCATGACTGGCTTCTGTAGCTGTAACCACAAGCAGCCGTCACGTACTGTCGCGATGCTGAGAAACGTTACAGAGGTACGTTGAAGAGGTCCAGAGAAACGTTACACAGGCCCACAAGGAGGTAGAACACACAGGCAAGCAAGCATGGTGATGCATCAGACACCTACTGTACTGTATTGATCGCATGCCGCCCTTGACTCCGTCCACCCGTTTCATGGTGGTGCTAGGTCACCCGTTCTCTGATGGTCGTGCTGGGTCACCTCCTGTAGATGCTTCTAAACATACAGCATTCGCTGTCAGGACCACATGTTGAGGAGCAGCACCAGCCTGATCCGCGATGATGGTTATTAAGTCCCATGGCGGGTCTGAAGCCAGTCTGCAGCCGTGCAAGCCCTGTAGATGACGGCTGGACACTCACAGGTTTGGTTGACCAAGGAGCTTCCAGCTGAGAGGTGCCTGTGAGTTGACAGCTGGCACCGCACCACAAGCAGGTGCCTCCTGGCGATGGCACACAACGACTACTGCCAGCTTGGCCGTTCACACAGTACACTTGCAGTTTGAGCATTCAGTGTCAAAACGAATGCACAGTCACACATAGTGACACAGTATAGTAACCGCACATGCAGTTTTCTCATCACTGACACAAAATGCCGCATTCTGTAGCACCATTTCAGCTGCCACAGCCAGAAACACCTCACAAAATGCACCTCATATGCATTGGCACAGGCCAACCCAACCTATGCGCATTGGCCCGAGGCTGCCCTCGCCTTGAGCAAGACTGCCTGTGCTCATCTCCACGCTCTACCCATCCCTGAGGTGTTTACTAACTCTGCACCGCGGGGACCGTGCCCATCAGAGACACACATGCGTCGCTGCCCTTGCCCCCACCAGGCCTGCACGATTGAACGCACGCCAGGCCTGCAATCCATCATCACCAGCTCTAGTCTGTGTGGGAGTCCATCACACAGCCACCTCGACATCCCTTCTCCACACTTCGGCCACCAATGCAGACGCAGCCGCAGCTGCTGCCGCAGCCGTTACGCTGTTTCCTTCAGCACAGCACGGCCCGCATCGCCTGCGCCGCCTCCTCCGGCGTGTGCACCTTTGCCCCGAACTGCAGCCGGTGTACCGTACAGTCCCACCCCCGGCGGATCCGCACATCGGCGCCCGCCGCGTCGATCGAGATCACAGACGCCTCTACCCCCCGCAGCACCCCCCCTCCATGCCCCCCTCCCCGACCCCCGCCCCCGCCGTCGCCGTCTTGTCCGGGTGCCACTCCAGCTCCCCGGACCCTTCCTCGTCACTGCCGTCGCCGAGGAAGTGCACGGCGAGAGCGGCGGAGAAGCGCGCGGTCAGCGCATCGATCGTCTCCTGGGGGTGGTATGTCACGATGTTGTCGGGGCGTGTGTTGGCGTACTCCGCGGGATCGATCCAGGACATCGTGCCGAAGCCGCCGACGAAGTAGATGTCACGGATGTGCATCATGCGGTAGAAGCGGAACGAGTCCGAGATGACGCGCCGCTTGCTCGGGGATTCGGAGTGCTTCGGCAGGAAGATCTCCTTTGCGCGCTCCTGCACAGCGCAGCATGGTTGTTGCATCACTCACTGCACAACGCAGCATGATGCTGGTTATTGCGTCACCCACTGCTGAACCTGCCACCGGGCAAGCGCTTTTCTGTTGTGTCTCTCCCTGCCGCGCCTTGGAACGATTTTTACCGGAGGCCCAGGGGACAGTCATGTGCTGTGTGTATCACGAAATGCGCCGTTCAGCGGTGTGACGCGTGACGACGGCTCTTATTGCATGGTGAGTGTGACACCACAGGCATGGGTATGGTATGAGGCAGCATGTGATCGGTTTGCAGCCGGTCGGCTAGCAGAGCCGTTTGGATGGCCTCAGCACCACAGCCAAGCGAGCGTTCCACAGCGCCGCAGGGCTTCTGGATGTTTCTAGCATTGCTCAGGCGGTTGCATCATCGTCAGGCATTCACAGCACACCCATAGCGCGCGACACGCAGCACAGAACACATGCCGCATGTGGCAGCCACATGCACCATGTCAGACCAGGCATGGCATGCGTGACATGAGGCATCGGAAGCACGTCCTGCCACGCCACAGCATGCGGTCCATGCACATGCAGGTGCACATGTGAGGAACGTTACAGAGGCGTGCTCCGCAAAGTGGTAGAAAACAAAGGCACACAAGCATGCCGATGCACCGGACACATGAACCATGGCCAAAGGCAGCTGAACATTGCACAGCAGTCTAGTCTGCGGAGCGGCAGGTGCAGCGCTGTAGAAGCACAGCCGACCATGCCGGCCTGACTCTGGCTTGCACCAGACACGGCGAGGACCCGGACAGCGATATCGAACCCACCCAATTGCATCCGCTCACAATTCAGGAACCAAGCGGACACTGCCCGCCACATCAGTGTGGGCATGCATGCGCCGTTCACTCAACTGGAAAAAGCATGGCAGAGTCGGGAAGCAAGCCAAATGGAGGGCAGCCGAGCGCGAGTGGTGTTCAGAGCTATCGGTCCACCGAACTAGATGCCGATCGGTACATGCATTTTCAGGTACCGTATAAAGAAACGCTGGCATTCACTGGCTATCAGCGCCGCAGATGGGACAGAAAGTGACCAGGGCTGTGTGCCTGTGGCAAACGCATTGGCGTGTCAACACTCCAGGCAGGGAGAGGGCCGAACTGGAGGACGCCAGGAGGTGCGTGCTGTGCGTGCTGTGCGCTGGCAGGAAGATCTCCTTCGCGCGCTCCTGCACAGCGCAGCATGAGCGGACTGTGGTTGTGGCATGAGTGGACTTGCTGAACCTGCCACCGGGCAAGCACTTTTGTGTGGTGTCTGTCCCTGCCGCGCGTATCACCTCGCCATTGCCACCAGAGTCCCAGGGCACAGTCATGCACAGAGTGTCACGCGATGCGCTATTCAGTGTCACGCGATGCGCTAATCAGTGGCGTGCCGCATGAAGACGGCTCTTGTTGCATGATGAGTGTGCAAACACACGCATGGGTATGGTATGATGCAGGATGTGCATCGATTTGCGGTTCATCGGCAAGCCGAGCCTCAGAACCACAGCCAAGTGAGCGTTCCACAGCGCCGCGAGGGCTTCTGGAGGTTTCTAGCATTGCTCAGGCGGTTGCATCATAGGCAGGCATCCACAGTCAAGTTCACGGTTGAACTCACTGGTGGACAGTGGTGACACTGTACACTGCCATCACTGATACTGTGTACTGTCGTTGCTGACGATTGGGAGACACAGGCGGGCGGAGGCGGGATACGTTACAGAGGTATGCTCCACAAGGTGGTAGAACACACAGGTATGATTCATGGCGGGAGACACAGGCGGGCGGAGGCGGAGGCTGGGGGCACCTGCATTTCGTCGGGGAGCTCATAGACGTCGCCGAAGATGGTTACGCGCGCATCGCTGAGGCCGAGCCAGCCGGGCATCTGCACGACGAGCGAGCAGCGGGGGTCCTCATGGAGGTTGTTGCTGTGGATGGCAAGGGGGGAGAGGCAGAAGATGGGGTGGCCGGCGCCATCGGCGGCAAAGTCGACGAGCATGCCGAAGGGGTAGCCCGCACGCCGGTGGTGCATGTACGACATGTTGGTACAGAGGTGCGCGTACTGCGAGCCCTCGATCTGCAGGGCAGGCGCCTGCGTTGCTGTGGGACTGTTGTCGGGTGGTTTGTGGACCGGGTCCGGCCAGGGAACAATGGCTGGATTTCGCGGGGGTGCCGCGAGTGGCCATGGTAGGCAAGAGGCGCCGGTGTGGCATGATCGATGGAGAGGATTTGGGCATGAGACAGAGTGCGTGCTGGAAGTGTGGTGTGCAGTTTGTGATGGGGGCGGATAGGCATGTGGTTGTGTGAGGCGTAACAACAGGCATGCACCAGGCGCCGAAGCGTGACTTGTTTGGCGACAATCATCGGGTAGTTGCGGTCACTATGCGTGAAGCCTGGCTGAGGTGAAGGTGAGAGCTGTGGGTGAGGTCAAGTGCAGTGTGTGCCTGAATCAAGACGATCACTGTTGCGATGCACGACCAGTGTATGGCTCTGCCTGAGCTGTCACGTCATGTCCAGTCCACAGTTCCACAGTGAAAATGTGATGCTTTGCCGTTGCATACAGCAAGTCTGGGCCTGTGTGGACCATCGTGCTGAGCGCTAAGGCAAAGTCACAGGATAGCACCAAAGCAAGCCCGGCACAGTTGCGGATTCCCTTCGTGACAAAATCACGAGTCTTTGACAGCAGCAGGTGACACACCAGATTTCGCACTGCAAGGGTGGGTTTGGGCAGCGAATATCTAGACGTCGCGCTTTCGACGGCTGAACCAGCCGGAGTGCCAGTCAATCCTTCCTTCTGAGATGCCTCGCCGGTGCCCGGAGGCGGCTTCCCGGCGGTACTTGACTTCCCACTCTCTCCAGCACCATTTCCTGCATGTCATATCAGCCAAGACTCAAGGCGAGACGTAGCCCTCTGCCAAGCGGTGCTCCCCCCGGTCTGCAGACAGTCGGCAGCGATCACAGTGCACAGACATGTCATGCAGTAGCATCGGGTACGGAATAGACAATGAAGGGAATGCTGGATCACGCTTGCGTGCTTTCAGGTCAGAACGATAATTTGGCGACATCGCAGCTTTTGAACGCACGACTCGGGCCGGCTCCACACCTGAGGCTTGACCACCAAGATCTTTGCGAGATGCAGATGATGGTCGTTCTGACCGGTCTGCATGGGGTGTGATTTTCGCCGCCAAGCGCAGAGTACAAGCGTTGCGCACAGTTGGCCGCACTGATGTCTGATTCAAATGCAATCGGGGCGCGGGGCAAGCCATGGCCAAGCCAAGAACAGTCTTCTAGACCCCAGGTCCTTTCATACCGACTATGTATTGCTTTCTTGATGTTCTGCTTGATATGCCTGAGCCGCTGACCATCAACGCAGCTGAACTGCTGCAAACAAAACAATCTAATGACAACAGTACGTACTTACTGATGGGATACCTCATTATTTACTCGATGCAGGCGTTTGATGCAGGTGTTGTTGCGCGTGAAGACTGGATGAACGACATGGCGACTGGTGCACCTGCCGTCAAGCAATTCTCGTTGGTCGGTCAAGCCGTCCGTGTTAAAAGAAGAATGAGTACGATCATGACCTGTGTTGATTTTTCTCATGTTTTCGCATGCAGCCGATGATACGTGTACTGCGCTTCGCTGCCTTTTGAATTCCTTGTCGAGCCGGGACGTTTCGGTGGAGTGAGGATAGTGCCTCCTCACCGGCGCACTCATTGGTGTATTCACTCGATATCATGAGGTACTGCCCGCACAGGCAACCGCGCTTTGCGCAATCACATCCTTTAGCACGGCGACACAGGCGACTGCGTTGTCAAGCTACACCCGACAAGCTGAGCTATAAAGATGCTGGCGTTGATATTGACGCAGGAAATGAGCTGGTGAATCGTATCAAGAACTTGAATCCTGACATTGGGGGATTCAACGGCATGTTTCCGTTTGGTGCGCTTCAAACGCTTCGCATTTGGAGCGCACACTTTGATTGCATGTGCTCTCGCACCAGGCAACAGCCGCCGGGAATCACGGCAGCTGAAACAAATTGTTATGCTGCACTCTTGTCTGCAGGTGATTCGTACTTGGTGGCTGGGACCGATGGAGTCGGAACCAAGCTGAAGCTTGCCTTTGAAATGGAGAAGCATGACACGATCGGCATCGACCTCGTCGCCATGTGCGTCAATGATGTTGTCGTCTGTGGAGCCAAACCGCTTTTCTTCCTGGACTATTATGCAACGGGGAAGCTTGACGTTGATGTGGCGGAACAAGTTGTGAAAGGCATCAACGCAGCATGCGTTGAAGTGGGCGCCCTCCTGCTCGGCGGAGAGACAGCTGAGATGCCTGGAATGTACAGTGGAGGCGAGTACGACGTAGCAGGTGCACTACTGCTGCCTTCTGTATAGTGCCCATTCCCTCAGGCACACCAGTTGCAGCGGCGCATGCCAAATCCTGCATTCATTGGTGAATCCGAGGGCGAACACGTCGCCATGACCACACCGCGTGTTGCTTCCCTCCGTTTGTGTGCAATTGCGATTCTGCCTCGATAAAAGCACGCCCAGCGCGTTGCTATCACCGCGCCGCCTGGCCTGCGAAGCCTGGGATGTCCTCTTTGCACCACTTGGAGTCCACACTACGTTAGTACCACGCCCTTCGTGCCCTCACCTCTTGTTCCAAGCCATGTGCCCTCATGCCCTCAACTGCCGTACCAAGCCGTGTGTCATGTGCTGCTGCAGGATTTGCTGTTGGGGCAGTGAAGAAGGCAGACGTGGTGACAGGGGACGACATCGCCCCCGGCAACGTCCTCATAGGGCTGCCCTCCACCGGGGTGCACTCCAACGGCTTCTCCCTCGTGCGAAAGGTACGCAACTGCGCTGCACCTGCTACCCTCCGCTTCCTGCACACACCTGTCGATCCTCTGCAGACTGCGCAACACCAGCTGTGCTGCCACCAGGCTCCCACGCGTGCTGTGCTGGGCTGTAAGTGTGCTGTGCTGCGAGTGCACTCCCAGCGCGCTTACCGTATACCCGCTAAAAACTGTGCCCCTCAACACTGATTTTATGCTCGACTGTTCCCGAATAAAGCAACTTTGACGGACATCTCCCAAAGCAATTGTTCGATCAGGCGGTCTATCATTTTGCAAAGATCGGGCAACTCACGAGCTGCAGCTTCTCGGATGCAGCGCATGCATGTTCAACTAACAGAGCCATGGATACAGGTGTTAGAGCGCTCGGGGATCTCTCTGCATGACCCCGCGCCGTGGGATGAGTCGATGAAGGCGGGGCTGTCGCTGCTGACGCCGACCGCGCTCTACGTGAACGCCCTCATACAGCTGCGCAACGACTGCGGCTACAAGGGCGCCGTGCACATCACCGGGGGCGGCTTCTACGAGAACATCCCGCGCGTCATTCCCAAGGGCATGGGCTGCAAGATCGACTCGGCGGCGTGGACTCCGCTCCCGATTTTTGAATGGCTACAGGGGCAAGGTACGCGCCGTACCACTGGCCGGCCGTGGCATGCTGTGCGAGCATGTCTTGATAGCTGGTGACCTGGCCAAGGACGCATGACGCGCCACACGCTGTGCTCTGGCCAGACCTGGTCCCTGGGGATCATGTGCTGTGCTGTGCTGTGCAACTGTCGGGACTGTCGGGAGACGGCTTCGTGCTCCAAAGTGGCCCGGCACATGCATGCTCGCCCGTGCTTGCACCCACACCGGCACGCCTGAAAGAGACACGGTGATCCACCGAAACGCTGCCGTGCAGGGGGCATCTCACGGGACGAGATGTTCCGGACGTTCAACATGGGCGTCGGCATGGTCGTCGCCGCGGCGCCGGCCGATCTCGACCGGACCCTCGAGCTGCTGCCCGGGAGCTTCGTGCTGGGCGAGGTCGTTGACGGCGGCGGCGTGCAGATCAGCTGAGCGTGCTGAGAGTGCTGAGCGGCTGAGCGCGCTCTCGTGCCGCTGGCTGTGCTGCGACGCAGCTTCACCGGTTGTGCCGAGGAACGTCCTGGCCATGCCGGGGCGTGTGCCTGGAGTGGTGGCAGCTACATCGCACTTGGCTCTAACCAGCGCTGATCTGCGCCGCTTGGAACGCCGTGATGTGATTTCGCTGCTCGAAAAGCATCGGCGACGTCGCTGTGGTGTCGTTGGTCCAGGTTGTGCAGTGCGTCCTAGGCGCCGGCGGCAGCGCGGTAGAGCATCGGCGGCCGCGTTGTGGAGCGTCGGCGGCTAGCCGGTGCTGTCTTCGCGCATGCCGCAAGGTTCCCCATGTGGAGGGCGCGGGTGTCGTCTGAGGCTGATGTGCAGCTGGAACGCAGTACGCAAATGGCGTTGTGCTGGGTGCTGCAGTTGCGCGGCAGTTGCAGCGAGTATGGCATGCGGCTGCGCGGAAGCGCGTGTGCAAAGCATCGTGAATAACGCACACATTGCAATGCGATTCATGCGCCGCGGCTCCACGCAGTACAGAAACACCTCAGAACGAGCGTAGGTGGCAGCAAATGATAAAACGAATGTGTTCAGCAGGGTAGGCACACTACTGCTGCAGCATGCTGCCTATCATCTGTATCCAGCGCTGCAACGTCTGTCCCCTGTAAGGAATTATGAGTGGCGAACTCACTGACGTGTGTCCAGGCCCTGTCCACACGCCAAAGCGCATTGCCGCATACGTTCACACGATCCTACAGGAGTGCGTGCGAGTGGGTTGCCCGGGACAAGCGGGGCTTCTGGGGTAGTGGTGTACATCCTCACCTGATGTGGCTGGACCGTGTGTCAGGATAACCCCCATCCGCCATACACATCAAACATTGCGTGTACACTATGAGGCTTATATTGGCCTTGAGTTGAGAACTCACACACATACACCTCAAGCACGAATGTGACATGGCAAGGGCAGCAGACAATCCCGATCAATGTCAAAGCATCAGGTACACCATACTTCCTCTTTGCGCTGCCACTGTTTTCGAGCACCACAGTATATTACATGCAGCTCTACACGTGTTATATCTTTGCGCCATGGAAGCAGAGCAGATGCCAAGCACAGCAGATGCCCCGCTCCCACCCTTCCCTACCTGCCATTGCCTGCTGGTCGCTCCCATCCGCTGGCGAATGCACCTCACGCCACTGCACACTACATCACGACACTGCATCACTACTCTCTAACAGTCCTGCTGATGATATGTACTCGTCGAAGCATCGACTACTACACGCTTACAGGACACATGCTTGTCGCCATGGCCTGTGAAACTGATGTGGAGGCGGTCTCCTACCGGCCCTCTACTACGGGCTCACTCGTGTGGGCCGTCTCCAACGGACCCTGCTTCAATACATTGTCTTTCATGTGGAATACCCTCTCACACCACTGCGACAGCGAGCTCTGTGCCGCGCTACAACTGCGTGGTCACCGAAGCGCTCCTCCATTCAAATCGCAATGCAGCACTTCTTCCACATGCTGATCCCAGATGGATCGTGCCAGCATGGCATACTGGGCCTGCGACTGAAGCCTGCTCGACTGGAGCCTCCTCGACACGCTCGAGACTGAGCGCATCATTGTGGGCATGCACAAGAGAAGCATGCTCACACCGTCCTGAGCCTTTGTGTACAAAGGAGTCGTGCTGACTGGCTGCAGCTCTGGCTGCAAAGTCTCCAGCAGTGTCTGCAGCTTGTGACCATGGTGACCCATCAAACGCGACAAGCTCTCTCAGTTGCAAACATGGTGGGACAGCTGCAGCGAGGCATCGCGCTGGGAGACAGCTGCTCTGAGTGGCTTGCCAACTGAAGCGTGGCACCGGCACTCATGGTTGACCAGCTCATGGCTGGAGCACAAGCCGGCTGGATGGTCATGACCCGACTGCATATTCTTCCCATGTGTAGAAATGATTTAACGACGGAGCTCCGGAGCCATGCCCCGTATCCAACGCATAAGGCACTCTATATGCAGACACTAGTGGCTGCAGAGGGCATGCTTGGTGGAGCACTCTGCAGGAGCAACCCTCCCAGAGTACTGAGCTCTGGTGTATGGAACTTTGGTGGATGACCGTCGTGGATTTCATGAGTGAGGCGGGCAGCAAGCATCAGACAAGCTGTCATCCTGCTGGCCCTCTTGTGTGGGCTTGCCTCTGCACTGGAACCACCAGTGGCCCATAGCCATGCCTGCACAACACCAGGCTTCTTCCGCACTGTAGCAGTGGTATCATCAATGTAGCTGTGTGGTCTCTTGCATCACTGCGCAGGCGTTTTCGCAGAAGGTCGTACAGCAACAGTCACTCACTCTCCAGTCGGCAACCTTGCTGGACACACACAACTGCACAGCGTTTCAGCTTGGAGCTACCACCATAATGAGCTCAAAGAGACCATCGCCTGTGCACTGTGCACTGTGGTTTGAGACAGCTGAAGATGAAGCCGAGGGTGCACGTTTAGCGCTGAGGTCAAGCTTCAACTGCATCAAGGACAGCAGATGGCATAAAGCAGGTGCACCGCAGGCGAAGGACCTCAGCATGATTCCTCTCAACATAGCAATCACGAAGGCCGCTGCTACTGCTCTACACCACGGATCACTTGCGACCGTATTCCAGATGCAGACCAGGGACACATGTACAACCTGTTCCAGCTGCAAATAATGGACTCCCCTAAGAAAAGTGTGCTATGACAATAAATTTGTCTGAGCATGTGAATGGGCGGGCATGGATGAGGATGGCTGCGAGACATACCACAGCAGGTGACAAGTAGAATGCCAACATTATAAGTCATCACCGCCAGCATCAGCAGATATGAAGTGACCAAATTCACGCCATATAGGGCTGGAACTACAAGCCCACTGGATGCTGTCACCAGGTTGCCGGCAACTCGTTGAGGGCTGGTGCTTCGAGCTGAGGAGCGCGTGGCTTGCATAAGTGGCTCAGCACTGGTAGATGCCGGGGAGACATTTACATCCCTTTGCCTGCACTACCGAGGGATAACATATATTTATCACGATGTGTGACAATAAGCCACATTCCTCTGAGGCATGGAGGCTCTCGCAGAACCGACACTACCTCTGTGTGCTGAACAGAGCTGCATAGCAACGCACCCGTGCAATCGTGCAGCAGAGCAAAGCTGCCTTAACTTGTAGATTGCTTCATGTACAATAGCAAAGCCGATCATCAAAACAAGTAACACTACGTACTCTCCAACTGTCGAGCTTGTTAAGCTGGGCACCCACAGCGTCACTTCACAAGAGTTATAAAACGTCATCTGCATATGCATCATTCTGCCACTTTAGTTCACTACGATGTACAACAGGTTCGTTGAGCGCTCCTTCTGGCGCGCGGACGGCAAGACACAATGCTGTAGACGTGTGCGTGAGAGCCGTCCTTTCACGTTGCATCCGTTATGTGAGACTAAATGCCCACCGTTGAAATAGATGCATCGCATTTATGTACACAGATCTATTATACGAGATGCATAACAATGCACCACCAACTATAGTCCGCCATGCATGTGCATTGCGAGCGTAACTACAGGGGCACCGACGAATTTCCCGGTAGCCACTAAATCTTACGCGCGCTTCAACTTCGAGTATGATGGCCCGATCGAGCCGGAACAAAGTCTAAAATGATCACAGTCACACAGGGAACACATGAACAATAGTAAAAAGAGTTTTCCAAATAACTTACAAATAACTGGCATACGTGTTTTACTTTGTTAGCGACGCTCGGGTTCGAACCAAGGACCTCAAGATCTTCAGTCTTGCGCTCTCCCAACTGAGCTACATCGCCTTGCACTCGTGCCAATTTCTTTGAAAATATTATATATATCTTAAATTTAAGTTCAAAGGTGGGGGACGACACGTGCGACGCAAAACTCGTCCCGGTGGTCCTCACGTATACGTTCCTCTCCCGTGCTCTGCAGGCTTCACACTGAGCTTGGCAATATGCAAAATGGAAACCTGCAGGTCATGTCGACACTAATCATATTGCTGAAGAGACACATGCTGCCAGCGGGTGCCAGGCACTTTGCGCCTAAGGCCTAGCGCCTAGAGCTCATGCCGCCATGGTGGCATGGATGTCGGCTGCTGAGCGGCTCGATCAGCATGCTAATTGTGCAGACGCTGGCGAGCAGGGAGCGACTCAGCGCCAGCAAGCGAGCAGTCCGGCCCATATGCAGCAGCTGCAACGTGATATTATGGTCATAGTGGTATGTGGACATGCAGTGCAGCACCGCAAGGCACCCGCTGATAATAAGTGTTGTGTTCGAATGGCGATGCATCATTGCACCAATTGCCTCGGCCCGGACCTCTTGCCAGTACACATACCCCCTACCGCCACTCTGTCACGCCTAAAGCGGCAACCTGCCCGGGCTGAGGGCCCCCTCATTCTCTGACCTAGATAGATGGCACAGGCCAGTCTCCTGAGACTCTCCGGCGGATATGAATGGGCATCAGAACAGCATGGCAGAAAACATCACGGCAAGATCTTCTCGAAGCCGCGGCCTGCTACCGCACCTGGCCTGTAGGGTCTACAGTCGCACGGGCTCGGTCCCGAATGTGCTGTGGCAACCCCCTGCATGCTGTGCACATGCCACTCACTATCCAGCCCAAAGAAAAACACCCTCAGTCGACTGAGCATCGCACGCGCCAGACCCTGACAGGCAATGGCCACAGGCGCAGCACCCCTGCGAGCAGATCTGCTCCACGGAACGCCCGGGCAGAAGGAACCGCGCTCGCAACCCCAGACGGCAGCGTCCACAGCACACGTCACAGGGCAGCGTGAGGGCAGCGGGTGGCCACACCCCTGCTGCCGCTGCGGGCGCCGACAAACACAGCACACAGGGCTTCAAGTTGGCGCGCAGCCACCAGTCGTGCGCCTGATGCAACGGAGCCCTGCTTGGCAATGCGTCAACACCGCAGCATTTTCTGATTGATTTCTTGTGAGCTGGCGGCGGTACCCACCCACAGCCTTTCCAGTGCATGGCAATTTCCAATGCATGGCAGCTACCGTATCTGCGGATGGGACAAGAGCAGCTGCTCAATGCGCTGCCATGGCTGTGCACCTACCGTATGGTTGCAGATTCATGGACCACCTTATCGGACCACTGCTCACCAAAGTGTCCGTCAGAGCTGCTATATTTTTGGAATGATCAGCCAATAGTTCAGAGATGAATGGTTCATTATTTGGCGGGAGTATGGTGTGCCCACACAGGCATCGCCTGGGAAGTGCACATGGGCGTGATGGGCAACCTACGCGCACAGCAGGCACATCAGGCAGACATGTACAGACGCGTCGAGACCTGTGCGCGCCGTAGCGGACAGTGTAATCACCTGGAGGTCAGACGATTTTGGTCGCCATGATGGGGTGCAGCGCTGCAGAGGGGGAACGTGTGCATGGTTGCACACCGAACAACGGCAGACAGACTTTTCTGGCTGTGGGACGCCAGCGCCGCATCTTGGTCTGGATGCAGTCGGCATGCAAGTTCTCGGTAAAAGCTGTGTGCAGTGGTGCTGGTGCGAGTGTCCGTGGGAGGGACTGAGTGTGGATGGGCAGGGGTTGGCCGTGGCTGCATGCTGGCGGGCGCCGGCGGTGGTGAGTGCTTGTGGGTGGTGTGGCCGCTTGGCGTGGTTGTCGAGGTTGTCGTGTGCACTGGTGTGCGATCGTGGGGGTGCGCAGTGGCTCAGGGATCATGTACATGTTGCCGCTTGCTGCTGCTTGCTTGCTTGCTGGGATTCGGTTGCCTGCTTGCTTCAAGTTGTTGCCCTCACTGCCGGCCGGGCTCTTGCATTGATCTCCGTGTAACACTGGATGCAGCCCACAAGCACTGTGCATGCCCGGATCCCAAAGCTGGCGAAGGGCCGGCAATCCTTCCTGCTTTCATTGTTTCTGCTGTCACACTGTGTTCCAGATTTGCGACGGTGCCTTGCATGTGCAACCACCTTCAAGCGCTGCAATCACAAGCACGCAACAGTGCACTTCTCGAGCTCGCTTCAGTGAGGAATCGTATCTACACAAGTTGGGAGAGGGTTGCAGAAACCGCGTGTGCATGTCGGCCGCATCTGGTAAGTCCTGAGCAAACGACTGTGCGCAGTCGAAAGGATGTCATGCTGCGCTTGCACACGGGCTATCAGAGCCGCTCGGCTCAGAGTGGCAGGCGCCAATAACAGTCAGCACATCAATCACGTACGATGGATCCACTCACGGTATCAGCGTTGCCGCACGCACGAGCCGACTCTGTTCATCAGCATCACGACACTTGACTCGGACAAGCACACAGATCTGTACCAAGCGACATCGCGGAGCCTGACTTGAAGCAGTCTGCCTTGCTCGGCGACGAGCTATGCATCTCAGTCACTGGCGAGGCGAACTGCTTCGAGACGGAAGCGGCCATCTGCGGCAATCCGTTACTCATTGACCATGCCCAACTGGTGGGCCTGCGGCGAATCAACCTTTGACGAGCGTATGTCCAGCGGCCTTTGGCTTTGTGCCAATCCGCACCACCAGCAACGGATTAATCACAGTTTATGCTGGATATGGCGTGTTTCAGCTGGCATGGCACCTGCATTGCTTGTGTTGAGCGCGGTCAAGTTTATGTGGCTTTGGGGGTGACGCACGTGCGGACAAATCCAGCCAGCGGTCCGCCGCAGCCCGTCGCGTGAGCAGACTGCAAGGACTCGACATTGGGAATGAAATACTGAAATGTGAGAAGTTAGCTTGTTTATCTCGTATCCGGTACCGCTTCGGGATAATATTGGATGTCACCAACTGTTGGGGGCAACGAATAGCATCTTCGCTCAGGCAACAGCTCGCAGTCACCATGGCAGGTATGATCCAAGTCACAGAGCGTATGAGCTACCCAGTCCAAGTTTTGTGTCGTTTTTTCCCACAAGCCGCGCTGATGCAGGTACTATGTGTACTTCGGTCTCGCAACGCAGTTGCCGCTCCGCATGCGGTACGAATCCATTCTCTAAATATACCTTGGTCGACCCTTAGAGACCTCGTTGGCAAGGATGTTTTCGATATCAGTGAAACACTCGCAACCCTGCAGGTACCAGGGCCGTGGCGTTGCCGCGCTCGCTGCAACACAAGGTAGGCTGCCACAGACACCACTTGCCATCCAGTCTGTCGTGTATGGTTGCTGTAGCAGACAAATGGCACTGTCTGTGATCACGCCTGGCCCGCTTACTGCCGTTGTTGTTTCCGGCATGGTCAGTGAAAGCGCGCTGTCGCCTCAGCCGCTCCATCTTGACCACAACGCAGACATGCAAACATCGGCTGCCGACTCATCTAATAGACTGTGCCTAGGTAGAGCTTGCTGATCGCATTACGACTGCGCCCTCACTCTGCAGAGTTGGTCCACAGCCGTGCCTCTCCACTGACCGTGAATTTACGTTTGGTGCGACGTCACGCCTGCCCTGGCAGGTCGGCTAATAATCATGTTGTCTGCCAGGCGAACCGGACCTTTTTTCGACCGGTATGGTGCACACACGAGTGCAGCAGGTGGTCAACACTGGCAACAGCCCAGGTGGCATGCAGGCAGCGCGGAGATGCTCCGTACGAGCTGTCGCCGAAAATGCGCCACCAAAGATGACCATGTCGTCCGGGGGCGGTGGTAAACGTGTCATGATCGTCGGTGCGCCCCCACCTCTGCCCGTTCTACTCTGCCACGCCACACAGCGGTCGCCATTCTCCACTGCGAAACCACACAGATGTGCCCCAGACCGCTCCTCTTGGCTGCACCACCCGCCCATGCTGCTTGTAACCCCGACTCTCACCATTGTTGTTGTGCTCGATGCAGCGATTGCGCGTGTCGCATGCCTGCCAGCCTGGCCAGACGGGCCTGCAGGGAGTGCATGCCAACCGCTGCCCTGGTCTGCCGTTAGAAATGGCCCATTGCGATTAGAAATGGCCGAGATCTAAATCACACGTAGGACTATGACACACTCTCTATCAACCCCAGAGTGTGTGAGCTGCACACGCACATGGCTAAGGGATGTGTGGTGCACAGCTCACCCGTGCAGCCGTGGGCTGGATTCTTCGCGGCCACGGTTGTGGGTGGTGTGATGTCTGCATGTGTGATCCGGTAGCAGCAGCGGGGATCTCTGTCGTGCCGTTGTCCGGGCAGCGCTTCTGCGAAATCAGAGGAGTTGTACCAAAGAGCCTGTGTTTTCAGCAGAAGCTGCACATGCAGTGTTGGCGTAACCTGCATATCCGGTGCGTTGAGCGTGTGCTTGCTCTGTCCCACACGCATGATGATCAACCCTGCTGTGTGTGCTGCCCTCGCGTGTGCTGCGCATGGTGCACAGCTCTGCCCAGTCACGTCCCGTCCACCCGCTTTCTGCCACGACGGATGCTGCGCACGTGCACTCAGCAACACCAGAAGCAGTTATCGAAAAACACACCGAACAGAAAGCCGGGCGCATGCATCTGGGCCAAGCCCCCATTTGCCCCCCCCCTCCCCCGGCTACTCCCCTGGAGCGCACATGTTGCCCCTGAACTGGATCCGAGAGTGCAGGTGGGGACGGGTACTGCGGGTGGGCACAGTCGCTGCATCTGTCGGCGAGGGGCTATGACGTCATGATCGTGGACAACCTCGCGCGCCGCGGCTACGATGCGCAGCTCGGCATGGACACGCTCACACCGATCGCGAGCGCGCACGACCGCGTGAAGACGTGGGCCGAGGTGTCTGGCAAGCAGGTCAAGCTCGAGATCGGCGACGTCTGCGACTGGGAGTTCCTCTCACAGGCGCGCCCCCCTGCCCTCGCCAGTGCATCTTCAAGACAGAATTCACCACTTGTTTCTGCCCTTTCCAATTAGTTGCCCCCAGCGCATGCTTTTCTGTCTGTCGCTTCTTTGCCAGTCATAGTGAACCCACCCTTTTGGCGTTTTGGCCCTGCTGCCCGGTTACCGCCGTGCTGCGTGCTGTGCCTGCTGAGACCTGGTCCGCTTGGTGTCGTCCGGGCCCCATGGCCCATGTGTGGAGCGCGGCATGCCGGCGGCATTTGGTGGGTTTTGGGGCCTGTGCACAGTGTTGGCGCTGGCAGGCGGAGGGGCGGTCTCGACTTCCAGCTTAATACCAAAATCCCTCAGACTGTCCAGCTAAGACCAAAACTGTATGCGGCCAGAGTCGCCGTGGTGCAACACTGCTGCATCTGCACTGGCAGCCTGCTGCGAGACTGGAAGGGGCCAGAAACTCCAGTCAGCTGCTATCGTAGGTGCCATCGGTGACGATGGGGGTGACGATGTGCATGCATACGGCGAGTGCATGCTGCGGGTGAGTACAGCAGTGGAGGCATGCATGGCGCGCCGCGCGCGGCGGGTGCACGTACAATGCATGCACAGCATGAGTGGCGGGCGCGGTGCAGGTGTTCCAGGAGTTTGAGCCCGAGGCGGTGGTGCACTTTGGCGAGCAGCGTTCGGCGCCGTACTCGATGATCGACCGGCAGCGCAGCATCTACACGCAGACGAACAACGTGATGGGCAGCATCAACCTGCTGTACGCGATCAAGGAGTACGCGCCCGACTGCCACATGGTGAAGCTCGGCACGATGGGCGAGTACGGCACCCCCAACATCGACATCGAGGAGGGCTACATCACCATCAACCACAACGGCCGCACCGGTGCGTGCCGACCCCGCCGACCCCGCTGTCCCCGCACGGCTGACACATCAGCGGAGATGTACCGCAGGGATGCATCCCCGCTGATGTGTCATCCCTGCTGATGTGTCATCCCCACTGCTGCCCCCCCCTTCCTCGGCATTGCAAGTAGACTTGATTGGCGCCTCGGTCGAGCCTCGGCGTGGTCCAGCCGCAGCGCAGATAGCCGCAGTGCAGCCAGTACCCTCTTTGAGTAGCTTCACAGTGATACCTGCTGTGCTGCCTCGCCTCGCCACGACCGGCTGGTGACCTGTGATGCCCTAGTGCCATACCACGTGCTTCAGCTGTTCTGCGTGCCAACGCTGCTGTGCCTGCTGCTGCGTGCTGACGCCGCTGCGGCTGCCGGTGCAGACACGCTGCCGTACCCGAAGCAGGGCGGCTCATTCTACCACCTCTCCAAGATCCACGACAGCCACAACATGCTCTTCTGCACCAAGGCGTGGGACATCGCGGCGACCGACCTCAACCAGGGCGTCGTGTACGGCGTCAAGACCGACGAGACTGTCGCGCACCCGGCGCTCATCAACCGCTACGACTACGATGGCATCTTCGGCACCGCCCTCAACCGCTTTGTCGTGCAGGCGCGCCCCCCCCCCCCCCCCTCTGTGTTCCTTGCTGTGCCTGAGCTTTTCTCTCTGTCTGTCGACCTGCCCTGCCCTACATGTAGCTAGCTGCAGCTGCCGATCATGCCCACGTGCATGCTATTCATGCCAAGCCTTTCGTTCTAGCAGCGGCCACCTGTAGCTCGATCGGTGTCGGTTCTGATGCCTGGAAGCGCTACAGCTGCGTGGCTGACACCTAGAGGCGTGACAACCACCCGGCCTTCGGTATTCACGTCCTGCAAATGTGTTTCTGTCAGTGCTTTTTGTGTCGGCATCGGCGTATAAAGTGCACGAATGGCAGCAGTGCTGCCCGCGCCGGCAGGCTGCGGGGCAAGCTAGCGGTGTGGGGTTACCTTGGGGCAAGCAAGCGGTGTGGGTCTCGGCTGACGCGGCGGTGCGTGTGCAGGCGGCGGTGGGGCACCCGCTGACAGTGTACGGCAAGGGCGGCCAGACGCGCGGCTTCCTCGACATCCGGGACACTGTGCGCTGCATCCAGCTCGCCATCGACAACCCTGCCGCCAAGGGCGAGATGCGCGTCTTCAACCAGATCACGGAGATGTGGTCTGTCAACCAGCTCGCCGAGCTCGTCACGAAGGAGGGCGCCAAGCTCGGCCTCGACGTCCAGGTGTGCTGCGTGCTGCGTGCTGTGATGCACAGGCGCAACCTGCGGCCGGTTTGGTTGCTGTGCGTCGTGGGCATTATTCCTGTAAGTGATTCTGAACGGCCGATTGGTTTGTGTCAATGGTACTGTCACGCATGGGGGTGTGAGCGCACTCTGTGAGAGTACAAGGCGGGAGAATGCGTGCAGCGGGCGTAGCATTGACTTTTTCCATCAAGGGGTCGGTTAAACATGGTAACCGGCCTCGCCACGACTGCTGCGGCTCTGCGCTGACGCCCGGGCGTGTGAGTGGCTGCAGGTGCAGAGTGTGCCGAACCCGCGCGTCGAGAAGGAGGAGCATTACTACAACGTCAAGTGCAGCAAGCTGCGCGACCTCGGCCTCGAGCCGCACCTCCTCGGAGACTCCATGGTCGACTCCCTCCTCGAGTTTGCCGTACAGTACAAGGACCGCTGCAACCTCGACCTAATCAAACCTGCCGTCGACTGGAAGAAGGCTGGCGGTCGCGTTGCCACGAAGGACGCCGCCGTCGCCTCCTCGTGAGCGCGCAGCACTCACAGCACGCAGCGCAGATGTGCACGCATGCAGGCGAACCGATTTCGAAGCGTCGCAGCCGCCGTTGTGAGGGAGTGTGCGCTGGTGTGCATCACGCATGCATGGGGCTAGGGATGCATCCGGATGGCGCGTTTGCGTGCGCATTAGAGTGTGTATGGGGGGTCTGAACCACATATTGTGCATGTGGGTGTCGAGTTGTGTGGCTGGTGTGGAGCTGTGGTCGCCCTTGTGCTGCTGGGCAAGCGTGCGCGCCTCCCAATGAGGGTGGACGGGTGTGCCGGTATGGACAAGTATGCTGTGTGTTTGGGGGTACGGATGGATGGATTGTACCACCGCCGGCGTAGCAGAGGCATGTGCGTGGCCGCTTGTGTCTGTGGCCTAGGTCTGCCCCGTGCGGTCTTTGAGAGGGACGGCGGGAGTGCGAATCCGGATGTGACGCTGTAACATGGAAACACAAGACATCACCCGGCCTGCAGTCTGTCGCAGGTTGACACAGCAGTTCAGCAAAGCCCGGATGGCAGTTCCGCAGCGGCCAGTGTGAATTGGCCCTTCTGACAGTCGCCTGCGCCAAGCTGGGGCATTGCATGCATGTGTGAGCCAAGATTGCTGTCTGCAGCCGCCACACATGGCCTGTCTGTCTGTGCGCGTGTTGCCTGCTCTGTTGCCTCGACGCTGCTGGGTCCTAGATCTATCACTGTGTAACACATATGTCCACATATGTGCAACTCACAGGCCACATGCATGCTCAATGCATTCCCCATCATGTCATGGCGATGCCACATAACACGGTGTGGAGGCGCGCCTCGACATCAGATGCGACACTGCAGGGCGGCCCATCAGAGGCAGCTGCCATGGCTGGACATCTTACACCACAGCGCCTGTGGCTGCATGCATTCTGTGCAACGCGCATGCGTCTACATGCAACCTGCACCACCCCCATCTGAGATACATGCGCCGCTGCGGCCACGGCCGCGTCAACACGGTCTCTTGTGTGGCCGGCTAGTACAGCCTCAGGATGCACTGGTTGTCTCTTGATCCGCCCAGCGCGGTTACACACCACGGCAACGCAACCCGCCTCGACACGGGCTGCAGCCGGGACACTCTGTAGCAGCTTTTGAAGGGCAGACTTCACAACACAGACACCGCACACAAAGTGCATCGCCTTGCCCACCACGGGCAGCCCGCACCGATTGCACCAGGCTCTTCTCTCGACTCTTCTGGGATCTTCCATAAGCGTACGAGTGCCTGCTCCTCACGCAGCAGCGCTCAGAAGTGCCCCGCCGAACGCCATGCAGTACACCTACACTGAACGCCATGCAGTACACCTACACCAACACCATGAAACTACAGCCACAGCGGTTGCTCCTTGGTGAGCTTGACGTAGATGGTGACGGCTGCTCCTAGTTCAGCCACTCGGGGCCCGCCAGAAGTGGCCATGGCGGCGCCCTACTCTTTCGTGAGCTTGACGTAGATCTCGTCCGCGTCGGTTACGACGCAGTCGAACACCGGCAGCGGCTTCGGGGTTGTGACGCTCTTCACAGCGCCCAGCACAGCGCGCAGCGGGTTGTTCTTCGGGCACCACTCCAGCACTTCCCCGGTCCGGAGGCAGTACCGCGTCCCATCCAACGGCACCTGCAGCACGCGGCGCACAGCGTGGCCCAGCGGCAATTTACAATTACGTACTGCTATCACTTAAACTTCAACTGACTATCCTGGAATGGCGGCAGCATGCCCGAGGCGGCCGACGTGCCCGTGCATGCAGACCATGCCCGTGGCCAGTGTTGATGATGTAAGCGACTGTGGCTGCCATGCGGCTGGCGGCGTGGCTGACACATGCCTGCCACCGCTCCCCCTCCATCGAGGCACACGGGAGCTCCAGACAGATGCAGCACCTCCATGGGCGTCGGCCTCCGTGTACTACGCGTATTAGACACCTCCACAGGCAACTCTGCGGGGTTACAGATCAAACTGACATGTACATTTACAGACAGTTGCAGCACGGAGAATCACCGGTTTTCTGTGGGCAGCGGCAGCCCGCCACTCTCCACAGCGTGCTCACCGAGGCCCTGTTCAACCCGGTCTCGGATAATCATGGACGGAGCTTGTCCATGTCAAGGGCATGCTCTGATGCTGCCTGGGCGACAGACAGATGCAGCACCGGCGCCGCCGCTGCAGCCGCCGCTCCTCAGAATCAGAGCTCAGGGTGGTCTCGTCAAGGGGTGGCCGCACCTCGATCTCGGGGCCATTGGCTCCGTTTGGCTTGACCTTGGCGTCTATCAGCGGGAACTCGAACGCCGTTGACGCTGCAGCCGTGCAGTAAACGGCGCCGTCAACCTGATACAGCACCAGATCCCGCCCTGCACAAACCCACACACACACACATTAATAGAGGGATTTATGCACCTATACCTTGGGCTAGAAGGATGTAATAGTATATTGGGTGTCCTTGTCTGTGCAAGGCGGCGGCCAGCGTCTCAGTTACGATTCGGCATGCGCTTGTGTGGTGTGAAGCCAGCTGCGAGACACCCACACACAGAGGGGGGTTGTTCTGTCTGCCAGTGCACACAGTGAACACAGCTGCAGCTGGCAGTCTGGCTGCTTGCGTGGTGTGATGCCAGGTTCTGGAAGATGCAGCTCAGTTCACGCAGCCGGGCATGGCTCGTCCGCCGGTCTTCGACGGTCGTGGCTCGACACAGCGACACAGTGACTCGACACATCAAATGAGCGATCAGCCTGGGCTCATGCTGCAGACCTTGGGTGCAGCACTAGCTCACTAGCAGCTATGTTTCTGACCTGAGTCCGTGTGCCATGGGACGCTCGCACATGTGGGTGCTGCGAGTGCCTCGGCCACGGCTCGCTGCGCCAGCAGCATTGCATGGGACAGTGACTACCTATGCAGCCAGCCCGCAATCTGGAGCTGCTGCACGTAGTTGCGCACAGACGGTGGCAGACCTACAGGCTAGCGGAGTAGCGAACATGCAGCGTGGCTGGCGGTGGCATGCCCTACGTTGAGGTGTGGCTGTGGCAGTTTCAGGGCTGGCAGCAGGTGCAGCTGTGCGTACCGGTCTGGGTGGTTGCTAATGCGGTCGCCTTGCCTGGCTTGAAGGTGCTCATGTCTGCGAGTTTGAACCAGTACTTGCCGATCGGCTTGCCTGCTCGCCGGTTTATCACACCAGGGCCCAAACGCTCCTCTTCACTCTCACTGACCTCCTACACAGCAGCTTGTGGAACCTCGGCAGCAGGTTAACATTGATTTATCCTCACGGAGTATGTGTGGTACGCATGGCCTATACCCTGCTCATCCGCCTAAGCCAATCGCACTGGTAGCTCTTGGCATCCAGAGGATGCACAAGGACTCCACATGGACACATGACCATCCAGGCCAGTTGTCCACTCACAGCGACTGAAACGCCATCAGAAGATATTGAATAGGTAGTGTGGAACCATCTTGACTGGGTCTGGGTGTATCTAGACAACGCTGCACAGTGCTCGATCTTGTGACAGCTACGGCATGTACTGCATCGCAAGCGGGACAGCGCACCTCCAGAACCCGGTTTGGCCGACTACGTTTACTCGATTTCTTCTGCTTTCCCGCTGCACCACCAAATCCAGCCTTTGCAGAGCAGTCGCGCGTTGCCCTCTGCGCGGAGACGCGGGGTCTAGCTGAAACAGCAAACATAGTGTTTAACACACAAACCGCCGTCTGCAGATCTTATGTATGCCTAATAGTATGCTCGGCTCCCTCAAGTGCGCTCAATCAATGGACCAGCTCGATACGCGACGCAACACTGCCTCTCACCTACACACTTCACAGCTCTGAATTAAGCCAACCATTTCGAAGAATAAATACCCCCCCCCCGATCATATGCTTGAGTTTCAAAACGGCTGCGTGATCCAGACAGACTGGACTGGTCGTGTCGGGTTCGGACTGGCAGAAGGAGTAACAGGAACGGCCTCGACCGCAGATGCAGCCATGTGCGGATGTACTCGTAGCCACACCCAACCGAGGATCCTCCCTTACAGAACCATGACACCAGAATGGGCGCACGAACAGCCAGATAGTGGGTTCTCTTCCCCCTTATGTCAGGCCTTCTCTTCTTCCTCAGGTCAGGCTTTCCCTAAGGATGGCGTCGAAGTCGGTCAATCCGACCCTGTGCACACTTCTGAAGGTTGTGTCGGAACGTCACCGTGTGCGCAATAATACCGGTTTATGTGTTTGGTGCATTGCCATGTTTGCCTCCCTTGCTGCCCTGCCACTTTGTGAGCGTACTCCTGTAAAGTTTGTCGTCGCTGTGGGTACTCAAGCCACAGCTGCTTCTGACCTGTCAGGACCCACAGCTGCTGTGCACGACTGACAGCGCGGCCACATCCACAGGCAGATCTACATCTGCCTATGCAGCACACTGGTTGCAAGCGCGTCGTGGACAGTTCTGGCAAGCTGGCAGCCATTCTGGTGCGGCGTTCAGCGGCATCAACGCAATGTGACCCGAATGGAAGCACAGGCTGGGCCGTCTGATAACGCAAGCAAGACCCCAACACGCATGTTAGGAGAGGAAGCCATGTAGCGATGCAGCACGTGCTCAGCACGGCGCGCATTATCACATCTCGCTGATAGCATGGTGACTGCCAATCATGTGTGTGGAACAGAGGCGCGTCGCCCGAGACAGTGCGGTCAACACAGCGAAGCGGCACGGCATGATGCAGTCTTCATTGAAACGGTAACCAAATCCACATCCATCCTTCAACCAGAAAATCATAACCGCACGTACACACCGGCGTGCATAGCATCACATGCCTGTCACAGCGACATCTCGGTTCCTACGACGCACCCAACCGGTGCGCCTCACGCCAGTTGCGCAACCAGCGGCACACCCCCGGCCAAAATCCACACAAAACCAAATATGAACTCCTACTGCTCCCCACAACGAGAAGGCAATCTCCCACGGCCTAGGTCCTACTCAATCGGATCATATTATGTTACACCACAACTCCTATCGCCCGCTGCGGGCCGACCTCCGAAGCATGGAGGGTCGGGGCAACGGGCACTGGCGGGGCAAAGCGCATACTGCGCGCTGCGGCGGGCAGCGCGGCTGCATGCGCACGGCGCGGCCCCACCACACGTACTTGCGCCGCCGCCGGCGGCTGGCTTGCGGACGAGCTGGCAGCTTTTTATCGTTATTGAAATGCCCAGAACTGGGAACAAGGTCGGCAGACCCCTGTGCGCCAGGCCCCTGATCGCGAGGCTGCCACACAACTTGGCACCCTCACAACCCGATGCGGCCCCTCATAGCCATTCCATCCTTGCATCCATCCCATGACCCCTCCCCATAACCCCCCCTCCCCCCCCCCCCACCCCCACGCTCCCTCGCAAACCCACACGCCAATGATGGTGTGTATGACAAACGAATCAGCTGCAACAACCCTAGGCCACAATGGCATGCATGGCAGAGCCGCAGCAGGAGCAGCACAGCGCGCCCGCGGGGCGATGCCCGCCGCAACCCGGCATGCACAGCAATCACCAACCTCGACATATGAGAGACACACCAGCAAAAAATCCAGTCAAGTATCCGACTCATATTTCGGAAACTCGTAATTGAGGGTATCAGATGGAAGCTTAACGTGGGTTGACATATGAAATCTTAGACTAAACACAGGCACACAGGCACACATAGTGCCCTGCGACCCGGCACTGGAGCAACCCAGGCACGTCCATGTGGCCTGCCCCTGCAGCGAGCCACAGGGGTAGGCGCTAAGGCATGGCACGGCCATGCATGGTCGCGCTAGCGGGGGTGACTCGGCCGCCGAGTAGGGGCATGACAGCCTATACAAGGACCCCTGCTACACACCCACAGCCGCAGGTGCCACATGGACGCCGGCCGCTGCAGAGCGGATCCTGTCCTTGCATGGCACTGCTGGGGCATGCGTGACTGTCAGCCGCCGCACAGGCGTCCTTGCTGGGGGCTGTTGGCCATGTGGGCTGAGGGACGGGTTTTGCGCCCCGGCGGGCTGTACCGCAAAAAAACAATTCTAGAGGATTCCGGTGGGATGCCTGCTGGCAAGCAGGCGCCCGACACGGCACAGCGGAATCCTTGGGAAAGGGGAAAGCGCAGCACGCGCGCCTCACTCGGGCGGACGTGCACGCGGCACACAAGCAGCCCTTGACGATGATTGACTGGAGCCTCCGCAGAGACACGTGAATCGCGCCGGAAGGCACGGTGGGGCTCACCGCTCCTCCTTTGGCGCGGGCGGCGCGTCGCCACCAAACATGTTCTGTACCTCGCGCAGCACAGCGTCGCCAGCGGGGGCGGCCGCGCCGGGCAGCCCGCCGGCGGTAGCCCACCAGTGCTGCAACGCGAGTGCGTCGAGGCCGCTGCTGCCGCCGCCGTACACCCACGGCATCGGCGCCGGCGCCGACGCGGCGAGCTGAGCGCGCAGCGCTCCGGCCAGCATCTGCTGCACGTCGAGCGGCAGCTGAGCTTGCGGCTGCAGCAGCGCCGGGGCGCTGCTACCGGCCGTGAGGCTGACCGGCAGCGCAACCGACGCAGCAGCAGCTGACGCAGCAGCAGTCGGCGCGCCAGCGCCGCTGGTCGCGAGCAGCAGCGCCGCAGCATCATGGAGGTGGCCACCGGGGGACATGGCGCTGGCGGCTGAGGCGGCGGGGGGGTCCGCATGCATGGGACCTGGCCCTGCCGCCGCGCTGTCCTCCATGTTGCCCTCTGACTGCCGAGCCGGCGACTCGCGCTCTTGCATGACGTCGATCGCATGCAGCAGAGCGTGCAACGGCTGCGAGGACTGCGCTAGCGAGGGGCCACCGGCCGCCGCCAGACTGCTGCTGCCGTGCTGGCCGGGCTGGCCGCTGGGCATGCCGAGGGAGTCGCCGGCGGTGCCGGTGTGAGAGCTCGCGCGCGGGCCAGGGTCGCGGAAGGCTCCGGCCGCCAGCTGCAGTCGCCGCTGCGTCTCCGAGTCGAGTGCAGCATCGCGCAGCAGGTCGGTGGCCGTCGCCTCCTCTGGCAGCGGCCGCCGCCCGGCGACCGCCGTGGCGTGGTCATGCATGCGCATCGCAAAGCGGGCGGGATCCTGCGGCGGGCTGGACGACGCGGAGGGCGCAGCGGGGGCGTTTGGAGGGGACCCGGCAGACACGGCGGGGGCGGCCGTGGTTGCGGACACCGAGGGCCGCGCAGATGTGCCCGCTGTGCTGCGGTGCGACGCGAGAATCTGAAAGACGCCCGTCTTGACAAAGTACTCCCTCACCTGCAGGCACAGCACGAGCCTTGCCACACTTGCCACCAATGGCCTCCCAGAGGCCGAGGCCCACGGGATCGGAGCGGCCTGCTGCGTGCTGTGTCGGGCAAGCAGCACGCTGCCTCGTCATGCCATCATGCATGTGCATTCTCAAGGCCGTCTGCATGCTGCAGCTGCCGGCTGTGGCGTGGTGAACAAAGCAGTATGCCTGTGGCGACCCAGCTGCCTATGCGGGAGACGGGGGGCCTGTGGGGGGCCCATGGCCGCCTGGGGGGCCAGGCAGCAGGTGGCTGGTGGTGCGCACCTGGGTGGTGAGGGACTGTACGGCCTTGTCGGCGCGGAAGGTGGCGGCGCGACCAGTCGAGCCAGCGCCGCCCCAGCCAAAGTGCTGAAGCAGACGCAGCTTCAGGTCGCGGTCGCTCTTCATCTGCATGCGACGGCTGCTTGCTCAAGCGGCGCAGGAAGGCAACTGCGGGCGCCACGGTTTGCAACAGTGTGAGACAACGTGGCTGACATCACGACAGTCCGAACCGGCTCAAATCATGCATTATGGCATTCTGGGGCAGCCGTACAACCAGCTGCGCGCAGTGTGCAATAGCCGGAGGGTCATGCGTCTGCCTGCAGGCTGGGCATGTGAGCACAGCTCAGGCCATAGTGGCGGGTTCTGTACAGACCCGGGTCTGTTCGCAGTCACCATGAGGCATCAGGTGGCAGTGACCTCTGGCAGAATGTAGGTGCAGCGGAACTGTGGCAGCATGTGGGCATGACAGACGGAGACGAAGCGCTCATGAGCGGGGAGGGTGGGGGGGGGGGGGGGGGGGGGGCAGATCTTCTTCGACCGGCTTCGTCATCCTATCATGATACCCACATACCGAGGGAGCCAGAGGAACGTTACAGAGATACGCTCCACAAGGTGGAGACAGAACATAAAGGCAAGCAAGCATCGCAATGCATCAGAAATATGAGTCTGCATGCTGAGGGGGAAGGGGGGAGGGCGTACGGTCTCCCAGCCGCCGTGCCGAAGGATGTAGTCGCAGAGCGCCACCATCGACACCTGGACCCCCCCCGGCACGTCGGAGCCGCCCTTCTTGCCGACGTTGCCGATGCCGATCGTCGGGTGGAACGTGCGGCCGCCGTCAACACGGCGCCGCTTGTGGCCGCGGCCGCCGCCGCCATCGTCCACGAGGCCCATGGCGCCCAGCGCGCGCATGCGCAGTTCAGACGCCTCGGCAAAGGAGCGCACGAGCTCCTCGGTCGTCACCGGCACGTGCTCGCCGTCTGCTGCAGGAGGAGCCTCAGCTTCGGCGGCCGCGGGGGGACTGGCGGCCGGCGCGGCCGACACGGGGGGCACCGGCGACCCCTTAGCCAACCGGGCTGGGTCTGCGATGGATTGATCTGCGGCGACGCCTCTGCTGGGCGGCGCTGCGAGCGGCACTGGAGTGTTGGGCACCTGCAGCCGTAGTGGTGGTGGACATGAGTTGAGGCTGCACTGACAGAGAGAAGCGCACCTGCAGGAAAGACGTTTGGCTGGTTCTGTTGCCAACAAGGAATCTGGAAAAGCGGCATGCAAATGGCAGCAGGGTGGAAGGTGCCAGCTCATGTGCATGTGCGCATTGTGTCATCTCTCCACAGGTGTACATGCATGGCACAGGTGGCACAGGGAGTGCAACAACATGCATGGATGGCAGCCACATGTGACCACTAGTGGTCACAGTGGCCACTGTGGCCACAGCATGCAGCACTCCGTCTGATGAGGCCCTTGGCACCAGCCCAAACTAGTCACGGGAGCCTGTGTTAGTTCTGTAACCAGCAGCATCCAGTGTATCTTCTACCTCCTTGACAGTACACAGCATGCAGCACTAGGAAGCACAACTGAACGTGTCCACTTATCATGTATCTCATCTCATGCATGCTGAGCACTGATGCTAGCTCTGCAGAGATCTGGGCTCAGGGACGAGTCAGCATCTAAGTGCACAGTCAACACCTGCAGGGCTGGTCAGCAGGATGAGGACATCATCCACTCCACTTGATGAGGACATGATCAACCCCGACGATCTATTTCGGAAGCTAGCCATACTCCAGCAGCCCAGACCACTGTGCAGACCAAAGCGTTGGCCCTGGGGTCGCATCTACAGTCTGTGGCTAAGTCAGCCAGCCAGCCAGCCACTGTCAACCCCATATACAACCCTGAGCCCATAGCAATGACAGGTCACTGAGAACCTCACCACTAGCAACATCTCATGCATGTACAGATGAGGGCCGCGGGGAACCCAAGAGTAATTGCAGCTGCACAGTCACTCCAGTGACACATATTACACTGCAGCTGACCAGCTTCCATGTTATCCACCCTGTGTCTGGGATAAGGTCCTGGTTCAGGTTCTAGACCACCTTCTGCCATGATCCCAGTGATCCCACATACCTTTATGTCCCATACTGCTACTGTCACATGTGTGAGGTGTCATGGGAGCATGCACATGCACACTGCACACGCACGCATGGCATAAGGCAAAACCGCACCGACTGCTCAGTCTTCACCTCGGGGCCATTATTTGCCAGGGCTGAGAAGGCGCGGCGGGACGCGTTGCGGGGGGACCGCCGAGTGGCAAGGGGCTGGTCAAGGTCCGACGCGGCCGCCTGCCCCTGGGCTTTGCCCTCCGTCGTACCATCGGCCGCCCCCCTTGCGCCTGACGGTGCCGTCTGGGGGCGATGGTCGTCACCACCAGCCGAGCCGGCCGGGGCGGGCCATGTGCCGGGCAGCCGCAAGTCTGGCGCTGCTCCCTTTGTGCCTGCAAGTGCGCAAAGCACATTATGCCACAATCATCTTTCATTTGTCTACTCTTGTCAGTTGTTGGTTGCAAATCAAACAACCACGAGCGCAGTGCGATTGGAGCGCCGAGTTCAATCTGACCTGTGCTGCCATGGGGGCAATCAGACACACACTGATGCATACTTTGTTTCACAGCGTCAACTCACGGGCAACACGGGCGGGAGTCAGCCGGAGGGACAGAGCCGCACCAGTGCTCACCGCCATGTTATCACCCAGAGAATGCCGCGGCATGATGTGCTGCGGCGCTGTGGAGCGCTGCAGCGACGGCGGCCGTCTCATGGACGCGGCAGCGGCCTGGAAAGCGGCGGCGTCCACCTTGGACGCAGGTGGCGGCAGCCTCTGCGGAGCGTTTGTGGCCGGCTCGCCATTGCGCTCACCACCCCTGCGAGCCGCCTCCGCCGTTTTGGCCGCCCCGTCAGACGACGGCGCTTTCGTGGCGGCCGCTGGCGCCGTCGTGAGGGGTGGCGCTGTCAGCGGAATTGGCTGCAGAGTATCTGATAGTGGCTTGGCTGCGGCGGGGGTGCCGGTCAAGGCAGCTGATACGAGCGACGGCCCGGCGATGATCGGCGTGGCCATGAGCGGCGTTGCGGATCGGGGGGCAGCCGTCAGGTGCCCACCAGCGGCGGAAGTCAGGGACACCGCCTTCCGTGGTGATGTGGGAGGCAGCGACGCGGACAGCGGCGCAGCCGGGGCGTCTGCAGCGGCGGCGTCTGCAGCGGCGGGCCCAAGCTCGCTCACGCGGCGCTTCGCCGGCGGTGTGCCGACGTCGGAAGGGGACTGCGGCGCGCGCGCCGGACGCGCCGGCGCGGACGCCTCCACACTGGCAGACGCGGGGCCGTCGCTCTTCTGCACAAAGTGCAGGTCGAGGTTGAAGTGGCCCAGGCCGGAGGCAGAGAGCTGCTGCAGGCAGTGGAAGGCGACGCGCGTGAGGCGCATGGCCTCGTGCTGCCGCGCCCACGGCCGGTGCAGCTGCGGCGCGACGGCGGAGTCGCTGCCTGCCGCGTTGCCGCTGCCAACATTGGCTCGCGGCAGGTGAAGCGCGCGGCTGAACACCTCGCGCTCCCTGCACACGTCAATCGGCGATCAGGGCACAGAAGGGGCCCAGCATGCCGGCAGGTGGCGGCCTGTGCAGACCCCACACATGCGCCACATTCGCTGTGTTTGAACTCCTCAGATCATGATAGTTCATGCAGCTTGGCACTGATTGCAAACCTCACGACGTCCGTTCAACATCCCCGTGGACGGCAGCACCGGAGTCTATCAGAGCCAAGGCACACGCAGCTGCGCGGCGCTGTCGCACAGCGGCATGACAGACACTCGCACAGGCTGCATCAATGACGTGCTGCGTCGCTGCAGCTGGACTGCTACAAGTCCACATCCCACATGCATGGTCTGCTAGACAGCCACATCGCCGGCCCTGGCGAGAAATGCTGGCTCGGCGAGTTGGCAATGTTAGAATGATAGGCGTCCCTAGAGCAGGCCCTTGGAGCATGCTGTGTGAGCAGAGGGCACTCACCCAGCTGCAGTGTCTAGACGGCTACACTCGGCCAGAGCGGCGCTGAGAGACGCGCGCATCGACGCGGCGGCCGCGCTGTGCCGCGCATGTGTCTCCATCTGCAGCAGCACAGCGTGCATGCCCTTACACAGCGCAGCAGTGTGCGCGGCAGCCTTGGTTGCAGCATCGGCTAGGCACCCGGGCGGCGGCGTGGTCTGTGCCTCTCCTGCTGCAGCGGGACCTGGCTGGCAGATGGTCGCTGACGTAGAGAACGTGGCTTGGAGGGACCGCAGCATTTTCTCAAACTCCTCCGCCAGATCCGCGAGGCTCCGACTGTCCTGCACTGGTTCACTGTGTCAGTATGCCTCGATCAGGTCAGTGTCAGAGCACACCGGCGAGGCACACGGTACAACTTGATCATGAGAACAAACGGATGTTCGGAACACGAATGCCCCCACAGTATGCTCTCAGAAGGTATCACAGTCATTGCATGCAACGATGATGGAGGAAAGGGAGCACGTCGGCCACACCTGCAGGTGCTCGAAGATTTTGTCTGCCTCAGCGTAGAGTATGGAGGTGTGCATATCACTGATAGCCATTGCTGCCACAGCCTCTGCCTCATCCCGCACGCACCCGTCTTGCCGGAGACCTGCCACAGCGAGCTGCTGAATGTGACTGGGATCATCACCAGGCTTCCCATTGCTACAGGTCAAGCTTGTAGTTCTAGCAGTGAGCGCTGCTCGTGGGACACCACCCTCTATCGCCTCAGCTTCCGCAGCAACATCAGAAACCGCTACAAACAGAGCTTCAATTGTCAAGCTATGCACTTGCATGATTAGCAACGTTGATGACTGTAGCACCGTCACATACACTAGGTTTCTACAAGGTGATGTTGTGTGTCACCTTGTATCTGGGCTGGGTGCTCGTCTTCTTCAGCATGCCGCACAGCCCCAAGCTGCGCTGTACCAGTCCCATCCTTATCATCTTCACCTTTGGCTGCAGATGCCATTTGGCGGGGAGTAGTCGGGGACATACATACGTTGCCAGCACCTGACAGCGTGTACGCCGAGCGTGGCTGCTGCAGTTCTGCACTACCTACTCCATCAACAGGTACGCCTTCAGATTTCTTGACAGGACTTTGTGTTGAGCCGAACAGGACTTGGATCAGTGGTAGAGACCGGGGGGATGCGTTCGCTTGCGCGGCTGGAACTGGCTGCTGTGATGCTACATCTGCTGCGTCGTTCCGCATGGCCATCGTAATCCAGACAGAAATGAGGCTTCGATCAAAATCCTGCGAAGCGTGGCCTATTAATCGCGTCGGGGCCTGTACGGCATGCTACGACGAGGCAGATCCACTCGCATATCCTCAACGACGCAGCACGCTGAGATGCAGGCGCCCTTGATCTTTGTCATGTAAGATTGAAACCAGAAACATCATTAGGACAGCGCGGGAAACCGCACAGGCTTTTGTTGCTGCTTGGCATGCCCGACGCAGTGAGTGGCCGAGCAGCCTACTGTAAACGAGGCAAGGAAGGGACACCAAGACAGCCATAAGAAGCGACATGGACTATGCTGAAATCAGGCCTTGCTGGCGATTGGCAAGCATCCGGACGTCGGCGGGGCAGGTGCGGACGATGGCAGCACGCTGCAAGCCATGACTAAAGAGCGAAAAAGGTGGACACGTGAATCTTGTAAGCAGCATGAATGTTAACAAGTGGGCACGGCATGGCATAACGGCACGGTAAACCACTGGTGAAGGGTTTCCGTTAGCGTGTGGCGCTAGAGTCAGCGACCAGCTGCGGCGTACAGGCATACGCTATCATTGGTTCCAGAGTATTCAGAGCCGTTCACCACACCAGGCGATCAGCCAGCTGTGCAGCCACGGACAGCAACAGCCAGTGATTGGGGAAACATAAGGTCTTTTTTACACTCTCGGCGGTCTTGCGTCAACAGTGAGCGGTATCGAACGCGGCAACTCATAAATAGAAAGGACCCCGGACCGGAACAACGTGGCGTATCATGCAGACAGTCTATACAAATATGAAGGTTGTGATAGAGACGTCTCGCTGCTTGTCGGTATAGAGGTGTGGCGATCTTCCGGCGCGAGCAAAACCAGCTGTGAGCACGGGTTGCACCGGAGGGTGAAAGATGCATATTATTTTATAGAACGATCGCCAATACATATCACTTGTTTTGCTTTATACACCGCGATCTGCGGAGGAGCATCAGTGCTTCGTCCGCAACACAAAACAAGGCCAAAGACTTTGTCGGCCCGGACTTCAGATATAATACATCATAGAACATACCGGTATTTTGACAACTTTGGCTGTATCAAGCGCCGTAAAGCCTTCACTGGGAGTTCATGACCGCAGCACTGTGCTGAGAAGAGCAGCTCGGCAGGAGCACTGCCAGGATCTGCAGCTCTACCGCTTCACAGACGAAGAGAGATTTCTATGCAGACCTGTACTTCCAAGGTGGCTGAAGAGAGGATGCGGGCTACAGAGAGAATCAGCCCCGCCGCGTCTTCGAAACACACGAGCTGAAGACGGCATGCCCAATGGCATGACCCGTTCTCAATGATGAAAGTGTGTGAATGCACGAGATCTGCACTGGTACATGAAGGCAAGCATTCGTTTTGGAGCAGGCTGTTCGAATTGAAGGATGATCGATGTCTCGACATCTCACACGCATCTCGAGTCGCAGCAAAATCCGTTCCTCAGAGACGCGTGCAATATACACGTGCAGCTCAAACTGCATGGAGCTTTGAAATAGAAAAGTTTCTTGATACTGGAATGTTTGATTTCTTCGATATCGGGCGCACATGCGTTGGAATTCGTCCATCGCAGGCAGGAGCCATGCCAGTGTTGTTTGCTGACGGCAGCTGTTGCGGTGAGTGAATGGGCACAGAAAGATCACGAACAGTATTTAAAAATCTGCTCCATGCACTTCTGGCTTTTGGAAACCCATGCATTACCAGAGCTGTTGCATACGATGTTGACAGTGAGCGCGCAGTGATCCATCACCTGGCAGCATGACAGCCGCAAGCGCACCGCCACTTCCACGCAAAGGTGCCGATGTAAATACGTGTAGCGATCCGTGAGGTCTACACACTGTCTGCTGTCGCGATACCGCTATTGGAGGGGTGCAGCAGTGTGCCGCCGCAACGTCGACGCTGAACCGCAACAGCGCTTGTACAGACCAAGTTTCTTGCCCGGAATGTCGACGTGATGATGAACTGAGACCTGTCCTCTCTAAGCTTGAGCCTGCACACTCTCGGGGATTTGTATGCCACCGCCAATCTGTGGCTGACGCTTTCATCACGGCATGTGGGGCGCCCCTCGGCTGAGTCGACCAGCGCTAGGTCCGGCATCGTCGACATCGCAGTGGACAAGAAGACACGTAGAAAAGCCGTTGAGAGTTCACAGTAGTGGATCCGAAGAGGATGCATGTACATGTATTTCATGAAGCTGTGCCGATACCGAGTGTACAGCTGCTGTGGCGTGTCTGGATGTGCCACTGACTGCTGTAAAGCAGCATACTGGAAGTGTGGCAAACAGCGACAGCATGACATCCGTATCGAATCCTTCCGTTTGTGTACAGGCAAAGCTTTATGTGCGTGCTCATTGTAGCCCCGACCACAGCGCAAAACTGCGTACCTGTGGTATATGCCCACAGGAGCGTGCTCTGGCTTCAGCAGCATGCTGACCATTGACACGCCTACTAGGCCAGATACCATCGGGTACTCCCTGATCAGCCATATGCAAAAGAGCTTTCCGTTACAGAGTCAGGCACTGCCAGGTGTTAAGTTCCTGTCGAACACAGTGAGCGCGTTGCTGTGCACTGTGCACGCAAAAAACCTGGATTCAGCCGCAGCAAGCCGCTGATGCTGCATCGTTACACAGCTGAGCTCGCGGACCCGTGCTAGTCCCGGTATTGTCTTACAAGCAGTACCAGGCTCTGACTGGTCGGCTGCCAGTCTTGCTTACTCCTCTTCTTCGCCTTCAGGTAGTGTCAACTGGTGAAACAGTTTCTGCACATGTACAGGAAACATCAGACCGGGCTATCGCATTCGCACTCAACACATCCCCTTTCCATCACTGATTCCCCGCACATTCGCTGGGTGTACGATGGTGAGGCTAGTGCTTCCATCTGGCTGCAGCAAGGTTTGGACATGCAAGCAATGGCAATCAATTTTGGGACACACTCCGATGAATCAGCGGTGATCTGTTCATTGTCAGCAATGCCGATTTGCCAAACGTAAAAGCCAGTGTGCCATTTTTGTGACGCCCAGGCAAATGGTCACATTGCGTGTGGACACGCAGCCAAGTGCAGGTGGAAGAATTGCGTGCAAACATCAAACCTGTTCACCAGCAGGTATACTCACCTTGGCATAGATGGCAGCACGGCAACACACAAAGGTTTAAAATCAGATACGTTACAGGTTTAAAATGAAGCAATGGATGCCAGGATGTTGCATGCAGTATCCGACTTCAAGCACATTCGCATGAACCTGTGTACCAAAACACGTATGCTGCAGCACCACACACTATCGAGCAACAGCTATGGCAGCATTCATCATGTGGCATGTTCGCAAGCGAGGAGTTCGACAAACTTGTCAACAGCCCCCAAAGAAACTTGTTTGCTGCCTCGACCTTTCTGTACCACATGGAACTGCGCGAGGACTGACTCGGCCCACGCTGACAGTGCAGGACAGAATTGATGGCTATGTGATTCACTCCACACGGACCCACCTTGCAGAACACGGAGCTGGCGGAACAACTACATGAGAGATAGACAGCAGAATCACACCCCTTGATTCCTCTGCTCCCATGCAGAGTCGAAGGTCCCATGCAGAGCCTGCAGATCACCAGATTGTCCCTACAGGACGCACAGCAAGCTGCATTGACATCAAAAGTGGAATAATAAAACCCACCTTTTCACCAAAATAGCTCCCAACAAGGATGAATCCAACGTATAGGCTGGAACGCCTCATGATGGTCTGCAATACACAACACGAATCACGAAACAAACGCCTGTTGATAATGTAACTCCTCGACTACCCCGTACTTGAGCGCACCTGATAGAACGCTTCAAACATGTCTTTTTGACGAGCAAAGCCCTGAACAGACAATGTAACCGCGCGATGCTGGGGTCGATGGGCGGGGACGAGTTATGTCGCGCGTTTGCAAATGCAAGCTATCGTTCGGTTCAATACTGACTGTCTGCATGGTACGGGCAAGGACATCTCGCTTCGCCTGTGCAGCGCTCCAGGAGCCCACGGCAGGTCGCGACGGCATCTCAGCGGTGCCATCATGCATGCTACTCCACATATTGCTGCCTTGGGCCGGCAAGCTCTGCGCTGCCACTTCAATGCTCAACTATCGGAACTTCTATATGATTGGTTCGGGCGAAGGTTGGACTCCCCAGGTCGCTGTTGCTGCACAAACTGCATCTGCACCTGATCTGCGTCTACATTTTGCGCAACTGGCCGTTGAGACATCTATCCTTAGGCATCAGTCGTACTTTCCAACAGACTATTGGCTGTAATGTCGGTGCTGCGGAGAAGTGTGCAGGTAGGCAACTGTTGACTCGCTTGAACCGCTGTCGCGCCATTGCGGACAGGGTGGTAGTGATGCTTGTAAACAGTCACTTGCAACATTGCGTAGCTTATTCACGTGATCAGTTTCTGGGCGCATCTATACTTTGCACTGTTCATGTAGACGTGCCTCAGCTCGACAGCACGGACCAGAGGGGGAGGCCTACCGTGGAAGGGCGGATTTTGGTCAGAGGGATCTCAGAAGAAGGTGGATGGTTTACTTTTCAACGAGACACCTCCACCGCCAGGCCAAAGCAGGCGGTGGGAAAGCTGGGAGGGTCCATAGTGTGTCCCTTGATGCCTGCAGCCATGCCATGATCATGGTTGGCCGTGTTTATGTGAAAATGTTTATGTCACCATTTTGAAAACTGACTCCGTGTTTGGTCGCACTTTTGAAGGGGAACGGGTGTCGATCGCCACTCCAACACACCTGTGGCAGCATGTCGAATCGGGCACACCGAACAAGTGATTCCTGATTGCACTGTGCAGTTGGGCCACCTTTGCCATCACAGCTTTCGTTGGCACCGTCACCGTGTACGCCAAAACTGGCATGGGCGTGTATGACTGGGCTGAGGAAGAAGCCATGAAGCAACTGAAGGAAGAAGGTGCAATATAAACTGCCGAGCTCTGATCGCACTGACACAGTCGTGTCCAGGTCACCGTGCCCCGCAACATCTCTGTGCTGGTGCCCCTAGTCAGGCAGAGGCTGCAAATCTGCAGTCGCAGATGCTGCATTGCTGTTGTGCAGCAGCATCGTTAGCAGCCTTGTTCGGGTGTCCATCATCATAACGCTCGGTGTGTCTGTCACATCAAATGCTTTCAGTTGCTGGCTTCGTCTCCAGCAGGCATGATCTGTCGATGGCTTTGCAGTGTTCTCACCAGAATGCTGGCACATGTGTTAGGCATAGCGGGGTCTGGCATGGCGAAGGATGGATCTAGGACTGATTCTGCCTTCCAAAATCACATGTCTTCAATGCTGCAAGCATCGACTGATAATCTTTGGTAGGCCAGAGATACTGTGCTTCAGCACTCCCGCTGCGCACCTTCTTTGGCATGTGAAACAGTAGCAACAGACTTGAGGTGACTTGGCAGAGTCGCAGTACAATCCGGTCTATCTTGTGTCGTATCCATGTGGACCCGAGTTGCTGACGTGATGGCGCGCAGTGGCGCAGTTGCAGCTGCAATGGTTCAACCACGAGAATCCAAACACACCAAGGCATGCCCTGCACTGCAAGTATGCATGGAATGGCCCCGACCCGGCAAAAGTGGGTTGATTGTGCATCTGTTCTTGAGTGCTGATTTGCCACGGTCGGTCTCACATACACCCTAGACAATCACTTCCGCTGATGCAGCGTGACTGTGTCGGCACCGGTGCGGTGATCCTGTGTTGTGACGCTGTGATATGTGAATTGGGGCACCCATTCCTGCAAAGGTCCTGCATCTCCGGGGAAGTGGCACATCTCAAGTGCCAAGGCTCTGCGTGAGGTGCAGCAGCTTTGAGGCACGCGCTCACTTCGGGATTCTGTGTGCCGCATAGTCACCTGAGCAGTCGGCGCAGAAGCGCTTGCATACCAGCGTCTCCGGCAACAGCGGGCAAGATCACACAGTTTTGATGCCCGGCTAACTGTGTGGCAGCAGGCTGTGTGACTTTGCGCCTTGTTGGCCGCTGTCAGTCTCTAGGCCATGCTTTCCTTGCACATGCAGGCCTGCCACGCCCTTCTAGCACCACGCACTTCGAGTCAACCAGAACCCAGCCAGCAGTGAGCTGAAACAGCTGCTTGCCAGTCCAGCTGGTTGGCACTCACACCACCTGCCCCAGCCTCCCCATGCCCAGCAGACAGCAACTTTCGTTGCAACCCTGCCGTTTGCAAGCGCCTGCTGACCGTGTCACCCAAATTTACTGCAGTGAGACCCCAGCTGCAGCTGGTTTGACAGCCATAAGATTCACACATGCGGTACTGGTAAGGCTGTTTCTGAAATGTTCGTGTTGACATTTTGCCCGCTGCATGCTGCTCACTCACACTCATGCCGCCCATGACACGTTGTGCTGCACATACGCTTATGCGCGTGGTGACGCATCCTTGCTGATTATCGATAGAGTCAAGCCACACCAACACAAAATTTTTTTGTTCGGGCACCTGCCCTGCAGGTGAGGACAGCTGCCAGTGCAGCAATCACTCAATGTCAGATCCCTGGATCTGGTCCTAATTCATGATCACCACGATTGTGGGCAACATCACCACAGGCCAAACCACACTGCGGCTGCATCTCGCCTGATGGCGTACGCTTCACCACACCACTCTCTCATGGAAGGGTGACGGTGCCTAGGCGTTGCAATTGTGCTGAGAGAGCAGAGTCACCAACAGCACCACAGCATGTGCCCGTATAGCTGCTGAATTACTAACTATGCACATAGGGCAATTTGAGTCCTAATGGCCTGTGCTGTCACTCCTGCAGTATGGGCCCATGCTGCGCGCGTCCACCTGCAGGATACATGCATGGATTGAGTCCTCAACATGCTGAATCCTCAACATGCTGAGTCCTCACGACACCAGCAGGTCAGGACATCACACCTGCACTGGCCTTGGGGTGTTGGACTGCGCATAGCTGGTGTCAGTGTTTGCTGCTTCATGCAGCTGGTCCAGTCTGTCATCTCTGGAGCACTTTTTGTGACCAGGAACCCAACTCAGCTGAAAGCTGCAAGTGACGGTATGCCTGGTTTGACTTCTACCGTACTGGAATGCATTTGTGTGCTGTGTGGCCCTGAGATCCGAGATGAAGTGCATGACAACAGTAATCCCTGTGTTGCACAGCCGACAGTGAATATGTACAGATATATGTACTGTTACATCGCGGACCTCCGATCCAGTGCACCAAGCGAACGTACAACTAGAGTCTACACTCACATGCTACCCAGCAGATGCGAGCCGGCCAGGCGGTCACCTGGCACAAACTGCGCACCCGTGAGCCGTGCTACCCTGGACATGGTCTTTCTGATCTAAAACCCGTTTCCTTTCACTGTCGCCGCACTGAACTCCCGCAAGGAGTTCTCAACCCAGCGAGCCTTTGCTCTCTTGTTGAACGGCCCAACCAACGACACTGCCAGCGTGTTGAGGTACTGCATGGTATGCGACCCTAGTCTGCCATATGTCTCGTGTACAACCGGCATCACCTTGTACGATCCCTGCACACTCTCTTTGTACTTGTTGAGTTTGAACTGTTCGCGTACGGTGGCCGTGTGCCCCTTTACCCCCGATGTTTTCTCCACCACAGCCACCCCAGATGGGTGGATGAAGCTGACATCTAGCACATACACATCCATGTCCGAACCATTTGTTAGGATGTCCCCCCCTACTGTCAACCCTGTAGCGTCTGTCCAGGCTACGCATCACAGGCTCAATTGATGTGGACCACCCTGTCGCTCTTTACTCGACGGCGGCAAGCCGTAACGGCAATGTTGTGGCACAACGTCCAGCAGTCGGTATTGTGTTGATATGTCATGACATGATCTATGTCGCTGGGCTTCACCCGCGCATTGCAATCATACATCACTTTCTCACCTAATGGCGGTATGCAGATGTATGTCTAACATGACTGTGTATGACCATGGCCAGTTTACATGCTCTTACCGGGTGCATACCTCATTGCGAACAAATTCGTTTTGGGACTCGTGTGTTTCATCCATTGTCACTGCGCTTTTCACGGACTGTAAAACCAAACTTTAAATTCCCATCTGCAAGATATGTTGAAGGGTGCACACTCAGCTGGATCAACCACCATCACATGAGTGCGCAAGCAGCAGCCAGCTTGCTGCAGCATTGCATTACATTGCCACCTGCCCCGGGGGAAAAACCTAACAAAAAAACCCCCGGTAATGTACATGATATTTCTTAATGATCTACCCTTGAAACTGGGTGAGGTGTCAAGACAACTATCCCGTAGCAAAGGTCCAACCCGTGCCAAGCTCAGATCATCTGCTGCTCTCTGCAGCATCACAGCACGGCGTCACGGCATCAATGGCGCCACAACTAATTCTCTCATACCCTCTACATTTCAAGTCTGTGCTAGGTCATGGGAACAGGTCTAAACAGATCTCTGACAAGTCAACGATGCAATCTGGTGTACGGTCAACCTCACACACGCCAGAAACGCTGTGCGTGCTGTGCGTGCAACATGCCAGCGCGCGAGCGCATGGCCAATTACCCAACAGCTCTCGCAACTCATACAGCCCTGGCGCGACTGACACGTCGTTGCATCGACAGTCGACTGACTCCAGTGCTGGCAGGCGGCGCAGCACGCGTAACACGCTCAGCGCGCCGCTGTCATCGATGCCGTTGCTGGCGAGGCTGAGCCGGCGCAGGCAGGGGAGATTCGCTAGCGCAGACAGCAGCGGTTGGGTGTCCGGCACGAGACTGTACTGCGTGCTGCGCAAGTCGGACAGGCCAGCGCCAACGCCGGTGGCGCTCAGGTCCAGGTGCGTCAGGTGTGGCGAGTTCACCACGAATGCCCGCATGAGGCACGAACGTCCCTTGTCCAGAATGTATGCCACTCGGCGCTGGAATGTACAGATTAGTGGGCCAGAAATTTCGAGCGACTGGAGCACGGAATAGGGTGTGTACGCCGCGCGCATAGGGTGTGTACGCCGCAAGGACCAGACATCGAGCCAACGCCGCTGCGCATCCGTGAGTCCAGCCGCCGCGTCCGCTCGGCGCGCTGCCTGTGGCTCTCTGTCTGCTGCACGCTTGATCAGCATGCTGCGCAGGCAAATCACCTCCAGCCTGGGCGAACTTGCAAGCACCCGGGCGCAGGCATCAGGCTCCCACCCAATGACGCGGACTGACTCTAAATGGAGCCGCGTGAGCCGCGGCAGCACGGCCACTGCCGACGACAACTCCCGCATGTCCACCTCTAACCAATCCCATCCCACGATCTCCACATCCTGCAGGCGCAGGTGCCGCCCCAGCCACCCCGTCCGCAGCATCAGATTAGAACGGGGCTGTGGCCACCCATGCGGCCGCATGCACACACGCTCCAGATGTGGCAGCTGCTTGCTGAGTAGCGACAGCGCATCCGCAAAGTCCCAAAAGCCACAGCGTAGCACACGCAGCGCTGTGCAGCTGCACAGCTGCCCTGCGAGCCGGCGACTCATGATCATCTCGATGTGGCTTTGGGGATACTCATAGTACCCTTCATTTGCAGATGCCCCCGCTTCGAGCTCCTCCAGGTGTTGCAGATACTCAAGGCCCCAGAGGTCCATAGAAGCCGGGACCGCCCTACCAGACACTGCTAGGTGGCGCAAGTTGGGCATCGCCGAGAGGTCGAGTGGGCTTGTAGATGGCCGTACCCAGAATGGCTGCGCAACTGCTTTCTCTATTCCCTGTATTCTCAGGCTTGTGAGTGCCGTGCAGCTTACTAGCAGCTGCCTCATGTGCAGCTGCCCCGGAAATCTGACATCATGCATGCGCAGCACGCGCAGCGCGAGGTCCGGTTCCTTGAACACGCCGACCAGCTCATCCGCTCCCTCACTCGACAAGTACACGTTCGCAAGCGAGAGCTGCTGAAGAGATGCGGCATTGGCGCGCAGCGCGCATGCTAGCGCCAGCACGCCGCGAGAGCAACCCTCACAATCGTCCGTTCCAGCCTCGCATTGCGCACGGCGATCGCAGCAGAAGCACAGTCGATCTGATCCAGTCCCCGCCGTGGCGACATGCAAGCACAACGCGCGCAGCATGCCGGCGGGAACGTGTGGCACTTGGAAGAGGAGCTGAGCGGCCTCGCAGCATGTCGCGTCGTAGATGTGGAGCGTGCCGGTGGTCCAAGGGGTGCGGCCGGGGCCAGCAAGCACGGACGCATCGGCGCAGGATGTCCAGCCCGCAGTAGAACCCGGGTGCATTTGGACCCCAGCAATGTGGGAGACCAGGCCTTCGAGGAGGAGGGGAGGCGGGAGGTGGGCAATGGTGGCAGGTGGCACGTGCCGCAGCACCGCAAAGAGGTCTTGTGGATGCATGTCCGCCATGCGTAGCACCTGCACCAGTTGGGTGTTACAGAACGGCACATGCACGCACGCACGTGCAATTGCAAAGGAATGTACGGGGGCGCGGCGTGTGGTGCGGCGTGTGGTGCGGCGTGTGGTGCGGCGTGTGGTGTGGCGTGTGGTGCGGCGTGCAAGGACGATGGCTGATGGTTGAATGTGTGCGCATAGTGTGCGAATTGGTATCGCATTTGTACAAGCACCACTCATGCAATGGGGCAGATGCACAACTGGGAACACATGCACAGGGGACGGGTGTGGACAGGCCCGAGCAGTGCTAACTACGTGCAGTGGGGGACAGCGGCCCCAGATGCGGCCGACGGTCAACATGCCGTCCCTCCGTCACGTAAGGCATGTGTGTTGGCCACACACACAGCAGCGAGTGACAGGAGCGGGGTGGTCTGGAAGGGCTTGGGTGACAACAGTGGCTGGAGAACGAAGCAGATCGCCAGGCTGCAAGAGTGTTCAGGACCATGCAGTGCTGCATGCATGCTGCCGTGTGCCAGTACAGAGAGCCAGCTGGCTCCAGCGCCTCTGGTGCCAACAGGTGCGTCACAGGCTCCGGGCCAATGCAGGTGGTATACGATAGTATACGTTACATACTATAGTATGTGCATGTAATGCCATAGAGGCAGCGGGCTTGTTACCTCGGTATGCAGCAGCGTGCAGCTCCTGGCACTTCTGGGCTTGTCCTTCCCGAGAAGGACAGCATGCATCTCTTACACCACAGCGTACACTCTTTTTGAACATCATGAGCAGACATCCGAGTGCACTCTGTGTGGATATATCAACAGACTATAGCGCAAGTATCCATGCACGGTATCGACGTAGTGCATGTTCTTGAATGGCGCCGTGATGACACATGTGTGACTCCTGAGATCACTGTTCATGCGCAGACATGCGCAGACTGATGAAAGGTTCTCCCTGATTTGGAGGGTGCGCACCTCGGCAACGGCCCCATCGTCAACACCGCTTGCAGGCGTATCATCAGCGGGGACCGCACTGGTCCGGCGCGCCAGTGAGTACGCGGGAGATGCCGCGAAAGTGGTGGCAAAGCGTGTGGCAATAGCCACCAGCATGCGGTCTCGGGTGTCTTCATCTTCAAGCAAAGTAGCCACCTGCAGCGTGTACGGAGCCTGAATAGAACCGCGGCTGGTGGAACACGAGAGCCAGCCGAGAACGGCGAGGCGTGACGACCGCAGTCGACCAGCACAGATCCCGAGATTCCAACACCAAGATTGTACATCATCTTTCTCACAGAACGGATCAGGGAGCTGCAATGTTCATGTGCAGCCCATAGAAAACGTACCCGCAGGACTTCAGCGGCATCACCTGCTTCACAGCTGCTCCCACCGGCAACGTCCAGCCACTTGGTGAATGAGGCGAAAGAGATGCCCATGTGCGAGGCAGTCAGCCCTTCACATTTGACTTCCCGCAACAGCCGTGACCTCTGCCAGGCTTGCCGGAGGGTGAGCTCCGGCAGCGTCGTGCTCGCCACCTTCTCGCCATGCGCAGTGCCAACGCCGGTGTTGACAACCAGCGTGAGCGCTTCTGTCATAGCAGGTGTCACAGCTAGCTTTCGAACCAGTTGAGGATACTACTGCGCACATGGTGGCAGGTAGAGATGACATCTCTAGCATGCAGTATCAGCGGCTCTGGAACAATGAGCGGCAGCCAAAAGTAGTCTTGTGTAAGGAATTGACGAGCGTTGTAGGTCGAATGTGATTGTGATTGAGAGGTAGCGAATATATACTGCCCCTCCTGTAGCCCCACACCCACTCGGCGCTTGTGCGGACTAGTAGTCGTCCGCTTGGTGCATCGCCACGCGTTTCATACCACCTCACATTCAGCGCACCTTCCTAGCAGGTGACGCGGGGCTTCTAGAAGACGTCTCAGTCGGTGAAGACTACAATGCGTAAGGCAACACGAGCTGCACAGTGAAATGATTCTGGAGCTCTTGGCTGGAAGCGAAATGCGCCGAAACGCGACACGCAGCATGTCAGGTTTCTTGAACATGTTTTGGCATGCACGCATCGCGCCAAAGCTCACGGTCAAATAGTTTCATGCAATGAAATTGTTGAAAGTCCAGCTCCGTGAGCACAACGGCACGGCACGCTGTAAGGCTCGCTACGGGACGAACTGAGGCAGTAGACACTTTTGGGCCGGTTTGGCACGCCACGCATACTCAGGGAAGCATTTGGGATGGACCTGCGTCGTGGATCTGTGCGCGGGCTGGCGTGCAATGCGTAATGTCAATGGCAAGCTGATCAGGCGCAGGCCTTTCGCAAGGCCAGTGTGGAGTCTGTAGTGCAAGCCCGCGCGCGCTGCCTTCCGGCGAGACACAACGCGAGACACATCGCGCCGGCAAAACTTCCGGCGCAAAACAACAAAAAACGACGCAAAAACACCCAACTTTGGTGCTGTGCGCTGTGGAAATTGGCCTTATGGATCCGAATGTTTGAGGGCGGGCCAGTAGCAGCGCAGAGGCAGGCGACCGCACACAAGGCTGACACAATCGCTTGTGCATGCGTGTGCGAGTTAGCGGCTGCTGACCTCGTGGCTGCCAGGCACGCAACTCCCTTTTCCCGAGGCCCGACCTTACGCATTGGGGCAAATCCCGTCAGGTCTCGGCTTCAGGAGGACCATTTGTGCCATCACATATATTCGATATGATATCGATCATATCAGCCTCGACAGCAAGCGCGCACCAGCCACTGTGAGCATACCGTAGAATATCCAATTGTTCGTGAAAAGAGGCTTTGTTACATGACCGAAACATGGGTTTTAGCTCGTTAGTTTGTCCACCAGCATGCGTGACAACCGCGATTTCACGAACTAGGGCTCGTGAACTTGAAAATCGCCCGCGAGCGGAGCAATCGAAGCGGTCTAACTATTAGCGGATGCTACCTATGTGTTACACGGATATGAACGCAAGAGCCCGGCAGCGAGGGCAGCAGCAAGAAAACAGACGGCCAAATCTCCGAAAGCGGACAACAGCAACAAGCAGCAACTGTCAGGTGAAAAGCCACAACGAACCGACACAGCCGACACAACCACACCCACGCATCCACACACACGCGCACTCCCGCACCCCACCACCACGATGCTACGGATGTAACAAGTAACGAATGTATTATTTACTGGATCCCGATAAACCTGCATGTGGTGGTTGTGCGCGCAGCGAGCTCACGACTCGCGACACAGCATGACAGCGCAGTCCCATAAGCTCGTCCTCGTGAGAGTTGTCGGCTGATCGCGTGACACGATCAGGAATGCTCGGAGATGTCATGTCAGCGTGACGTGACATTCACGAGCAATTGGATATTCTACGGTAGTCCACTGATGCGCTGGTGCGTGGCACATGCACTTGTGCAGTAAATGATCTCCACACCAGACATGCCGAAAGAGCTATGAAAACAAAAGCAAATTTGTAGCGGGCAGTGACGCAGCTCGATGGGGATCGCAGGCCGGGAGCTGTGCAACTGATGCAGCTGTGCTGCTGTGAAACGACATATACGCTGGTCGTGCTCGGGCTGTTACAGGTGCCAACACAGTTCCACATGTGGAATGCATGGCCGTGTGTTTTCATATACCCCGGGTTATCCCGGAGGCGGGAACTCGACGAGCAAATTATTTATCAGAGTGAAGCAGCCACTGTGCCTCCAGCAAGGGAGTACATGCACAGGCTCGACAACCACCTGAAGCCCACAAGCAATGTTCCAGACATGTCTTATTTATAATCCCCATCTGGCATCGTCCATCGAGCTCGCGTGCCACGATGGCAACAGAAAAGGCTGTGTTTCTGTGGACTGTGGCCGATGCTCATTTGGGTCTGATGTGATACCCGAAACTACAACTGTAGTCTATTCTTCCTTGTAATGGTAGCAGCCCATGGTGCTCTGATTGCTCCATGCATTCACGGCGGGTGTTGCTGGGATTCCATGCATTGGTGTCCGTGCGCCCGTACCTGAGACTATACAGTTAGCATGGTCTTGACCTATCACAGTGTAACAAATTGAACATGGCACAGTGCTGTCTATTAGCGAACGCACAGCCGGGATGTGCGCAATGCCTGACCACCATGCACAGAGCCAGCGTGTGAGCAGGGCGAGTACCGAAAGTAGGTTGCAACGGGAGATGATGCAACAGCCGTCTCATCATCCGACCTTATTCCATGCCACACTCACACACCGAGGGCGCCCTCACACGTGCAGCCTCTCATATTCTGGACCAGCTACCCCACCAAAAATATATCAAAACAGAAAACATTGCTGGTGCTATGGCACCGAGCGCTGCAGGGCAGGCTGCCCACGATCTATAAACCAATGTGACACACAGTGCAGCAGCACACACATGCATGGGTCCCGCCAGTGTAAGGCCTCTAAAGCCGGCCTCCGGGCCTCTCAGGACCCTCACACCGCAGCATGACGTTCCAGCGGGGCCTCGTGCCGCTGCCCCACCTTCATCCTCAGCACGGCCAAGACCGGAACACAGCACACAGCATGTGGCGCCGCAGCTGGCACTGCGTACAGCAACCTCCCCTGGCCACAGTACATCCAAACCACCCTGCCGACAAGGACGCCTAGTCAGCATCAGTCTCATGCATCATGCCGCAGCCACGCAGCGACATTTCATTTGCAGATTCCCCATTCCCCACCGCCACCGCTGCAGCCCTACAGACCGCAGCAGCCGGCCCCACTATGCCCCATCATCTAAGCAGGTCGCACAGCACACAGCACGGGTTATCATCCCCCAATCGCCCCGCTCCAGCACCACCAAAGGCGGCGCCGGGCCATTCATCCCCGAACGAGGTGCCAATGGAGTTGATGAAGTCGTTGAGCAGCGCCTAGGACTTGCCAAACATGCCGGTCCAGTAGACGCGGTCGTCTTTGGTGCACACGTACCAGCCGTAGCCGACGAGGTTGAAGCCCTCGTTCTGGATGTTGGCGCGGTGGCCGGGGGACTCCATCCAGCGGCGGTGCGTGTCGTCGACGGTTTGATCCAAGCTCGGGGGGCGGTTGTATGCGACATTCTCGCCGCATGCCTTGTTTGCGGCCTTCGCGCAGCGGCCCCCAAAGCCTTTGTGGCTGATGGCACCCGAACTGCACTCAGCCCAGTCGTTGACCACCGCGCGTGTGGCGCGAGCTCACCACGCCTGCTGAGCGTAATGCATGCAATTGCATTGTGGAAGGCGCGGCGAACAGGCTGAACGGTTGGGGGCAAGACACAGGATTCACACAGTAGCAGAGCTGCCAACACCGTGTGCGCTGCACAGTACTGTGCGGTGCAACCAGCCTGCAAGAGGGACAAGCGTGGCAGTTGAGGGAGTGGGGCGCACGAGCACTGGCCCTTGCTCCAGTCCATCGCGATATTGCCGAGGGGCTGGTCGCAGCGCAGGCTCTTGATGCGCTTGCTGTTGTCTTTTGACACCATTTGCTTGACCATCGGGTCGCCGCAGGATCCGCTTCCGCTGCTGTTGCCGGATGGCGGTTCTGGCCGAGACCCACGCGCCGGCTCAGAGCGGGCGCGGATGGGAGTTGGCTTGCGGGTGCCTCCTTCATTGCCTTCATTGCCCTCATTGCCTTCGTTGCCCTCATTACCCTCGTTGCCTTCGTTACCCTCATTGCCGTTGTTTGACGCGCTCCTCTTCTTACCCTTGCGGCCCTCGTTCCCTTCGTTCCCCTCGTTGCCTTCATTCCCCTCGTTGCCCTCATTCCCTTCATTACCCTCGTTGCCTTTGTTTCCGCTCTTCCAGCGCCACCTCTGCATTTGGCACCACCAGCATGTGTCACTCATCATCAGTTTTGGCTCTGCAACGTTTCTCTACATGTGGCACTCACCGCCTCGCTCCAGGCTGCGGTAACGAACAACCAACAGACACGGACACAGCAACTGCTTACATGCTCTTGCCGTTTACGGTCCTGCTCCTGCCGGTTATGGTCCTGCTACACCACCAGAATAGGAGGTGCAGTGGCGTCAGGGGCACCCACCATTGGCCGATGCGGCTCGAGGCCTGTCGGGGTGGCAGAAGCATGGTGTGCTGTATGGAGGTCAACGCAGGAGAGCAGCAGACGCTGTGCAGATGGTAATGACCGCGGAGCGTGTGTTGCACGCATGCACTGCATGTGGAATGTGGCTGCACTCCTGGTTGGAGGGGCGGACACGAAGTGCGGGCGGATGGGAGGGGTGACATTAGACTGGCCGTGAGCGGCCCTTTGCAGCTGCTGTGGTGGCACCTGTTATGGAGTGGCAGGTGCCTGGTTTTGGTACTCTTCCCAGGCAAAACACGTAGGAACTGCAACGAGAGCGCACCCACAGCAAGCGACGGCTCCCAGCAGACAGCTCCAGATCGAACGGCGCCTGGCGATTCTGCTGTGCTGCGAGGTACGCTGCGGTGGTGGAGATGCCGTGCTCGGCGTCCACAGCAGTGGAAGTGTACGCAGCGCTGGCTGTAGCTACAGGTGCCCAGGCCACAGCGGCTGCGAGGACGATGGAACGAAGCATAATCTTCCTGGGATGATCAAAGCAAGAACTCAGAGCCTGCATAACAGAATGGCCTGAGAAGCTTACGTGATTAAGCTTGAGGCGGTTCGTCATCGGGGCTCGTGTGACATCCGTGCGTGTCCACAGGAGCGGAAATGAGGCAAACCGCGCGCGATGGTGGTCGAGTGGCGGAGATGAGCTCTGGGCTGCTCGATGACTAGAAGCCAGTCAGGGTGTCAGACGGGTCAGGCAGCAAAGAAATGCAACAGTACATCGTCGAACGGTGTGACAGTGCATGCTTGCCTGGTCGACGCAGCTGCGCAGGTTTGTGGAGAAGCAACGCCTGCCAACTGTGCAAACGAACTTGAGGACATGTCAGGGGCGCAATGTGGACAACGCACGATGCATAATATTAGTGCATAATCTTCTGCATCCAACAGGCATGCAGAGATGCAGACCTGACTGAGGAGCACAAGGCATGTGCCTTATCAGGGAGCACAGAAGGCTTCGTTCGTAAACGGTGACATGTGTATGTGCATGCGGGCCTGAGTAACGCATGCAACGCCACAGTAGATCAAATGCGCGCGAGTCTGACGGTCACACATGCAGCGTTCTTGCGATCTGTGCCATTTGACTTGAACGTGAAAGCAAGGGCGGGTAACTGAGACGGTGTCATCGGTGCCACATCGCACGAATGGTAGGCGAGCAGCTCTAAGACGCACAATTCAGCGTACAGACTGCTGTTGCCACCATCTCATGCAAATCTATTGCGGTAATCTCGGAGACATGAGATACAGGTGCGTCACCCAGGAAGGTTGCCGATCGATGTTATTCAACTGCTGGCGCTAAACAACGCCGCCAAGAGTCAAGAACGATAACCCACACAACACTTATCAACACTGGCTGGAACTTTACCGGCGATGCTTGTGTCAGCGGTGCGATCGAGCTTGCGAAATATGCGGAGAGCCAGCGACAGAGCGGACCTCGGCGGTGGACAGCGATGGCTACCAAATGCAGACCTGTCCCTTCAATCAAGCAGAACAAAAACGAAAAACACACATTTTCTGTCACACAGTGTGCGGACTGTCCCGCGCGAACTGCTGCCGCAGGCCCCTCGGCCCTGTACGGTCTTCATTCCATGCAGCATCCCACACAGTGCTGAAAATGTCACGGACATCAAGGAATCCATGAAAAACTTGAAAGGGCGAATCATACCTAAGCAAATGGGCGGGAATAGCTATCGTCTGGCAGCGTCCGGGCACTCCAGACACTCGTACGACTGCGTTCCTGACCTTACAGGCTCTAGACCTTCCTCAGACAGATAGTGAAATTCTGCTGCTGGCGCAAGCGCTCCAGTACTTACAGCCTGACCACTCCGCACATGCTGCTTTCATCTTGCCAACTAAGGTCATGCATACCCGCAACCATACGTCACCCTTGCGATCTCGAACTTGTTGCGACATCGTGTCCCATGCAAGCTTGACAAGCTCTGGGCGACCGGTCGGACTCTCCAAATGCAGCCGCGATCCGCTCGATTTGACAAACTCGATCGATGTCACATAAAACAGGGCATGCGCAGCATGTTTCTGAAATGCTGTATTCATGGATGGGGTCCCGTGGCGGCGAGCTCCACACAGCTCTAGCAGCAGGCCTAGGGCTCTCGCCCAAGCGTGCATTTGAAATGACCGGTCGACACCAGCAGCGCCGTCAGTGTGCCGTTGTTGGTTTAGATCTAGAATCAATCTGGCAGATACATCGCAGTGTTCTGGACGGTAGGAACCCATTCGCACTTCAAGTTGGCCACAGTGGCAAAGTCAACATACATGTCTGGGACACACTTGCATCCTTCGATTCGCATCCAAGGTTCGATGCGCATGCCAACGCAATTTGCGCAAGCCTTCCATGACCCCAACTCGCAACTTTGAGGCACATGCGTGTGGTGCAGCGAGCTCGTCAACCCCTGCGGTCACCCGGACGCAAGCTTGCACAACGTTGCAGCATGCACTTGCACACCACAGCCTCAGGCGACCGTTCTGTCTTGGACCATGCTGCGAGGCTGGCCCCAGCTGGGTCATGTTGTGGTGACGGCCGTGCCAAATGCTCGTCAGCAGCGGACTGCTATGCCCCATGCTGTGCAAGTTCTGAACAGCTCACGCGCCATGGCGTGGACCTCACATATCTCGTCGCGTATTGCCTTGCACGCGCTCGTGACGTCCGGCTTACGTAGTATGAAGTTTGCAGGTGGTTGCCACCTTGCCACCGCTGCGATTCAGTACTGCCAGCTGAGCACTCGGAAGCCAGCACGGACTACAACTCCCGCAACCTCGCACAAACAACTTGATCGAATGTTGAATATGAATATGGGCCATGCGCTGATGTGCTTCGTGCTGGGTGGACATCCCACCGTTGCATCGTGTGCACGATGCACAGCTTGGGCTGTTCAGGCCTGAGTGCGTGTGGCGGAAGCTGCAGGGACAGCTGGGCTGACGAGGCTGGTCACGAGCGCACCTTTCAACGTGAACCATGCGCGGCCACGGCGTGTACGTGGCGTTTCGGCGCTAAGTTTACATTCCACAAGTTCGCTGATACTATAGCGCGTTCGTTGTTGCGACGCCAGCCTTGAACAACTTGTTTCGTGTGTCACACATTTGCCTTCTGCTCGACAGCCGGTGCAGGCATGTGTGACAGCGCCTCAATGTGTGAGAGATACGCCGCAATGTATAGACTGTCCCAATAACAACAGACTGTCTAGCGTCACGTCCTTGCGCAAGACAGAAGAAGCAATATCCTGTTCACATCGTCGATGACTATCAGCGAGTGTGTGTGGAGCACGGAGTTTTGTTCTACCATCAATTGATTTGTTCTACCATCAATCGATCGATATCGGTTTCTATATATCGAGGTAAGCACGTTCAAGCCTAGCTATGGACCGAAGGAGGTCGATCAACGGCATGCGCATCATATCTCTCGAGATGTTCACGCTTTTGCAATGCCTGAGCGATCACATTTGAACCTAATGTATTCTTCAGCGCCAACATGTACAGAGTCCAAAACGTAGCCGTTCCAGCTGCAGGCGCCACTGCAGCTAGCAGCACATTTTGCCAGCGGACGTCGGCCGCCGGCCGCATCACGGCTTGTGCCACACATGTTACAGGTACATAGCTCGCAGCAGCTCTATGGGTTCTGATCATCGTCGACGCAAGCGAGCGTCCCCTGGGGGCTATCTCTACCTGTAGTTGCTGCAGTTTCAAAAACCTACAAACAACATTCAGTGCTGTGGTGGAGGGGTGCGGGAGTGCGCATGCGTGTGGGTGCGTGGGTGTGGTTGTGTCGGCTGTGTCGGTTCGTTGTGGCTTTTCACCTGGGACAGTGATTGCTTTATGCTGGTGTCTGCCTTCGGGGGGTTTTGGCCGTCTACTTTCCTTCTGTTGCCCTCGCTGCCGGGCTATTGTGTTCATCTCCGTGTAACAAGCAACATTCAGCAGGATTCGGCGTGTCGAATTCCTATACAAGCAGCTGCGTAGAAGCTTCTACAACCTGCTCATAATCCCAGGCCTGTGTAGGACGAGCAGTGGCGCGCCTGGTCAGCAAACATTGCTAAACAAGTACACAAATCACAATGTCACTCCCATTTCAAGATTGGTGAACATGTCCTTCAAGTTGCAAAACTGGATCATGACCATATGGGTGTTGACGTCCAACTGCAACAACTTAGATCCAAGTGATGTCCAGAAGCCAGGCCACATTCAAATACATATGATATCTGCAGTACATACATGCCTCACCTGCAGGCTGCCCAGCACATGATTGTACAATCACCACAACATACAGCCGCAAATTGTTATGGCCGCGAATTGTTATGTAGCCATCTTGAACCAACAGGCACAATATTGCAAGGTTTACATGATGGCAGTTAACCGTGACATTGGGCACATTGTAGGCAATTCGAATGATCTGGACCTCACTCTGGCTCACATGCACGCTGGCAGGGGGATCTGAACATGTATCCCTACATGTGTTACCCGGAGATCGACGCAAGAGCCCGGCACATGTAGCTCTACATATGTTACACAGTGATAGATCTAGGACCCAGCAGGCGACAGACCAGGCAACCCGTAAACAGACAGACATGTGTAGAGAGCCTGAGGGACTGCCGTACCGTATTTTTGTTACGTGGAGATGAAAGCAATAGCCCGCCAGCGAGGGCAAGAGCAGGAAAGCAGACGGCCAAAACCCCCGAAAGCAGACAACAGCAACAAGCAACAACTGTCTCAGGTGAAAAGCCACAACGAACCGACACAGCCGACACAACCACACCCACGCATCCACACACATGCGCACTCCCGCACGCCACCACCACATCACCCACGCCACAGCCGCACACAGCAACCACCAGCCACACTGTGTACTACCGCCCACCCCAGCAAACCCGGCCACCACCGACCCCCCAACAGCAGCACCCCCACTACAGCCGGCCCCACTGGAGCACTCCATCATGGACCCCCCGCCCGTGGGAGCGCGGGGGCTCACGCCCCCCAGAGTGCAGGGTGTACCAGCCCTCCCCCTCTGGCTGCCCGGCAGGCCTAGGGGCCTGAGGGTGGGGCGCGAAGGGCACTGGCGGCGCCGCATCGCTCTCCCCGCGGCAGCCCACGGGAAGGCAGGGCGGGCCAGCACGACCAGACGCGGGGCCGGCCAGCACCGCTGATCCGCGGCACCCGGTCCATCAAGGCGGCCAGCGGCCGCCTACAGCATGTCCGACGGGACAGCGTGGCCAGGCACCACCGCCCGGCCTGCCAGCCGCATGCACAGCGGAGCCACAGCAAAGACCTGGCGCGTCACACCACGACACATGCACAGAGTGGTGGAGAGGTCGCACATGGCGTTCTGCAAGAACGCTTGCCTGGACAGGCCCCACGAAGCCGCAGCGAAGTCAGCGATCTTATTCAGGAAGGCGAACGCACCCGTGCCCACACGGCCAAACGTCTCATGCGACAGGGACAACATATTTGTGCAAGGTGTGACAAGCATGCATGTACCAGCATGAAGCATGTACAATGCGTACATCCGAATTCGAAGCTTGCACCATTTTGTTCAGTAAGGGGCATGCCACACGAGGCACTTTTACGGGCAAATTATTCAAGGTTTTGGGGAAGGACGGCATAATTATTGGCATTACGTGCCAAGCTGCAGCGCGAGTATGGCCAGTTACGGGCGTCCGTAACTGGCCATACTCGCGCTGAATTCGAAACTTCGAAGCTTGGCCAAGGTTCCGCCGGTCGATCGATGCGTAGCTATAGACCTGGCGAATCGCCGAGGTCCCCCCCGAGTGGCTTAGCTGTAGTAAATTCTTCATTCACATTGGCCGTCGGAAACCGCCGTCGCCTGCAATCTCGCCGTCTCTGCCCCTGCTAAGGCGGCACGACGCCAGCGCAGCCGGTTCCGAGGATAAGCCAAGGCCTGCCTCGCGATGGCGGAACCGCTAAGCCCACCGACACACGTGCGTTTGTCGAGGATGCATGCGCATGGCGCCCTCGTCGTACGTTAATATTGCCACGAGCTCTGCGAAACATGGGATCGTTGTTCATAGTGATGAGCACAACACAACTTCCGGAACCCACGTACGTATACGCTTCGTCGCATGCACAACTTGAACAACGAGGCGTCGCGCGCGCACTGCAGCGTCGAACGTGCTCGCGGTCAAAGCGTCGCGACTCGGTTCCCAGCTCCGATGGCGGTTGACATCGCGATATATCGAGGTACACCAACTTTTGGAGCTGCGCCACTCGCGCCCGGCGGGCCTGGCGCGCGCAAGCGCATCTCACCCATGCACAGCACTGCCCCGAGGCCACGCACGCTTGCACCTGTGGCCTGCCAAGCGCGCTGGATGGGACCCCTGCAGCGGCTGCACCCTGCACCCTGACACTCATGCATGCAACCCGCCTGCATTTACCAAGGCTGGGATATTCAGCCATGGCATCCTGGGCGGGTTTGGGTCTTCACGCAGGTGTCCGGCAGGCCATGTGCATGCCATCATTTGCCATCATTAATATTTGCCGGGGGCCGGGGGCGGGGGCCGGGGGCCGGGGGCGGGGCGGGGCGGGGGCGGGGGGCGGGGGCGGGAGCCGGGGGCGGGGGCGGGAGCCGGGGGCACGGCCGGGGGGAAGCCAGACGCCGCACAGGCCTACAAAGCCCCTGCCAGTGTTCAGTGTTCCTGCTGTCCCTTTTGGTCTGGAAATCCATGTGAATCTTCGCCCATGGCCACAGAGCTGGAATGAGGCTGCATTGACTGCCAAGCCAGGCCTACTGCCAAGCCAGGCCTAGCCACGCTGGCCAGGCACACCCTGCCTGCCTGCCGGTAAGCATGCAGACAATTGTGGCAGTTTGGCCAGTCTATTCGGCTGGTCAGGAGCTGCGTCTCTGCGCTAAGCCTCAAGGCCAGGCCGCCAATGTTGACCTATGTCCAGTCCAGTCCAGCCTACGCCCCTCTGTTTTGGTTGCACTCAGCTCAGTCCGTGCTGGCCCACAGGCAGCAAGACTCAAGGCCATGGTCAACGAAGCCTGGGCCAAGTCATTAGACAGAACATTAATATTACTCACCCATTGAGCCAGAAATGGACACAGCTCTCTTTCGATTGTGCATACAGTGAGTTTGTGCTACCGCTTCAAGGTTCAGTCTCACAAATCAGCTGCAGAGGTCCAGTCAGAGGTCGAGACAAGCTTGTAAACATTCTAGGTCTTCGTTAGGGTGCAAAGATCCATGGATGCACAATAAAGAGTGCATGCAGGACCGGGACCTGCACACAGTGAACAAACAGGCACAGGAAGGTGGCAATTGCATGTGCAGCAACATATTGTCAGTGGTAGAACTCATTGGCAAGGCCATTTATATTGGCATGCCATGATGCTGAACAGGCTGCTGAACAGGCATTTGCATGCCTCATCACTCATCTACACCAGTCAGCTTGCAACCTCTGCTAGTAATCCAGTCCTGCATCAAATGGAGCATCAAAAACTGTGCATGCTTGCAAGTAATTGAAGTTGCAATTAGTGGAATGAATGGCAACACAGTAGCTGCCATGATCAGAAGCTTGTCATCATGATATTTACACCTTCACAAGTGCACTATACCTTGCAGGATGCATTGTGAACATAAAGGCAGACGCAGATAGAATCACAGAGATACAGCCATGCAAGCCTGACAGGCATGGCCCAAGCGACTCCAGGTCCTGCCCCTGGGCCAGGAGGTGTTACACAGTGATAGATTGGGCCAGGAGGTGTGCTTCAGATCACAGATCACAATGACATGCCGATCCCGTCGTCCGGAATCTTGTTGTTTCTCGATCTAGTGATGGAAAACAGCAGGTTGAGACAGCTACACCCTCGAGGACTACAGTAGGAGCCCTACGCTCGTGATCGCCGTTGACTGCTGGACTGCACGCCATCCGTCTGTTGCCTCGGCGCTGCTGAGTCCTAGATCTATCACTGTGTAACACAAGTGTGTTTGTGTAACAGAGTGTGCTTGTATGAATGCATGGAGTTTGCGAGGACAATGAGAGATCTCTAGAGATCCAGAGAGATGAGGCTGTACAGCCATAGCAGTACATAGCCATGGGATGGTGGCGGTTGTGCGAGTGGGTTGAGACTGCACAGCACTGCATTGACCTCTCCTTCCCAACCCAGATGACTACCCAACCCTCCTGTTCAACTAAGTCCCACCCCCAATACTGCTTGCATGCATGCCATACATGCCAGCTGAGATATACATGCTTCCCAACCCAGATGACTACCCAACCCTCATGTTCAACTAAGTCCCACCCCCAATACTGCTTGCATGCATGCCATACATGCCAGCTGAGATATACATGCAACTGAGCCAGAGCACACCACACCAAGGTGCCCGGCAAGTGCTGACTGTGTGTTTGGTGTGTGCGTGGCCTGCGTGGTACTGCGTGGTGTGTGAGTGTTTGCTTTCGCGCTGGCCTTAGTTCGTTCTGGCATTTGCTCGTGCGGCGTGTGGCCTTGGTGCTTACGGTGGCCGGTCTGTCTGTTTGCTTGTTGCCTGGTCTGTTGCCTCGGCGCTGCTGAGTCCTAGATCTATCACTGTGTAACACACCAAGGTGCAACGTGCACGAGGGAACACCTCATGGCCTCAACTGACTCATGACCTCAATGAATTCGTTAACTTACCCGATGATCACCAAGGTCACACTGGAGTGTACATCTGTGCCATACATCATGGACTCTGCTGCAACTACTGCTGCATTTGCTCGTGACTGGTGCTGTGCTTAGCAGGTGACCGTTAGATTGTACAGGAATTTCAACACAAAGTGGACAAGACAGCAAGACGGCAACACGACCATCCGATTGTAGAGATTTTGCGTGACACAACCGCCAGAGTGCAGAGCGGCTGGCCCTTGGGTGTGAAGGCTGTCCGTCGTGAAAAAACATCTGTCTTACATGCAAAATAGCTATAGTCGACAGTGGCTGAGGCGCAACATGAGCGTGCACGCAGCTCACGCTGCCGCGCTGCAACTCTGCCGCAGCTAGGAACAGCGCTTCTTGAAAGAATGAGGGATCGGAAATAGAAACAACGCTGGATCGGGCAGCTCAGCACGCAGCGCGGGGGCCGCTCATTTGCGCACGCATGCATGCACAACCCGACGGCCACCCTGACACAGTAAAGGCGTGTGCGCTGCCCACAGAAGATCATCCAGATAGAGGGGGTCGGCGTCCTACGAAGGACACCCCAGGGCAGGCGTGGCACTGGGCAACCGACATTGCCCTGCTCCATGCATCACGCCTGCCTGTGCTGCAGCGGCGGCGGCGCTAGCAGCGGTAACACGGCGACCCTACGCCACTTCAGCCACCCGCTCACAGCTCAAACCACCCACAAACGGCTATGGCCTCAGCGCCCGCATCAGGCCCGCTTCGTCACTGGCCGCCAACCGGCGCCTCAAAATCATCTCTTTTCTTGTTTTTATACCTCTGAATCGGCAATGGGCAAGGCACAGGCTGCACCCAACAGCCACGCCCCATGCACCTCGCGCGCGCTACCACCGGAAGCCGCACGGCAGATGTACCCCTCCTACCACGCAGCACACCCATCCCCTGCAATCATGAGCGTGTACTTCATGCATCTCGTGCTGCGCGCCGCGTGCTGCGACGACAGTCTGACCTCGCCGCCACAATCCCACAGCCACATCGCCCACCCTGCAAAAAAAAGACGCCCAAAGCCCTCCCAAAAACCCGCCAAAACCGCCGGAAAATCTCCCAAAACTGAATTTCGGCGGAAGCTGCCGGGTTATCAGGCCTTGGCGAAGAAGCCGGTCCAGTAGAGGCGATCGTCGTCGCACACGTACCAGCCGTAGCCGACGATGTCGAAACCCTCGTTCTGGATGTTGCGGCGGTGGCCGTCGGAGTTCATCCAGCGGCGGTGGGTGTCGTCGACGGTGATGTCCAACTGCGGGGGGCGGTTGTATGCGACGTTCTCACCGCACACTTGCTTGCCTGACGCATCGCAGCGGTTGCTGAAGCCGTCGTGGCTCATCTTGCGCGCCCTGCACACATGCTCACATGGTCTCCCCGCCGTTCCTGATACATGCAGGGAGCCACACATGCTGTGCCAGTGCGACACGGCTGTCAAAAGAGCAGCCCAGCAGCGAGGGCGGCAAGCAGGAATTAAGACAGCACTGAAACAACGCGTGCGCACGCCAGCGGCGAGACGGTAAGGTGAGGCAGGTGCCACAGCATTCTGCTGCTCTAGTGTCAATAGAGGGGTCGCATGCTGACCTTGCCGGCTTGTCGTGCAAGTGCACTACATGGTCACAAGACAGACAAAACGATCGGCCGCGATGTCAACACATACAGCAGATGCACTTGCGATGCACTTGTGTGCTGTGATGTACTGCACAGCACACATCACAGCTCACACACAGCACACAGCAGACTCATATGGCATCCATCTTCACCACTGACTGCACGCGCGAGTCACCACACAACTCACTGGCACTGCTGCCCTGCTCCAGTGGCCCCTGGACTGAAGGTGTGTGGCACCCCTGCGGCAGTGCTGTGGCTGCGGCGCCGAGCGCAGGCGCCATGAAGTGGCAGGCAGGAGCCGGAGCAGCGCGCGCGCCAGCCGTGTTGAGGAAGAGAGTGGGATGGCCACAGGTGGACGCGCACCGGCACTGGCCAACGCTCCAGTCGTAAGCAATGTCGCCGAGCTTGGTGTCGCAGCCGAGCGAGCTGCTGCGCTTTGTGTTGTCGTTCGCCACCATCTGCTTGACCATCGGGTCGCCGCAGGAGCCTGTGCCACTCTTGTTACCCGACGGGGCGGGGGGGTGGGAGGGGGGTTGGAGGGCGGTGGGGTGCGTGATGGGGTGGGGTTCGGGGTGGGGTTGGGGCTCGATCCACCCTCGTTGCCCTCGTTACCCTCATTACCCTCGTTGCCCTCGTCACCCTCGTTGCCGTCGTTACCCCCACCGCTCTGGTTGCTTCCCCCCTCATTGCCCTCATTGCCCTCGTTGCCTTCGTTGCCCTCGTTACCCTCATTGCCCTCGTCACCCTCGTTGCCACCCTGGTCAGAGTTCGTGGTCGTAGTCCGGGTGTTGCCGGCGCGCCGGTCAAAACTGCCGTTGTCGCCGAGCGTAAAGCCGTCGCCGTTCCAGCTCCAGCTCCAGCGCTGCATGCGCAGCTGGCGCGAGTGCTCCCTGCAACCACAGAGCCACATTGCCGTGTTCGTCTCGCGCTCACAAGATGACCTTAACACATGCCTGCTGTGCTTGCCCGGGCGGCCGGACTGACAACAGTCGTTGCGACACGTACTCGCTATCACTCGTGTGGTGATACAGACGACACGGCATGCATGCATACGCACGCATTGAAGCGCAACACTGTCGGTGTGCTGGTCGGCCGAGATATGTAGGGCCGCGCGGAAATGGGATGTGGCATTGGCTTCGCAGGAGCAACAGCTACAGCAGTAGCGAGCAGCCTCACCGCGCCACGGCGCCGACGGGGAGCACCAGGAGCGAACAGCGTTGCGGCAACAGAAGTTGGACATCAAGAGCGGGGGACGGGGGAGCACTAGAAGCCACAAACTGTCGCGGTGTGCGGAAGACAGCATGCATGGAAGCTGACAGTGCAAGAACGATGGCAATGTGTGGTATATGTATTGGAACACCAGCATCGGAGCAACAAGGAAGGCAGGGGGGCGCACTGTGAGTCAACATCATGGAGGAAGTCAAGGTCAGCCGCCAGAGTGAGGCCCATGGCTGTGGTGGAGATGGCCGCCTCGGTGGGAGTGGCTGGGAGGGAGCGTGCCGTGACGGCAGCCGGAGCAAACACGGCGGCGGCGATGGCGGCGGCGTGGAAGAAGAACACCATGGCTGGTTTGTGTTGTGTAGCTGATGGGTCGCGCACAAATTCCGGCGGTCGGAAGCGGGTGCGTGGGCCTGGCGAAGCTGCATGCATGGAGACACAGGTCAGGTGTCCGGGTGCTGCTGCACAGTTGGGGGGGGGGGGGGGGTGGAAGGGGGTTGCGTATGTGCGTGATTACTATACCGGCAGATAGGACTGCAAACTGTTTGTGCAGACGCAAGATGTGGGAATGTGTGTAGACTGATGCAGGGCTCTCAAGGTGAGGGGTTCTTTGAAGTGGCAGCTGGCTACTCCACGAGATGGATGGGACAGGGATCAACAAGTCAGACAGCTGCATTATGCTACACAGCTATAGATCTACCAGCTGCATTGTGAGGGAGATGGTGGGGTTGTGGGCCTGTGGTAAAATGCTGTAAACAGTTGTGGCATCATGTGCCAGGTGGGCATCTGTGTCAGCTGCCATAATGGCTGCCATGTCCTGCAACATGGGCAGAGCAGGGCCCTGCTCTGCAGGAGAAGCCTGAGCTGTGCTGTTGTGGAAGATGGTGACCTCTGCATAATCCTAGTAGGAAAAATACTTGTATCACTCCTGATGAGTTCTACTGATACTGGGCACCATGGCCTAGGTGGCAGTGTCTGCAAAAACTGTCTGAACAGCTTGCATCACCTCCTGACATGTCAGGGGCAGTACTGCTGCCTTTCTGCAGTCTTCAGCTACAGATGCCAGCCGTCCAAACTCAGCTACAAGGACACAGGATTAGGTGAAACAGGCCATCTGCCACAGGCTCTTGCTGGTTGACCTTGTTGGAGCTGTCCAGTCAGATTGACCTGCTCATGTTAGCTTGGTAGCTTGGTAAAGTGCGCATCAACATGTTTGGCTTATTGGGACTGATTTGTAATTGGTCATTGCCTCGTGCATTACCTTAGTGATGGCATTGCGCACCAGCTGTGAACGTCATGACAGGAGACTGGGCACATGCACTGCGCGGGTGTGTTACACAGACCTGATAGATCTAGGATTCAGCAGCGCCGAGGCAACAGACCAGGCAACAAGCAAACAGACAGCAAACAGACAGACCGGCCACCGCAAGCACCACGCGGGTGTGCATATATATTGCGAAACTTTCATAAGTCTAGCAGGCGTGAATACAGCGGACAACGTTGCCCGGGGTCAGATTCACTGTGCCACGTGAGGGCGAGTGCTCCGCGCAAACTTGCGCAGCACACAGCACGGTTAGCACAAGGCGGTCCAACGCGCACTTGTGATTAGCTGTCGTGTGTACCTACGAACATATTTCAACATGCAGCTTGCCAACGCGCTGGCTGTCACCCGATGCAACTCCTGCCTCGCGGGCCTCGGCGCCACATTGCAGGAGTGCGGTAGTCATGTAGCGTTAGACGGAGATGAACGCAAGTCATGTAGTGTATGATCATGAATGCACATGCCGTGGTGAAAGACAACGAGAGCCACTGTCATGTCAATTTACGCATGCGCCCCAACTTTGCATAGGTGCAAGCAGGACAAGTGTAATCAGTGTGCACTTGCCGGCACGGCATCAGGCTATCAGGCTGCTATCTTGTCGGGGAGAGCACTGCAGGGTAGGGATGAGTCAAAGTTATGCAATGCCTGGGGCGCTGTATAGCGTAGGTGCGCAGCCCGAAGATTTTGTACCCCTCGAGGCCTCGCGAGGTTGAACAGACTCGGCAGTGTGCCCTAGTGGTCCGCTGCAACCATGACAACACTCAAGGCAGACCCAACAGTGTAAAGTCACCGGCTTCATGGCACATTCGCTGACAATCTCGGGCATATGCATGTCCAAGAACGTCTGCATGCAGCGTATGCGGTGCGAACGGCTTCCGCTCGGCTTCCACAACGTGTTGCAGGCTTGAAAATTCCGCGCAGCGCACAAGCATGCGCCTGCGTCATGTGCACTCGGCGGCCAGCAATAAGTATGCAGTCGAGTAGGACGGTCAACGACGGAGACAGCAGCTGAATCATCCAATGCGCACAGCGCTGAGCCTGGCCTGCAGCTCATCGTAAGGCAACATACTGTGGCTCTTCAGAAGCTCAGCGCAGTGCAGCTGCGGCCGGGTGATCGATGTGCCGCTGCATGTACATCTACATGTGACACTGTCAATTCTCGCAGATCACAGCATGCAAGCTCGCGGATGGGTTGTGACACCCCGTGTGCCAAACATAGTCAACTCCCTATCCAGCAGCACGCTGAGCCAGCAGTGCTTACTTGAAACTGTGCAAAGCGATCGTTACATCTTCCTGATCACTGTTGACAGCTAAATTAGAAACGTGACCCGGACTCTCGATGCCTCGGGCTTGTCCAAGTCTCCAGCTGCATCAGATGTTCGGAGCGCTTCGAGCACACAAGGCGCGCGGTCAGTCATGACCCGCTCGACGTTCGACTGCAGCACGCACTGGTGGAAGCCTCAGCCTACCCACACACGCGTAGGAATACATTATAGAACATATACTGTGTATATTAGCAGCACGTGGGCAAAATCAAGGGTCGCATTTCGCATCAAGAGCTGCAGCTGGTTGCAAGCAATTGCAGGTGGTGTGAACACGGCGTACAAGCACGCTGCCCCACGTCAATGCTTCTGCTGGGCCCGAGAGAGCCTCCAATTGAGCGAAAAGTGATCTACTCGCGGGGAAACGGCGTGAGAATCCGGACTAGCGCTGTGCGGAGGAGCACACCTTACTGCGATGTGTTCAAGTGTCCTGGTCTTTCCAGGCTTGAAACAGAACCAAATGCAGCAGGAGAGCTTCGTCGGTCCAAAAAGAGTCAAAGCAGCTGCTTTGTGCCTGCTTGTTTGAGAGCATATATGGGCACGCAATGTACCACGCTCGACCAGGTGATCTCGACTTGAGGCCATGCATACTCGCGTACTGAATTGTGCTGCTTACACGCATGCATGGTTCCTCACCTGCATTGCGTAAGTCCTCGCGCGCGGTTGAACCGGCGGCGGTAGCACCTTGACTACAGAACTTTTTGGCCGCACCTGTGTGCACGATATGTGCAGGCCTTGACCTCGCAGGCTTGTGCAACGTACAAACAAGGATTTTGTTCTGACGAAAGCATTGCCTACACATGTTTCGAGGGCTCTGGAGGACGCCGACGTGCAACGCAACATTATTGTGTCATCGCATCGACGGCTCCATCGAAGATCGATCGGAGCCGGGCGTAGCAGAGACGTCGAAACGGTCAAATGACATGCTCCACGTCAGCGTGCTTCTCCCGTAGCTGGCCGGGGCTTGCCAGTGACTCACCGTGCGTGCCAAGATTTAGGCATGCCGTGCCGCTAGCTACAGACATGGTTGATACCTGCTGGGTCAGGCCCGTTGCGGACACTCTGACGCCGCTGCAGTTTGAATTGGACCTCGTGCATCGAACAGCTGCAGGCACTGGATGCCGCGCGGGCGGCGTGTCAACATCTGGTACTCCGACTGACCATGGGCCGCCCAGGCCTGGCGAGGCAGTGTCGATGCATACGGCCGCGGACGGCTGTGACTATTTTCGTCATGCTGAAGCAGTACATGCATACAGTGAACATTCGATGCCGCCGTGCAGGGGCTGGCCACGAGTCGCAGCTAATGCAACGCTGCACCTGGTACTAAAAGATGCTAAGTTGACTGTGCACCGTACCAGCAGTCTCGCAAACATGAGACAACAACCCTTGCACAGTCACCACCTGCCACCAGAACACCCCATGCCGCATGGGAGGAGTGTTGTACCCGATCATGAAACAATGTGATGGCAACTGGATAGGCTGAGCTAGAGACAGCCCGCGCTTACGAATCTTCTGGTGGCTGCTGGGCTGATAGGACTCGCCTGGCAGAAGTGGTTTGGGTTGTTTTGGTTGGTTCCTGCCTGACTGAGCTCAGCTGAGCCGCTTGAAGGTGCCTGAAACCACCTAGCAGCTGGTTCACTGTGTCCCAGAATCACTGCAGACCTGTCATGGCATGTGAGCCAAACATTCAGTGTGAGTGAATCCCAGGCTCCACTGCAGGGAGAACTGTGTTCAGGTGCGTGCTGATACTCTGTTCTTACACTCTGGTACCGTGGCAGGCTTGCATTCACCAGCTGTCTCTGTGGACTGTTGCGAATTGGAGTGGATAGCCACCATGAAGCTATTGAAAGTATAATTAGAAAAATAACTGCTAGCTAATTGTGATTAGCAAACCGTGCTAGCTATTTATAATTATAATATTGTACTATACCATAAGTATAATATAATTGTAATTATAATGAGCTCCATCATCCTGATGGCATCCGTCGACAATGTCGTCTGTCGTTCGTCTGTCGTCCGTCAATCGATGTCTCTCTGGAGTTCTCTCTGTCCACCACCACCGCCACCACGCCTCGTCCCTAACCCCTCGTCCCGGGGTGCTGTCACATGGTGGCTGCTGCCGGACCAGCATGACATGTACATGTACTCCAACCTCCTTCCGATGCCTCTTTTTCGGCAGAGAACGGCTGCAGGCGGTGCGGCACAGCTCGAGCTGCACCTGGGCGCCTGGACAGTGCCAGCATGCTGCAGGCCAGCATGCCAGCATGGCCAGCATGCTTCAGGCCAGGCAATCCAGCGCAGCTACACCTGTCAGGGTCAACAGTTCTGCTCGTGGCGGCTTCCAGCTGCCAGGATTCAGCGCGCGGGCCATGCTGATGCCACCCACCCGCGCACCCTGTCTCTCCTGCAGCGTTGCCCTTCCCCACACCGCCACTGGCATTGTTGCCATTCGACAACAACACCCACTCCTGCAGGAGTGCGCCATGGCCAGCTGCCTGTGTGCCCGCGTTGCTCTGCCTTCCATGTCGCGCACCGTGGCCGCTGTGCTTTGCCATGCCGCGCGGCCGCTGTGCTTTGCAGGTTGCAGCAGCAGGGTGCGCCAGCAGCACTGCATTCGTCACATCGGACCCAGCGATCGATCGATCTGACACGTTCGGCAGTTGTCACTCGGCTCCACAGCACGCAGCCCATCCGATGCCCGCAGTGCTGCAGGCATCTTGAACGAGCTTGAACGAGCATGTTGAACGAGCTTGCTGCCCTTCGTGCTGCAAGGCTGCGATCTACCGAGCAGTCTGACCTCGCTGTGCCGCACCTACATCAGATCACATCTTCACCTACCCCTGCCGGGGCCCTATGCATCTCCAATCCCACAACCCCAACATAACCACTCCCCCCCCCCACCCCCCACAAAAGGTGTTTCATTGCGATGCAGCGGGAGAGAGCGCGTCGGCGTGGCAGTCACCAGGCCACCGCAGCATGCACCTTTGCCAAGTGACCGCTGACATCGCAGTGGGTCACCTGTAGCCACAGCATGACACACGTACGCGCGCACCACTGTGTACTGTCAAAGAGGTAGAAGATAAACCGCCGTGGTCCCCTCGCTCACCGACGGTTCTGCATGCATGACGTGGGCACGTTCGCCTGCACTATCACATTGGTGCAATATCACCATTTATCCGGCCGTCCAAGCTCGCTCTGCACTAGTACTCGCCCCCCGCTGTGTGTTACACAGTGATAGATCTAGGACCCACAGCTGTGCAACATGGCGTCAGGCAGGCCCTGCAATGCGCACAGTCCCCTGCGGAACATGATGTGCGCGCAGCACACAGCGCTGTGTGTTAAGATCTGTTGATAAGATGAGCATGCGGCTGGTCATACTGGGATTCAGGTGGGCTTCAGTGAACGCCCTGCGCGATCTACAGCATGCGGTGTGAAGTTGATATATGGACACCTCGGGCTTCAGTGAATGGTAGCAAGAAGCTCTAGATCGCGTCGCAGTGTGAAGGGTGCGAGCTCATCTGTGCAGGGACCAGTACGCAGAGACCAGCTTGCAGAGGGACCAGCATGTAAACAATTTGCAGCCAAGAGTGGTTCACCCCGGAGCAGGAGGAGGCGCATGCATGAGTCATGGGTGCATGCAAGCTGCCAGTGGCCAGGCCTGGATCAATGCTCACCATGAGCCACAGCCTGAAGTGCCAGCAAAATAGGGGCAGCCATACAGCGGGCCAAAGGCAACACTGCCCTGCATACGCTTCTGCAGGCACGGCAACGGCGATGCGATGCAGTGACCATGCTGGCGATGCACCACCGTGTCGCTTTAGCGACTCGTTCTTCAAAACTGAAGTTCAGCCTGTTGTGTGTGCACATAAGGAGTTTGGAATTGGTTATGCCTGCACAGCGCAGACTGTCATGTAGCAGTACATTTCATGGGATCGAACCAGATGCAGCCTGGGATGGTTGCGGGCCGCCGGGCTGGCCTGCTTGCAGGGGCGCTCCAGGCATGGCAAGGTTGGCCAGTGCTCTGTAGCCATCGTGTGACAGCCTGCGTGTGTGTGTTACATCTCCCAGCCTCATTTCAGTAATGTATTATCTGTTGTCGTTAATTCGTTGCTGATGTGGGTTCTGCTGCCTGCATGGGCATCTTCTGACTCAGCCGTCGAGGTAGTCACAATGACAGCCCCCAGAGGTTTGCCCTGTGGAGAGGCTATTGGAGAGATGGTGAGCAGGCAGGCATGCGTGCCGGAGGCTGCTCTGTGGCTGCTCTGTGGGAGTGGCTGGGCCACATGCGGCACGACGCCACTCTGACTCATTTTCCTTCTTGTGATGCTGCTGCAGCCCTCAGTCTCACAGGCATCAACCGTGTACACTTTGACGTGCATGGCTTCATGGCCTGATGGTTCAGACCAGCATATGACTACTGGCAGGATCACCCAGGGAAGATGTTTGCCTGGGTCTCCAGGCACGCGGATGAAGAACCTGCTGGCTGTTGGTCGTTGCAGATTCATTGCGAGCAGCCGTTACAAGCCCTGAAGCTGAATGGCCATCTGAAACAACTGGCTGGCGGTGATTGCAGGCTACATTCCAGGTGCACTCTTGCGCTGCACTCTTGAACTCCGGCTGCAGCGCCATGTGGGTATTGCAGGGGCAGTATTACTTGCAGATATGCACGCAATGATGGGTGCCAGCAGTGAGGTGTCCATGGAAACTGGGGTGCACCAGATCCCTCGCAATCTATGCACTGATTGGTCAAACGCTGTGTTGCTGTCAGCAACACAGCGAGACTCTCAAACTCTGTGTCAGCTCAGACAGTCCCAGAGTGGCCTGTGCAGCAGTGCGTGCCCTCTTGCCTGCGGCTCTGTGCGCTGACAGTCAATTTGATGTGAATGAGATACGTCAATTTGATGTACATTGGTGTGGCTGGCTGCAGTCATCTTGATGTGACTTGGTGCGGCTGGCTGCAGGAAGGCAGGAGGGGAGCAGCGTGAGGATGTCTCATCCTGAGCAGGCTGAGAGCCTCCTGAGCAGGTTGAGAGCCATCACATCAATCATGCGCACCCGCCTGCTGTGATGCCTGCACAGCTAATGCGACCAGCACTGTCACCTGTCACAACTGTGAACTTGATGACTAGTGGCCTACGGGTGGGTCATGCATGTAGCAGCTGCAGCACAGGTGGTGTCACCACAGCCACATCCACGTGAATATGTATGTTACACAGTGATAGATCTAGGACTCAGCAGCGCCGAGGCAACAGACCGGGCAACAAGCAAACGTGAGTATGTATGTAGGCTGGTGTTTGTGGTTCTGCCAATGTGGCAAGTTACCTCGTGTGGGCAGACTGTCTTCAGACTGTGCTCCCATGCAACGGTCATGTAGAGCGAGGCGTGTATGTGACTCAGCAGGTGATAAGATGTGAGCCGTCTATGCTGCTGGTGTGTAGAGCAATTGCAAAGCTGTGGCGTTTAAGCATGCGGGCGCAGTTCCAGCTAGAGTTACAATGAGAGGTAGAGCACAACAGAATTGATTGCAACAGGAGTCCAGTAGGCCGGTTCACAAGCGCGCCTGCATGCTTGCTGCATGCGTGCTGGCGCGCCACGCTGCACGACGGGTCCCTTAAAGGAAGAGCACCCACAGCTAGAAATGTTTCGATCGGCCGAACTGGAGGAAGCATGTCAGCCGCGAGTCCGACAAAAACCAAAATCACAAGCAACCAAAATCCGATCAAACGCCATCTGATTGTGTGTCCGGAGCTGGCGCACAGCACACACAGCACACCAAGGCCTCTGGTGTGCTGCAGCGGCCGCCCACAGGCAGCCGCAGCACCGCGCCGCCAGAACATGCACACGACGGCCATCTGGATCTTCGGCGCTGCCAAGCACGCAGCAGGCAGCACGAGGCCTAGGCTGCGGCTGCTCCGCCTGCCGCACCCCAGCCCACACCCACATGGGAAACACTGCACCTCGGAAAACACACAGCACACATACCCCACTCACTGCCCGCTACATCCTCCTTGGCCGCAGCACTTACCAACAAGGCATGCCTAGGGTGGAGATCTGTCCGCACCCTGAGCCGCCCCGCACGCCCCAGTCCCTCCATCTTCACAGCACAGCATACACAGCACACCACCGGCGGTCATCAGCATCCTCCGCCGCAGAACCCAGGCACAGTGCACGCTGTAGAGTAGAGCACGGCGCCATCGGGGACGGCTCCATTGGCGCCACGATTCTAGCTGGTTTTGGCAAAGAAGCCCGTCCAGTAGACGCGGTTGTCGTTGGGGCAAACATACCAACCGTACCCAACCGAGTCCCAGTTGCTGTTGAGGATGTTTGCGCGGTGGCCGTCAGAGTTCATCCAGCGCTGGTGCGTGCCCTGCACCGTGGTACCGAGGCTCGGCGGCGAGTTGTATGCGACGTTCTCGCCGCAGCTTAGGAACCCTGTCTGCGAGCAGCGGCCCTCGAAGCCGTTATGGCTGATGTCGCCGTCCCTGCATGCATGGGTCCCACTGAGGTTTCCCAAATACGACACGGCATGCTATTCAATAATTCCCGGAGGGTTGAACCGAATTAAATGGGATGCGAGTGAGTGCATTCATGCATGAGTGCAGCAGAAACGGGCGTCATGGCGTGCCATGCAGTCGCCGCTGCCGGTCAATTGACGTCAAGTGGCCCTCCCCAGCATGCATGCGTGTGAGTCTTGATGGCTGCGGCACTGGCGCAGGATCTTGTGGTGCGATGAGCATGCTGTGCGCCGCACATGTTTGGCTTGTTGTGCCGTGGCGGTGGCAGGGTGGGAGCATGGGACAGCTGCGCATATCATTCACAGAGATAGCGTGCACAGACGATTGCAATGCTTGTGCTGCTCAGCGTGCTGCGTGCTTGAATCAGGTTTCAAGTCGCTCCAATGCCGGAACGCAGAGTAGCCGGGCATGCCGGTGGCGAGGCTCAACTATGCATGTACACAGAGGTGGCGATTCAGGGCACGCATGCCGGTGGCGAGGCGATTCCCCCGACGCTGTTAATGCCGTGCGCTACCTCTGTGAAACACATGCGCAGCATGCAGCGTGTGGGCAGCAGGGAGGGACCCACCCGCACTGGCCGACGCTCCAGCCGTACGCGAAGTCGCCCAGCAGCTGGTTGCAGCTCAGACTCGGCAAGCCGCGCTGGCCGCGCTGCGAGTTATCCGCAGCGATCATGGCCTGCACAAGGCTGTCACCGCAGCTGCCGGTACCCTGCTGGGACGACGACGGCACGGGCTGCGGCACGGGCTGTGGCTGGGGCTGGGGCTGCGGCTGGGGCTGGGGCTGCGGCTGCGGCTGGGGCTGGGGCTGCGGCTGGGGCTGGGGCTGCGGCTGGGGCTGGGGTTGCGGCTGGGGTTGCGGCTGAGGCTGGGGCTGGGGTTGGGGCTGCGGCTGGGGTTGCGGCTGGGGCTGGGGCTGCGGTTGGGGCTGGGGCTGTGGTGAAGAGGTACCGGAGCCTCCGGACGGCTGCGGCACGCCGTTGACGATGATCCTGACGGTATCGCCTGACCCCCGGACGAGCTGCTGCCTAGGCGAACCAGAAGGCGGGGTCGGCGACGGCGCGGGTGTTGGCACGGGTTGCGGAACGGGGTTTGTTGGCCTGGGTCGCGAAACGGGGTTCGTTGGCACGATGGACACGCTCCCATCATCATCGCTCTGTTCCACCGAGATTCCGCCGTTGCTGGAAGTAAAGAAAGTGACGGTGTCTTGGAGCGCACGGCCGCTACCGGCCCTGCACATGCATGCTGCCTGTCTGGCCCCAACACTCGAATGCACGCTCTTCGAATTGATCAAGTCTCCGCAGCAGCATAGGCATGCCGCGCCGGCAGAGCCGATCATCGACCCCTGCTCATTGCCACCGCATACGGCTCTCGGGGGAGCCAGGCCCCGCACGGGTGTTGGAGCAGTTGTGGATGGCGGCACCGCGAGCGCATGCATACGGCAGCAGGCGCGCCAGCGTGATCGTGCGTGAGTGCATATCATGCTGCTCTCAAGCTTCGGAGAAGACAGAAAAAGGCGCAGCGGGGGTCCTGCTGCGTGCTGCAGGCTGCAGGCTTGGGGCTGAGGGTGAGCTTGCAGCGGCGTACTTGTAACGTATCTCACTACTTTGAAGTAGAGGATCCTCCCCCAAGACAGCGCCTGAGTGTAGGATGGTGGCAAGCGCGGCCAGGTGTATACCAGCTCCCTCAAGCTCATGAGATACGTTACAGGGGTATGCTCCACAATGTGGTAGAACACAAAGGCAAGATGCATGGCAACTCCCCCAAGCTGGCCTGGAGATTGCGCACAACGACGACGGCGCAGCAGCCAGACGGCGGTCCGTGAACAGACAATGTGACCAGACCACATGCAGCCAGCTGACGCGGACGTGAGTTGAGACCATGCAGCTTCACTTTCTGACCAGATCTCGCGAGGTACAAGTAGTGTCCACAGGTGCAAACACATCCTCTGGGCTTTGTAGGGGTCGGCCCAGGTTGTTAGGTACACAGCACGTGCTGTGCTCGAGGGGCACACCATGCATGCACGTCCTCCTGGTGCGCGTCGTTTGAGTGGTCTTCCCGCAGCATGATGTGCTGTGCTTCGCCGGAGATGACAATCTCCTGGAGAGTTGGCGTGATGCGCGCCAGAGTGGCCACTGGCGCCAAGAGCGCCAGCATGCATGCCAAGGTGGTGGTAAGCATCATCTTGCTCAGGTCACCTTGGAGAATGCTAAAGATAGTCGCTGCTGCAGGCGGCTGTCTGGAGTGCAGACGGCGGCTGTCTGGAGTGCAGACGATGTGAGTGCTCCGGCCGTGACCTGCATACACAGACTGCTTTGTTAGAAACATTGACTGCATCATGATGCAGAGCACAGCCGGATGAGATGTGGACGCTTGTGGCTGTCAGCATGTGCGATGCCAACTGCTGGAGGTCTAACAAGCAGAAGCGAGGCCGCGTTGAATGTTTCACCACTTGTGTCTCGGTATATCGCCATGTATACGCCGATCACTACCAGTGCTTGGACTGGCCGATCCGTGAGCACTGGCGAAGTCACAGTAACACTCGGTTGGCGTCCCGCGATCATGCGAGACAGCCGATGCACGATATGCGTCGCTCCGTTGCAACGCGTTGCCTCTGGCTTGATCAGGCCGGCTCGTCACACACGGCACTCGCTGCTGACGGCGCTGCTGAGTCCTAGATCTATCACTGCGTAACACACACGGCACTCGCTGGTGACGGCGACTTCGTTACATGTACAGACGTCGTTCGGTACCCAGCCCATTCCTTTATGTCGCAGCAAGCATTGATGAATGGTCGTGCCTTACCGTTCGTGACGGTTCGGATGGCCCTCACCAGGGGTACTATTTGTGAACGCCCAGCGCTGCAGCGCATGCACGTTAACTCGCTCAGAGAGCCGGCAGCTGCCAGTCTGCAGCAACACTCGTCCCTCCAGCCAAAGCATGCACACAAGGTTGAATCCATATGCGATTAATGTGTGCCTTGCTGTAATTGCAGGAGAGGCATAGCTACTCTGCATGCAGTATCATTTGATCAAAGAGCTGGAGGCTCAACTCTCCACAACTCTCTGCAGGTCAGATACCGCATCGTCACATGAATTCCCGAACAAGACGATGTATATGTGCAATAAAGAAAGGGGCCGTCTTGACAAAACTGATGCCGCTGAATTCAAAGCCCCGGGTGCACACGTCCACAACACGGTGCGATCGAATTAGTCGCATCAAACTCTCCATCATATGGAGAGCGAGTGCAAAATAGTATTGGAACCGCTCGTCAGGAATATTGGGACAACAGCATTCGGCAAGGCTGCTGGGCCGTCTCTCGCGGGCCCAGGAACAGCAACGTGCAAGCCCTTTGAACGGGCGGCCAACATGTACGATTCGCGATGTCCAACCTTTGGCATAATTTTTGCACTTTGGTGACGCACGAGTACGGCTGTGTACGGTTCACCAGGGCAGCAGCTGGCTTGGCCGCACCGGCCCACGGCCGTGCACGGGTAGTTAGGTGACCGTACGCATGCATGTCCACGGAACTCTATAAGAGCTCGTGCGGCCAAGGATCCTCACAAGACATGAGGTCGCTAGATATGGCTGTCATGCAACGTACATTGCAACACAAGTACCGCAATGGCTCGCGACGTTGTACATCAGTGCCGATGCCGAGTCACACGATAGCCCGTTTTCAAAACAATCAATGGGACCGGTCGCATGTGCCTGCAGGCAGGAGCCATTTGGAAGCGTGTTTCGGCGCATGCGCTTGTTCATGACCTGGGATGTGGTGTGCGCCAGCTGTTCATAGCATTCCAAGGTCATGATCAGGCAGCCATCGCACAACGGCATAAACTGCAGCTGTACACAGATTGGGCTGGCGCAAACGGTACTGCCGTGGGCAATCATGACGGCGCCACAGTACATGTGTTGCTTTAAAAACCGCCGGAGCTCCGTCTCTCTCGGTGTCAGCATCGATGCGTGCATGTCCGTGGCAAGAGGCTAGGCCCAAATTTTGAATCATGTACGTGACAGAGGGTGACTGGCATGCCCATGGCACAGCAAGCAGATATGCTGCATGCTGTACGGCTCACGGAAGCGTGTTCGGGGCAGCATAACCGGGCGTAAGCACAACCAATAATCACGCGTTATAACGCCACCGCGGAATTCAAAGGGATCCAGAAAGGCCGATACACAACGAAAAGCAAATTTGAAAGTTCACTTGGGATCACGACGTCGACGCTGCTGACGCGTCATGACGGTGAGGGCGCTTGCATCGCCCGTGTTACCCGTTGCTCGGCGCCTTGCGGAGCTCGAGCTAGGTGGGCCCCAAGCCAGGCCATGTCCAGACTGTGCTGAAAGCCTACATCCCCTTGCTAGGCGTCAAGCCTTTGATGCGCGTGCTCTGATAGAATGCCGGCCACATGGCCACACCCATGTCACACTGATGGCTGACCAGCCAGTGCGCACACGAAAAGTCGAAAAGAGCGGCAAATTCGAACGGCCGAGAGCTGCCTCCAACAAAGGTTATGTAACACATACGCCTCCTTGCAGTGTCTATCCATTGCATGCCATGCCGCAATTGGGCCTGTGAGAACGCCTGACACCCCGTAGACCACTGCAGCGCAAACAACAGACAAAGCTTTGCCAAGCATCACAAAGAAGTCGACATGTCAAGCGAATGTGCACAAATGTACTTGGATGATGCATACGGCGGTACCGGTGTGTCATGGCCAACATGCATGGGCAAGAAGTCCTCAAAACCTCGAAAGGGCCGACAGCGCACGTACGCGTCGTTCGGACGCACACAGAGGCAATGAAGTGTGTTGCGAGAGCAGCAAACCTCCGGGACAGCCATGCCGTATCCGCAACGGGTGTTCGGATGCACAAGATATTCTAGCAACGCTGTGTACTAGGATCTGCGCACAATGTGCTCACAGCGTAATCCTGGAGTAGAATGATGTGGCGCGATGCGCTCAGCGGATTTCAGCTGGCAAGCGTGCCCCCGGCCACCTGCCGCAGAGCCCGACGCACACGCAACAGCCGCGCGTCCAGCTGCCACGCACGATCGGTACAGGCACAGGTCCACAAATTCATCATGATTTGAAGCAGATTCTGACTGCGACAGTCCGCCTCACCTCATTCACAGCGCTAGCTGAAATGGAATAGCGCATACGCATGGCGTTCCCACTACGCACGGGCACAGCTGGAAGCAGGTCCTGCGCGCTATTAAAGCCGATAACAGAAGTAGGACTCTGCCTTGTTACTTCTAGAAGGCGCTGCTGCAGATCAATGTGTGGAGGCTGTGTGATCATGCGGCACGATTCGGCCACGAACAAAACGGTTCGAGCGATGCTCGACGCCGACGGGGCCCGGATGACTGTTGCTCGCCGAAGCAAGGATGGAGCGCAGATACATGAGACAGGGCCATCATCTGGAATGTACACGAATGGCTCACCTTGCTTCCGTGTTCCTCACGGACCTGGTCTTTCCAGGTGGATACAACAGTACGAACAGCAAAGATCACGCTTGCGGAGCCGGTGGCAGATGTGCAGACTGTGCCTTGCACACCTGTGAGCAAATCCTTAATATAGAGCATGCATCCAAGGAGATGGGGATGCGTTGCCAATGGCAATGTGCGTCTGGCGGACTGACCAGGTGGCCTGGTCAGCATGCAGCATGCATGCGAGGCCTACGGTCACACGCCGAACAGTTCAAGGCGAGCTCAGCAGCCGATGCATACGCCAATGTTGTCTGCGTGTGACTCTCTGCGCACACTTCCAATTGCATTCCGGGCCATGTCTGATGAGAGGCGCTCAAGTTATCTCAGCGCCAACTTTGGGACTGCGCAGGATACAGCCATCGTTCCAACCGGTTCGTGTGTCGATGATCACGCCGAATTCGAGACCGCGGTCACGCATCGCGCACCTGCGCATGCTGAACTGCACTGTGCAGTGCGCACTGCATGCTTCGCCATGGCTGTTGCAGCTTTACACATGCTGGATGTCCCAAGACGGAAAGCGCGGTTGGGAACGGCAATCCGATTGTTTTGGAACTTCAAGCGTTGTCCGACACGTGCGCACCGTGTGCGAGCAACCGCCCGAGCGCGAGCCCCTCAACAACTTGTACACACGCGGACGCGTGCGGCCGCACTGCTGCTGGCAGCAGAAGCAGTACCTGCGACACGAGCCTCGGCATGCACAGAACAAGCTCGCACGTGGAATTGTCAATCTTGGTGCTCGTGCACAAATGGTCTGCCAACGCGAAACGTTTCACCGAGTTAACACAGTCCGCACCCTCGACTCGTAGACGTCTCGAAAGCTCCAACTCGAGGCAGATGCAGAAGAGCAGTGATGGCTTTCTGGCGGAGGAAAGTCAATCAACTTCAATCACCACCACGACTCACGCCTACGTGCGCGCCGCCTAAGGCTGCCCGTGAGCTTGCATGCTGCTTTTACAGTTGGTATCACACATCTGCCCTGATATTGTGGGAGTCATTTATGGAGCCAGTCTCGTGGCAAATTTGTGCAGCCAAGGGGGTGGTGTATCCGCCAGTCCAAGCACCATGTGTTCCTACCACAAGCCTGGTGGCAGGAAGTGGGCTTTGAAAGCCTGCTTCATAACAGAAGGTGAAAGCAGACCACTACGAACGTTGAAAGCAGACCAGGAAAGCAACTGGGTTGTGGTGTGGCTATAGCTAGCTAGCATGTCATCACTGGCAGATGGTCTCCTTGTAATCTTGCTTCTTGTCATCATGCCCGCACCTGTCCCAAAACTGACTGGCAATTGGGCCCAATCCCCATGCATCCCCACAAATGATGTGGAGCATGCATGAGTCCTTTCTTGGCAGTGCAGTGTAGCATGACCACTGCAGTGTGACAAAGAGGGCGCAGAGCGCAAGCTGGACCAGCGAATGGGGTTCACACAATACTAGCAGGTGGTGCCTATGCAGGCTGTGCTATGTACACAATGAGACACCAACAGAGATGTGCAGTGCCGCCTCAGATGCAATGCTGTATACACAGCTGTACCTAATCTGTTGCCTCAGCACTGCTGAGTCCTAGATCTATCACTGTGTAACACAGCTGTACCAGGCATTGCTCCTGAAATGCATGTATGCTGGCCAGCTTCTGCCTGGTCAGCTGCCATGTTTCTCTCATCTGACATCAGCCCGCAGCATCCAACATAGAACCTCCAGTTCAGACTGGAAAATGTCCTGTGCGGCACATGCATATGTGTCTGCATCTGGAGAGCCTGCAGCTGTGTGGGGGCAGGACTGGTGTGAGCACTGTGCAGTGTGAACGCCTGCCAAGAAATTAGAGTAGGAGCACCATGTAGACCACTGAGGCACCATCAGCTGGTTGACACACCATCTGGTTTGATGGTGCCAAAAGGTCTGAGCGGCCTTGGGACTGGTGATGCTGGATCTATCACAGTGTAACACACCATCTGTCCATCTGACCATCTGACTGACACTGCCAGCCAGCCAGCCGTGACAGTGACACACTCTCTGAGTCCGGGGATCTATCACAGTGTAACGCACTCTCTGAAGACTGCCAGTTCCCCAGTTGGAACTCCACCCTGGGATCTGGGGAGGGGCAGGCTTAGAGTGCTGTTGTCTCAGGGCCCTGCAGAGATCTGACGAGTTCCCAAGTTGCCTCATCCGTAACACTTCTCTCTGTTACCTCTGGGGAAGGGTGATTAGGGCATCATGCCCGTCAGCAGCACAGGATTTCCACTGTGCAGCTCTGTGAAGCAGGTGTGTGAACTGCCTGAGGGTGAGGCCAGTGGCTGCTCTGTGCCACTGGCTGCATCAGAGTGGGAAAACGTTGCTGTTGTGTGGTGTCCTAGGTCATGCCCTGCCTTCATACATATGACCCTCCTCTGTTGACGAAATCCATGGCTCGGCAAGGGCTGGGCAACAGGACGGGAGTGTTCACTTTATGCCATGACAAGATAAGATGCTCAGTGTGGAGGCCAATATGGTATGATACATCACAACACAAGCTAGCCTGGCTACATGCATGCAAATCCACATCATCAGCATCAGCAACGATTGCAGCCTAGCTGGTTCGCATTGCCAGTGCGCATACCGAACTACAGAGTTTGGTTACAATACATTACAGAATCTGTAACATATCTCACTACAGAGTTTGGTTCTACAGAGTGCTACAGAGTTTGGTACTACACACTTTGGTACTACACAGTTTGGTACTACAGAGCATTGCACTGTAGGGCAGCAACATGTTCTGCACACAACTTGAAGCAGCCACTGGGATGGCAGCCAAGCTGTTCCAGAATTCTGAATGTGTTGAGGATGCAGAGGATGCAGCTGCTAGTGCAGATGATGCACTCATCATGGCGCTAGTGCAGAGGATGCATGCATCTCAGATGAGGCCTCATGAAAAAATTACTGGAGGTGAGGGTTCGGTGTGCTGGACATGCACATAGTATATGTAACCTTGCAGATGGCTCACAGCAGTGGCCATGGACAACAGCAGCCATCCATTGTGCATGTCTGTGTGAAGGGCAGCAGTGATGCAGACTGTAGCTTGTTTGGCTGACCAAGCACAAGTGAAATCAAATCTCTGAGGACCGATGTTGCTAGTGCATTGTTTTATGTACCAATATTGGCTTTTCGAGCAAGTCCTGGTCATCGCTGCCAGGGCAACGGCATAAGTTTGCAAATCAATGAGGTATTTGGCACGAGGAATTGGGACATGTGTACGTAGGTATCCGCAAAGCGACGTTATACAGAGTTGGATGCCGGAGAATTCGCGGCATCGCATGTTGGCGTAGCTGCCATAGGAATACCCAGACTCCCGGCACTCGCAACCGTATTCTTTCCAACACTGCTTATCGCCAGTGATAAGCGTGCGTCATGATCAGTCTACCAGTCGCCCACCACGCCGGCGCCACTGGACACGGTAGCTCGCGCGTTTGAACTCTCGAGGGAGCTGCCCGGATCCGATTTGGGCCAATGCTGCTGCAGCAGCATGCTGAGAGTGAAAGCCAATAAGCCTGGAACATCAACGCTACCTCACGTCAGTGCGACCGAAGCTTCGAAGCTCGGAATCAATACGGCTGGCTAGCCATGGCTACCAGTAGCTCCCAGCAGGGCTCCATGGACCATATATGGCCATAGCTGACTAGTTTTTGTGTTTGATGCATTGCTATGCTTGCATGCCTTACTGTTTTACCACCTTCAAGTCGTGGATTCGGATCCGGACGGATCATAGTCCCGTTTCTCTCAGGTACCCACATGCAGCTGCAGGCTAGCCATGGCTACCAGTGGCCATCGATGTCAGTAGCTCGAGCATGGCCAGCCCCTCATCAGTGGTTTCCATCCACGGGTGAGCAACACCGGACATCCGTGATTTCCATCAAGTACAGCTTGCGGACAAGCGCGCAACGTTAACTTTCTATATGTTCATCGCGCGTCACCATGTACGCCACAAACGCGCAACCATGTTCACAAGCCGATCATCTGTCGGTGCCGACGCCAAAGGCGTCGAAATCAACGGCGATCCCGCGTCGTTAGGTGCTATGAGGAACGTGACAGAGGTAGGTGCTATTGAATTGTGGCTGTGAACACACACAGCAGCTTTCCGCGACAGGAGTGGTGAAGCAGGCGCGTTTTGAGGCATCCATCTGTCCTCAAAATTAGATTTGAGAGCCTGAGGTGGCGCGCCATGGCGTTGAGCGCTCTGCAGGCCATGACCGATGAAAACCAGTTCATGTACAGTGCTAGGCGGGTGCAGTTGGGCAAGGGGAGCAGATTGGGATTTGGTCTATGGGGACAGGTTCCACAGGTTGCAGAACATGAGCTGAGGCGGTCACGGATCATCTGGGGACCAGGCCTGACGTGATGCAATGCTCACAATACCATATGTGCTAAAATGTGCCTATATGGATGCCCAGGGCACCACAAAATTCTCCAGAAAGCTTGCCATTGAATTGAGCTCACAGACTTGCACATGCTCAAGACAGCCGATTTTGCTGAGACCTGTGGGGGCTGGCAGAGCCCGGCTGCTTAGCATGACAAATGATGTGCTCTGTGCAAACAGGCTAATCTTGTCCCAATCAATTGTCTTGTGCAAACAGGCTAATCTTGTTGCGAGTGTGGATGGTAGGCACCGGCATGCTGGCACCAGCAATACCAGCTAGGTCAGCAGACCAAGCTGTGGCACACACTCCATAATGATCCTGGTCCCGGTCTGGGGCTGGGGCTGCTGGGTCCTAGATCTATCACTGTGTAACACACACCCCGTAATGATATCAGCATATCTGTCCAGACGTGCAACGCATGGACAGTGTGTAACGACCATGTAGTTCAACAACACGTTTGAAATTGATCAATGTGTAAAGCAAAAAGGAGAATGCCAAGAGAAACAAGCAAGACAACGCATTTCACGCCAAGCACACCCGGCATTGGGCAACGGCCATAGCATGCTGCAGCACCCCTGCAAGCAGGCGCAAGATGCATCTAGATGGATGGCCACGCACCTGGCATGCATGTGCAATTTCAGGCAGAAATCTGCATGTGCAATGCATGTGCAATTTCAGGCAGAAATCTGCATGTGTAATGTGAAGCGGGAACCTGGCCGTTTTCAACCAGACTGTCTGGCACACAGCATGCACAGCATGCACAGCATGCACAGCATGCACAGCATGCACAGCATGCACAGCATGCACAGCATGCACAGCATGCAGGTGGACTGAGGGGACAGTTGCCTTCGATGTCTGCAGGGGTCTGCAGCTCTGCAGCGGGCCGGAGGCTGTGCAGAGTTTGGATGAATGCCTTTCAGGCTGAAGCGAACTGCATCTTGCCACGCTGAATGGGCGTTTGTTGCTAGAGCTCCATCACTCTCAGCTAAGATCTGGCTCCCAGTCTGGGCCAATTACATTGACATTGACCATGACTGGCTGCGGTGCACTTGTTCATACGCACACGGGCCCGGCAAATCCCTCCTCAACCATATCCTGCATGAGACCAAGCTACCCAGGACGCACATGTGGCATGCTGTGCATGCTGCGGCATGCTGTGCATGCTGCAGCATGCTGGCTTCTGCCACCCGCTTGCAGCTTGAAACGCGCGCTTCCTCCCACAACGGCCTCGCACTGCACGCGCTCGCCTGCAGCTGTCCCGTGCTGTGTCATGCTGTGCATCATGCTGCGCCCACTGTTGGCATCGCCCTGCGCTGACACTGTCAGCCATTGCCCGGTGGCCCTCCGCCGCACGTCCCTCACTGTAAAGCAGCGCCGACTCCTGCGCACACATCACGCCCCGGGCCGTTGAGGCCAGGTCACCTGCTAGTAGGCGATTGCTGTGTATCCGCTTATTGTTTCTGATACTCGGGCCTTGCCTGCACACTGTACTGTGCCTTGTCATGCTGTGCAATCGTGCTGCGCACCTCGAGCTATGCTCTCTGTTACCCTCCGGCGCCAACCCCTACAAGTAGGGGCAAGGGTTTCCAGCACAATCGTAAGTGATTCATCACGTCACATCGCTCACCCTCTGTGAGTCGGACTAGCCGAGTCCCCAACGCCATGGGCTATCCTGTTCACGTGACAAACGCGGTGCATGCGCTTGTTGCTTTCAAGACCAAGGTATCATAACTAATTTATCAGCGCATGATGCGGTTTAAATTCAACACCATGCCGTCTTTGGTGCCGCTGTTGCTGCCAACCACCAGCCAAGTCACACGGCAAGCGCATGTCCCTCTGCCAGGTTCTGATGCTATTGGCCATGGGTAGGCACAGACTGTTGCTGGTAACCACCGAACTCTGTGTGTTACACAGTGATAGATCTAGGACNCACACAGCACACATACCCCACTCACTGCCCGCTACATCCTCCTTGGCCGCAGCACTTACCAACAAGGCATGCCTAGGGTGGAGATCTGTCCGCACCCTGAGCCGCCCCGCACGCCCCAGTCCCTCCATCTTCACAGCACAGCATACACAGCACACCACCGGCGGTCATCAGCATCCTCCGCCGCAGAACCCAGGCACAGTGCACGCTGTAGAGTAGAGCACGGCGCCATCGGGGACGGCTCCATTGGCGCCACGATTCTAGCTGGTTTTGGCAAAGAAGCCCGTCCAGTAGACGCGGTTGTCGTTGGGGCAAACATACCAACCGTACCCAACCGAGTCCCAGTTGCTGTTGAGGATGTTTGCGCGGTGGCCGTCAGAGTTCATCCAGCGCTGGTGCGTGCCCTGCACCGTGGTACCGAGGCTCGGCGGCGAGTTGTATGCGACGTTCTCGCCGCAGCTTAGGAACCCTGTCTGCGAGCAGCGGCCCTCGAAGCCGTTATGGCTGATGTCGCCGTCCCTGCATGCATGGGTCCCACTGAGGTTTCCCAAATACGACACGGCATGCTATTCAATAATTCCCGGAGGGTTGAACCGAATTAAATGGGATGCGAGTGAGTGCATTCATGCATGAGTGCAGCAGAAACGGGCGTCATGGCGTGCCATGCAGTCGCCGCTGCCGGTCAATTGACGTCAAGTGGCCCTCCCCAGCATGCATGCGTGTGAGTCTTGATGGCTGCGGCACTGGCGCAGGATCTTGTGGTGCGATGAGCATGCTGTGCGCCGCACATGTTTGGCTTGTTGTGCCGTGGCGGTGGCAGGGTGGGAGCATGGGACAGCTGCGCATATCATTCACAGAGATAGCGTGCACAGACGATTGCAATGCTTGTGCTGCTCAGCGTGCTGCGTGCTTGAATCAGGTTTCAAGTCGCTCCAATGCCGGAACGCAGAGTAGCCGGGCATGCCGGTGGCGAGGCTCAACTATGCATGTACACAGAGGTGGCGATTCAGGGCACGCATGCCGGTGGCGAGGCGATTCCCCCGACGCTGTTAATGCCGTGCGCTACCTCTGTGAAACACATGCGCAGCATGCAGCGTGTGGGCAGCAGGGAGGGACCCACCCGCACTGGCCGACGCTCCAGCCGTACGCGAAGTCGCCCAGCAGCTGGTTGCAGCTCAGACTCGGCAAGCCGCGCTGGCCGCGCTGCGAGTTATCCGCAGCGATCATGGCCTGCACAAGGCTGTCACCGCAGCTGCCGGTACCCTGCTGGGACGACGACGGCACGGGCTGCGGCACGGGCTGTGGCTGGGGCTGGGGCTGCGGCTGGGGCTGGGGCTGCGGCTGCGGCTGGGGCTGGGGCTGCGGCTGGGGCTGGGGCTGCGGCTGGGGCTGGGGTTGCGGCTGGGGTTGCGGCTGAGGCTGGGGCTGGGGTTGGGGCTGCGGCTGGGGTTGCGGCTGGGGCTGGGGCTGCGGTTGGGGCTGGGGCTGTGGTGAAGAGGTACCGGAGCCTCCGGACGGCTGCGGCACGCCGTTGACGATGATCCTGACGGTATCGCCTGACCCCCGGACGAGCTGCTGCCTAGGCGAACCAGAAGGCGGGGTCGGCGACGGCGCGGGTGTTGGCACGGGTTGCGGAACGGGGTTTGTTGGCCTGGGTCGCGAAACGGGGTTCGTTGGCACGATGGACACGCTCCCATCATCATCGCTCTGTTCCACCGAGATTCCGCCGTTGCTGGAAGTAAAGAAAGTGACGGTGTCTTGGAGCGCACGGCCGCTACCGGCCCTGCACATGCATGCTGCCTGTCTGGCCCCAACACTCGAATGCACGCTCTTCGAATTGATCAAGTCTCCGCAGCAGCATAGGCATGCCGCGCCGGCAGAGCCGATCATCGACCCCTGCTCATTGCCACCGCATACGGCTCTCGGGAGCCAGGCCCCGCACGGGTGTTGGAGCAGTTGTGGATGGCGGCACCGCGAGCGCATGCATACGGCAGCAGGCGCGCCAGCGTGATCGTGCGTGAGTGCATATCATGCTGCTCTCAAGCTTCGGAGAAGACAGAAAAAGGCGCAGCGGGGGTCCTGCTGCGTGCTGCAGGCTGCAGGCTTGGGGCTGAGGGTGAGCTTGCAGCGGCGTACTTGTAACGTATCTCACTACTTTGAAGTAGAGGATCCTCCCCCAAGACAGCGCCTGAGTGTAGGATGGTGGCAAGCGCGGCCAGGTGTATACCAGCTCCCTCAAGCTCATGAGATACGTTACAGGGGTATGCTCCACAATGTGGTAGAACACAAAGGCAAGATGCATGGCAACTCCCCCAAGCTGGCCTGGAGATTGCGCACAACGACGACGGCGCAGCAGCCAGACGGCGGTCCGTGAACAGACAATGTGACCAGACCACATGCAGCCAGCTGACGCGGACGTGAGTTGAGACCATGCAGCTTCACTTTCTGACCAGATCTCGCGAGGTACAAGTAGTGTCCACAGGTGCAAACACATCCTCTGGGCTTTGTAGGGGTCGGCCCAGGTTGTTAGGTACACAGCACGTGCTGTGCTCGAGGGGCACACCATGCATGCACGTCCTCCTGGTGCGCGTCGTTTGAGTGGTCTTCCCGCAGCATGATGTGCTGTGCTTCGCCGGAGATGACAATCTCCTGGAGAGTTGGCGTGATGCGCGCCAGAGTGGCCACTGGCGCCAAGAGCGCCAGCATGCATGCCAAGGTGGTGGTAAGCATCATCTTGCTCAGGTCACCTTGGAGAATGCTAAAGATAGTCGCTGCTGCAGGCGGCTGTCTGGAGTGCAGACGGCGGCTGTCTGGAGTGCAGACGATGTGAGTGCTCCGGCCGTGACCTGCATACACAGACTGCTTTGTTAGAAACATTGACTGCATCATGATGCAGAGCACAGCCGGATGAGATGTGGACGCTTGTGGCTGTCAGCATGTGCGATGCCAACTGCTGGAGGTCTAACAAGCAGAAGCGAGGCCGCGTTGAATGTTTCACCACTTGTGTCTCGGTATATCGCCATGTATACGCCGATCACTACCAGTGCTTGGACTGGCCGATCCGTGAGCACTGGCGAAGTCACAGTAACACTCGGTTGGCGTCCCGCGATCATGCGAGACAGCCGATGCACGATATGCGTCGCTCCGTTGCAACGCGTTGCCTCTGGCTTGATCAGGCCGGCTCGTCACACACGGCACTCGCTGCTGACGGCGCTGCTGAGTCCTAGATCTATCACTGCGTAACACACACGGCACTCGCTGGTGACGGCGACTTCGTTACATGTACAGACGTCGTTCGGTACCCAGCCCATTCCTTTATGTCGCAGCAAGCATTGATGAATGGTCGTGCCTTACCGTTCGTGACGGTTCGGATGGCCCTCACCAGGGGTACTATTTGTGAACGCCCAGCGCTGCAGCGCATGCACGTTAACTCGCTCAGAGAGCCGGCAGCTGCCAGTCTGCAGCAACACTCGTCCCTCCAGCCAAAGCATGCACACAAGGTTGAATCCATATGCGATTAATGTGTGCCTTGCTGTAATTGCAGGAGAGGCATAGCTACTCTGCATGCAGTATCATTTGATCAAAGAGCTGGAGGCTCAACTCTCCACAACTCTCTGCAGGTCAGATACCGCATCGTCACATGAATTCCCGAACAAGACGATGTATATGTGCAATAAAGAAAGGGGCCGTCTTGACAAAACTGATGCCGCTGAATTCAAAGCCCCGGGTGCACACGTCCACAACACGGTGCGATCGAATTAGTCGCATCAAACTCTCCATCATATGGAGAGCGAGTGCAAAATAGTATTGGAACCGCTCGTCAGGAATATTGGGACAACAGCATTCGGCAAGGCTGCTGGGCCGTCTCTCGCGGGCCCAGGAACAGCAACGTGCAAGCCCTTTGAACGGGCGGCCAACATGTACGATTCGCGATGTCCAACCTTTGGCATAATTTTTGCACTTTGGTGACGCACGAGTACGGCTGTGTACGGTTCACCAGGGCAGCAGCTGGCTTGGCCGCACCGGCCCACGGCCGTGCACGGGTAGTTAGGTGACCGTACGCATGCATGTCCACGGAACTCTATAAGAGCTCGTGCGGCCAAGGATCCTCACAAGACATGAGGTCGCTAGATATGGCTGTCATGCAACGTACATTGCAACACAAGTACCGCAATGGCTCGCGACGTTGTACATCAGTGCCGATGCCGAGTCACACGATAGCCCGTTTTCAAACAATCAATGGGACCGGTCGCATGTGCCTGCAGGCAGGAGCCATTTGGAAGCGTGTTTCGGCGCATGCGCTTGTTCATGACCTGGGATGTGGTGTGCGCCAGCTGTTCATAGCATTCCAAGGTCATGATCAGGCAGCCATCGCACAACGGCATAAACTGCAGCTGTACACAGATTGGGCTGGCGCAAACGGTACTGCCGTGGGCAATCATGACGGCGCCACAGTACATGTGTTGCTTTAAAAACCGCCGGAGCTCCGTCTCTCTCGGTGTCAGCATCGATGCGTGCATGTCCGTGGCAAGAGGCTAGGCCCAAATTTTGAATCATGTACGTGACAGAGGGTGACTGGCATGCCCATGGCACAGCAAGCAGATATGCTGCATGCTGTACGGCTCACGGAAGCGTGTTCGGGGCAGCATAACCGGGCGTAAGCACAACCAATAATCACGCGTTATAACGCCACCGCGGAATTCAAAGGGATCCAGAAAGGCCGATACACAACGAAAAGCAAATTTGAAAGTTCACTTGGGATCACGACGTCGACGCTGCTGACGCGTCATGACGGTGAGGGCGCTTGCATCGCCCGTGTTACCCGTTGCTCGGCGCCTTGCGGAGCTCGAGCTAGGTGGGCCCCAAGCCAGGCCATGTCCAGACTGTGCTGAAAGCCTACATCCCCTTGCTAGGCGTCAAGCCTTTGATGCGCGTGCTCTGATAGAATGCCGGCCACATGGCCACACCCATGTCACACTGATGGCTGACCAGCCAGTGCGCACACGAAAAGTCGAAAAGAGCGGCAAATTCGAACGGCCGAGAGCTGCCTCCAACAAAGGTTATGTAACACATACGCCTCCTTGCAGTGTCTATCCATTGCATGCCATGCCGCAATTGGGCCTGTGAGAACGCCTGACACCCCGTAGACCACTGCAGCGCAAACAACAGACAAAGCTTTGCCAAGCATCACAAAGAAGTCGACATGTCAAGCGAATGTGCACAAATGTACTTGGATGATGCATACGGCGGTACCGGTGTGTCATGGCCAACATGCATGGGCAAGAAGTCCTCAAAACCTCGAAAGGGCCGACAGCGCACGTACGCGTCGTTCGGACGCACACAGAGGCAATGAAGTGTGTTGCGAGAGCAGCAAACCTCCGGGACAGCCATGCCGTATCCGCAACGGGTGTTCGGATGCACAAGATATTCTAGCAACGCTGTGTACTAGGATCTGCGCACAATGTGCTCACAGCGTAATCCTGGAGTAGAATGATGTGGCGCGATGCGCTCAGCGGATTTCAGCTGGCAAGCGTGCCCCCGGCCACCTGCCGCAGAGCCCGACGCACACGCAACAGCCGCGCGTCCAGCTGCCACGCACGATCGGTACAGGCACAGGTCCACAAATTCATCATGATTTGAAGCAGATTCTGACTGCGACAGTCCGCCTCACCTCATTCACAGCGCTAGCTGAAATGGAATAGCGCATACGCATGGCGTTCCCACTACGCACGGGCACAGCTGGAAGCAGGTCCTGCGCGCTATTAAAGCCGATAACAGAAGTAGGACTCTGCCTTGTTACTTCTAGAAGGCGCTGCTGCAGATCAATGTGTGGGAGGCTGTGTGATCATGCGGCACGATTCGGCCACGAACAAACGGTTCGAGCGATGCTCGACGCCGACGGGCCCGGATGACTGTTGCTCGCCGAAGCAAGGATGGAGCGCAGATACATGAGACAGGGCCATCATCTGGAATGTACACGAATGGCTCACCTTGCTTCCGTGTTCCTCACGGACCTGGTCTTTCCAGGTGGATACAACAGTACGAACAGCAAAGATCACGCTTGCGGAGCCGGTGGCAGATGTGCAGACTGTGCCTTGCACACCTGTGAGCAAATCCTTAATATAGAGCATGCATCCAAGGAGATGGGGATGCGTTGCCAATGGCAATGTGCGTCTGGCGGACTGACCAGGTGGCCTGGTCAGCATGCAGCATGCATGCGAGCCTACGGTCACACGCCGAACAGTTCAAGGCGAGCTCAGCAGCCGATGCATACGCCAATGTTGTCTGCGTGTGACTCTCTGCGCACACTTCCAATTGCATTCCGGGCCATGTCTGATGAGAGGCGCTCAAGTTATCTCAGCGCCAACTTTGGGACTGCGCAGGATACAGCCATCGTTCCAACCGGTTCGTGTGTCGATGATCACGCCGAATTCGAGACCGCGGTCACGCATCGCGCACCTGCGCATGCTGAACTGCACTGTGCAGTGCGCACTGCATGCTTCGCCATGGCTGTTGCAGCTTTACACATGCTGGATGTCCCAAGACGGAAAGCGCGGTTGGGAACGGCAATCCGATTGTTTTGGAACTTCAAGCGTTGTCCGACACGTGCGCACCGTGTGCGAGCAACCGCCCGAGCGCGAGCCCCTCAACAACTTGTACACACGCGGACGCGTGCGGCCGCACTGCTGCTGGGCAGCAGAAGCAGTACCTGCGACACGAGCCTCGGCATGCACAGAACAAGCTCGCACGTGGAATTGTCAATCTTGGTGCTCGTGCACAAATGGTCTGCCAACGCGAAACGTTTCACCGAGTATACACAGTCGCACCCTCGACTCGTAGACGTCTCGAAAGCTCCAATCGAGCAGATGCAGAAGAGCAGTGATGGCTTTCTGCGGAGGAAAGTCAATCAACTTCATCACCACCACGACTCACGCCTACGTGGCGCCGCCTAAGGCTGCCCGTGAGCTTGCATGCTGCTTTTACAGTTGGTATCACACATCTGCCCCTGATATTGTGGGAGTCATTTATGGAGCCAGTCTCGTGGCAAATTTGTGCAGCCAAGGGGTGGTGTATCCGCCAGTCCAAGCACCATGTGTTCCTACCACAAGCCTGGTGGCAGGAAGTGGGCTTTGAAAGCCTGCTTCATAACAGAAGGTGAAAGCAGACCACTACGAACGTGAAAGCAGACCAGGAAGCAACTGGGTTGTGGTGTGGCTATAGCTAGCTAGCATGTCATCACTGGCAGATGGTCTCCTTGTAATCTTGCTTCTTGTCATCATGCCCGCACCTGTCCCAAACTGACTGGCAATTGGGCCCAATCCCCCATGCATCCCACACAATGATGTGGAGCATGCATGAGTCCTTTCTGGCAGTGCAGTGTAGCATGACCACTGCAGTGTGACAAAGAGGGCGCAGAGCGCAAGCTGGACCAGGAATGGGGTTCACACAATACTAGCAGGTGGTGCCTATGCAGGCTGTGCTATGTACACAATGAGACACCAACAGAGATGTGCAGTGCCGCCTCAGATGCAATGCTGTATACACAGCTGTACCTAATCTGTTGCCTCAGCACTGCTGAGTCCTAGATCTATCACTGTGTAACACAGCTGTACCAGGCATTGCTCCTGACATGCATGTATGCTGGCCAGCTTCTGCCTGGTCAGCTGCCATGTTTCTCTCATCTGACATCAGCCCGCAGCATCCAACATAGAACCTCCAGTTCAGACTGGAAAATGTCCTGTGCGGCACATGCATATGTGTCTGCATCTGAGAGCCTGCAGCTGTGTGGGGGCAGGAGCTGGTGTGAGCACTGTGCAGTGTGACGCCTGCCAAGAAATTAGAGTAGGAGCACCATGTAGACCACTGAGGCACCATCAGCTGGTTGACACACCATCTGTGTTGATGGTGCCAAAAGGTCTGAGCGGCCTTGGGACTGGTGATGCTGGATCTATCACAGTGTAACACACCATCTGTCCATCTGACCATCTGACTGACACTGCCAGCCAGCCAGCCGTGACAGTGACACACTCTCTGAGTCCGGGATCTATCACAGTGTAACGCACTCTCTGAAGACTGCCAGTTCCCCAGTTGGAACTCCCAACCCTGGGATCTGGGGAGGGGCAGGCTTAGAGTGCCTGTTGTCTCAGGGCCCTGCAGAGATCTGACTGAGTTCCCAAGTTGCCTCATCCGTAACACTTCTCTCTGTTACCTCTGGGGAAGGGTGATTAGGGCATCATGCCGTCAGCAGCACAGGATTTCCACTGTGCAGCTCTGTGAAGCAGGTGTGTGAACTGCCTGAGGGTGAGGCCAGTGGCTGCTCTGTGCCATGGGCTGCATCAGTGTGGAAAACGTTGCTGTTGTGTGGTGTCCTAGTCATGCCCTGCTTTCATACAATGACACCTCCTCTGTTGCTGAGAATCCATGGGCTCGGCAAGGGCTGGGCAACAGGACGGGAAGTGTTCACTTTATGCCATGACAAGATAAGATGCTCAGTGTGGAGGCCAATATGGTATGATACATCACAACACAAGCTAGCCTGGCTACATGCATGCAAATCCACATCATCAGCATCAGCAACGATTGCAGCCTAGCTGGTTCGCATTGCCAGTGCGCATACCGAACTACAGAGTTTGGTTACAATACATTACAGAATCTGTAACATATCTCACTACAGAGTTTGGTTCTACAGAGTGCTACAGAGTTTGGTACTACACACTTTGGTACTACACAGTTTGGTACTACAGAGCATTGCACTGTAGGGCAGCAACATGTTCTGCACACAACTTGAAGCAGCCACTGGGATGGCAGCCAAGCTGTTCCAGAATTCTGAATGTGTTGAGGATGCAGAGGATGCAGCTGCTAGTGCAGATGATGCACTCATCATGGCGCTAGTGCAGAGGATGCATGCATCTCAGATGAGGCCTCATGAAAAAATTACTGGAGGTGAGGGTTCGGTGTGCTGGACATGCACATAGTATATGTAACCTTGCAGATGGCTCACAGCAGTGGCCATGGACAACAGCAGCCATCCATTGTGCATGTCTGTGTGAAGGGCAGCAGTGATGCAGACTGTAGCTTGTTTGGCTGACCAAGCACAAGTGAAATCAAATCTCTGAGGACCGATGTTGCTAGTGCATTGTTTTATGTACCAATATTGGCTTTTCGAGCAAGTCCTGGTCATCGCTGCCAGGGCAACGGCATAAGTTTGCAAATCAATGAGGTATTTGGCACGAGGAATTGGGACATGTGTACGTAGGTATCCGCAAAGCGACGTTATACAGAGTTGGATGCCGGAGAATTCGCGGCATCGCATGTTGGCGTAGCTGCCATAGGAATACCCAGACTCCCGGCACTCGCAACCGTATTCTTTCCAACACTGCTTATCGCCAGTGATAAGCGTGCGTCATGATCAGTCTACCAGTCGCCCACCACGCCGGCGCCACTGGACACGGTAGCTCGCGCGTTTGAACTCTCGAGGGAGCTGCCCGGATCCGATTTGGGCCAATGCTGCTGCAGCAGCATGCTGAGAGTGAAAGCCAATAAGCCTGGAACATCAACGCTACCTCACGTCAGTGCGACCGAAGCTTCGAAGCTCGGAATCAATACGGCTGGCTAGCCATGGCTACCAGTAGCTCCCAGCAGGGCTCCATGGACCATATATGGCCATAGCTGACTAGTTTTTGTGTTTGATGCATTGCTATGCTTGCATGCCTTACTGTTTTACCACCTTCAAGTCGTGGATTCGGATCCGGACGGATCATAGTCCCGTTTCTCTCAGGTACCCACATGCAGCTGCAGGCTAGCCATGGCTACCAGTGGCCATCGATGTCAGTAGCTCGAGCATGGCCAGCCCTCATCAGTGGTTTCCATCCACGGGTGAGCAACACCGGACATCCGTGATTTCCATCAAGTACAGCTTGCGGACAAGCGCGCAACGTTAACTTTCTATGTTCATCGCGCGTCACCATGTACGCCACAAACGCGCAACCATGTTCACAAGCCGATCATCTGTCGGTGCCGACGCCAAAGGCGTCGAAATCAACGGCGATCCCGCGTCGTTAGGTGCTATGAGGAACGTGACAGAGGTAGGTGCTATTGAATTGTGGCTGTGAACACACACAGCAGCTTTCCGCGACAGGAGTGGTGAAGCAGGCGCGTTTTGAGGCATCCATCTGTCCTCAAAATTAGATTTGAGAGCCTGAGGTGGCGCGCCATGGCGTTGAGCGCTCTGCAGGCCATGACCGATGAAAACCAGTTCATGTACAGTGCTAGGCGGGTGCAGTTGGGCAAGGGGAGCAGATTGGGATTTGGTCTATGGGGACAGGTTCCACAGGTTGCAGAACATGAGCTGAGGCGGTCACGGATCATCTGGGGACCAGGCCTGACGTGATGCAATGCTCACAATACCATATGTGCTAAAATGTGCCTATATGGATGCCCAGGGCACCACAAAATTCTCCAGAAAGCTTGCCATTGAATTGAGCTCACAGACTTGCACATGCTCAAGACAGCCGATTTTGCTGAGACCTGTGGGGGCTGGCAGAGCCGGCTGCTTAGCATGACAAATGATGTGCTCTGTGCAAACAGGCTAATCTTGTCCCAATCAATTGTCTTGTGCAAACAGGCTAATCTTGTTGCGAGTGTGGATGGTAGGCACCGGCATGCTGGCACCAGCAATACCAGCTAGGTCAGCAGACCAAGCTGTGGCACACACTCCATAATGATCCTGGTCCCGGTCTGGGGCTGGGGCTGCTGGGTCCTAGATCTATCACTGTGTAACACACACCCCGTAATGATATCAGCATATCTGTCCAGACGTGCAACGCATGGACAGTGTGTAACGACCATGTAGTTCAACAACACGTTTGAAATTGATCAATGTGTAAAGCAAAAAGGAGAATGCCAAGAGAAACAAGCAAGACAACGCATTTCACGCCAAGCACACCCGGCATTGGGCAACGGCCATAGCATGCTGCAGCACCCCTGCAAGCAGGCGCAAGATGCATCTAGATGGATGGCCACGCACCTGGCATGCATGTGCAATTTCAGGCAGAAATCTGCATGTGCAATGCATGTGCAATTTCAGGCAGAAATCTGCATGTGTAATGTGAAGCGGGAAACCTGGCCGTTTTCAACCAGACTGTCTGGCACACAGCATGCACAGCATGCACAGCATGCACAGCATGCACAGCATGCACAGCATGCACAGCATGCACAGCATGCACAGCATGCAGGTGGACTGAGGGGACAGTTGCCTTCGATGTCTGCAGGGGTCTGCAGCTCTGCAGCGGGCCGGAGGCTGTGCAGAGTTTGGATGAATGCTTTCAGGCTGAAGCGAACTGCATCTTGCCACGCTGAATGGGCGTTTGTTGCTAGAGCTCCATCACTCTCAGCTAAGATCTGGCTCCCAGTCTGGGCCAATTACATTGACATTGACCATGACTGGCTGCGGTGCACTTGTTCATACGCACACGGGCCCGGCAAATCCCTCCTCAACCATATCCTGCATGAGACCAAGCTACCCAGGACGCACATGTGGCATGCTGTGCATGCTGCGGCATGCTGTGCATGCTGCAGCATGCTGGCTTCTGCCACCCGCTTGCAGCTTGAAACGCGCGCTTCCTCCCACAACGGCCTCGCACTGCACGCGCTCGCCTGCATGCTGTCCCGTGCTGTGTCATGCTGTGCAATCATGCTGCGCCCACTGTTGGCATCGCCCTGCGCTGACACTGTCAGCCATTGCCCGGTGGCCCTCCGCCGCACGTCCCTCACTGTAAAGCAGCGCCGACTCCTGCGCACACATCACGCCCCGGGCCGTTGAGGCCAGGTCACCTGCTAGTAGGCGATTGCTGTGTATCCGCTTATTGTTTCTGATACTCGGGCCTTGCCTGCACACTGTACTGTGCCTTGTCATGCTGTGCAATCGTGCTGCGCACTCGAGCTATGCTCTCTGTTACCCTCCGGCGCCAACCCCTACAAGTAGGGGCAAGGGTTTCCAGCACAATCGTAAGTGATTCATCACGTCACATCGCTCACCCTCTGTGAGTCGGACTAGCCGAGTCCCCAACGCCATGGGCTATCCTGTTCACGTGACAAACGCGGTGCATGCGCTTGTTGCTTTCAAGACCAAGGTATCATAACTAATTTATCAGCGCATGATGCGGTTTAAATTCAACACCATGCCGTCTTTGGTGCCGCTGTTGCTGCCAACCACCAGCCAAAGTCACACGGCAAGCGCATGTCCCTCTGCCAGGTTCTGATGCTATTGGCCATGGGTAGGCACAGACTGTTGCTGGTAACCACCGAACTCTGTGTGTTACACAGTGATAGATCTAGGACTCAGCAGCGCCGAGGCAACAGACCAGGCAACAACCGAACTCTGTGTGCACTCAGGACACACACACACACACACACACACACACACACACACACACACACACACACACACACACACACACACACACACACACACACACACACACACACACACACACACACACACACACACACACACACACACACACACACACACACACACACACACACACACACACACACACACACACACACACACACACACACACACACACACACACACACACACACACACACCACACACACACACACACACACACACACACACACACACACACACACACACACACACACACACACACACACACACACACACACACACACACACACACACACACACACACACACACACACACACACACACACACACACACACACACACACACACACACACACACACACACACACACACACACACACACACACACACACACACACACACACACACACACACACACACACACACACACACACACACACACACACACACACACACACACACACACACACACACACACACACACACACACACACACACACACACACACACACACACACACACACACACACACACACACACACACACACACACACACACACACACACACACACACACACACACACACACACACACACACACACACACACACACACACACACACACACACACACACACACACACACACACACACACACACACACACACACACACACACACACACACACACACACACACACACACACACACACACACACACACACACACACACACACACACACACACACACACACACACACACACACACACACACACACACCACACACACACACACACACACACACACACACACACACACACACACACACACACACACACACACACACACACACACACACACACACACACACACACACACACACACACACACACACACACACACACACACACACACACACACACACACACACACACACACACACACACACACACACACACACACACACACACACACACACACACCACACACACACACACACACTGGCCGCAGCACTTACCAACAAGGCATGCCTAGGGTGGAGATCTGTCCGCACCCTGAGCCGCCCCGCACGCCCCAGTCCCTCCATCTTCACAGCACAGCATACACAGCACACCACCGGCGGTCATCAGCATCCTCCGCCGCAGAACCCAGGCACAGTGCACGCTGTAGAGTAGAGCACGGCGCCATCGGGGACGGCTCCATTGGCGCCACGATTCTAGCTGGTTTTGGCAAAGAAGCCCGTCCAGTAGACGCGGTTGTCGTTGGGGCAAACATACCAACCGTACCCAACCGAGTCCCAGTTGCTGTTGAGGATGTTTGCGCGGTGGCCGTCAGAGTTCATCCAGCGCTGGTGCGTGCCCTGCACCGTGGTACCGAGGCTCGGCGGCGAGTTGTATGCGACGTTCTCGCCGCAGCTTAGGAACCCTGTCTGCGAGCAGCGGCCCTCGAAGCCGTTATGGCTGATGTCGCCGTCCCTGCATGCATGGGTCCCACTGAGGTTTCCCAAATACGACACGGCATGCTATTCAATAATTCCCGGAGGGTTGAACCGAATTAAATGGGATGCGAGTGAGTGCATTCATGCATGAGTGCAGCAGAAACGGGCGTCATGGCGTGCCATGCAGTCGCCGCTGCCGGTCAATTGACGTCAAGTGGCCCTCCCCAGCATGCATGCGTGTGAGTCTTGATGGCTGCGGCACTGGCGCAGGATCTTGTGGTGCGATGAGCATGCTGTGCGCCGCACATGTTTGGCTTGTTGTGCCGTGGCGGTGGCAGGGTGGGAGCATGGGACAGCTGCGCATATCATTCACAGAGATAGCGTGCACAGACGATTGCAATGCTTGTGCTGCTCAGCGTGCTGCGTGCTTGAATCAGGTTTCAAGTCGCTCCAATGCCGGAACGCAGAGTAGCCGGGCATGCCGGTGGCGAGGCTCAACTATGCATGTACACAGAGGTGGCGATTCAGGGCACGCATGCCGGTGGCGAGGCGATTCCCCCGACGCTGTTAATGCCGTGCGCTACCTCTGTGAAACACATGCGCAGCATGCAGCGTGTGGGCAGCAGGGAGGGACCCACCCGCACTGGCCGCGCCAGCCGTACGCGAAGTCGCCCAGCAGCTGGTTGCAGCTCAGACTCGGCAAGCCGCGCTGGCCGCGCTGCGAGTTATCCGCAGCGATCATGGCCTGCACAAGGCTGTCACCGCAGCTGCCGGTACCCTGCTGGGACGACGACGGCACGGGCTGCGGCACGGGCTGTGGCTGGGGCTGGGGCTGCGGCTGGGGCTGGGGCTGCGGCTGCGGCTGGGGCTGGGGCTGCGGCTGGGGCTGGGGCTGCGGCTGGGGCTGGGGTTGCGGCTGGGGTTGCGGCTGAGGCTGGGGCTGGGGTTGGGGCTGCGGCTGGGGTTGCGGCTGGGGCTGGGGCTGCGGTTGGGGCTGGGGCTGTGGTGAAGAGGTACCGGAGCCTCCGGACGGCTGCGGCACGCCGTTGACGATGATCCTGACGGTATCGCCTGACCCCCGGACGAGCTGCTGCCTAGGCGAACCAGAAGGCGGGGTCGGCGACGGCGCGGGTGTTGGCACGGGTTGCGGAACGGGGTTTGTTGGCCTGGGTCGCGAAACGGGGTTCGTTGGCACGATGGACACGCTCCCATCATCATCGCTCTGTTCCACCGAGATTCCGCCGTTGCTGGAAGTAAAGAAAGTGACGGTGTCTTGGAGCGCACGGCCGCTACCGGCCCTGCACATGCATGCTGCCTGTCTGGCCCCAACACTCGAATGCACGCTCTTCGAATTGATCAAGTCTCCGCAGCAGCATAGGCATGCCGCGCCGGCAGAGCCGATCATCGACCCCTGCTCATTGCCACCGCATACGGCTCTCGGGGGAGCCAGGCCCCGCACGGGTGTTGGAGCAGTTGTGGATGGCGGCACCGCGAGCGCATGCATACGGCAGCAGGCGCGCCAGCGTGATCGTGCGTGAGTGCATATCATGCTGCTCTCAAGCTTCGGAGAAGACAGAAAAAGGCGCAGCGGGGGTCCTGCTGCGTGCTGCAGGCTGCAGGCTTGGGGCTGAGGGTGAGCTTGCAGCGGCGTACTTGTAACGTATCTCACTACTTTGAAGTAGAGGATCCTCCCCAAGACAGCGCCTGAGTGTAGGATGGTGGCAAGCGCGGCCAGGTGTATACCAGCTCCCTCAAGCTCATGAGATACGTTACAGGGGTATGCTCCACAATGTGGTAGAACACAAAGGCAAGATGCATGGCAACTCCCCCAAGCTGGCCTGGAGATTGCGCACAACGACGACGGCGCAGCAGCCAGACGGCGGTCCGTGAACAGACAATGTGACCAGACCACATGCAGCCAGCTGACGCGGACGTGAGTTGAGACCATGCAGCTTCACTTTCTGACCAGATCTCGCGAGGTACAAGTAGTGTCCACAGGTGCAAACACATCCTCTGGGCTTTGTAGGGGTCGGCCCAGGTTGTTAGGTACACAGCACGTGCTGTGCTCGAGGGGCACACCATGCATGCACGTCCTCCTGGTGCGCGTCGTTTGAGTGGTCTTCCCGCAGCATGATGTGCTGTGCTTCGCCGGAGATGACAATCTCCTGGAGAGTTGGCGTGATGCGCGCCAGAGTGGCCACTGGCGCCAAGAGCGCCAGCATGCATGCCAAGGTGGTGGTAAGCATCATCTTGCTCAGGTCACCTTGGAGAATGCTAAAGATAGTCGCTGCTGCAGGCGGCTGTCTGGAGTGCAGACGGCGGCTGTCTGGAGTGCAGACGATGTGAGTGCTCCGGCCGTGACCTGCATACACAGACTGCTTTGTTAGAAACATTGACTGCATCATGATGCAGAGCACAGCCGGATGAGATGTGGACGCTTGTGGCTGTCAGCATGTGCGATGCCAACTGCTGGAGGTCTAACAAGCAGAAGCGAGGCCGCGTTGAATGTTTCACCACTTGTGTCTCGGTATATCGCCATGTATACGCCGATCACTACCAGTGCTTGGACTGGCCGATCCGTGAGCACTGGCGAAGTCACAGTAACACTCGGTTGGCGTCCCGCGATCATGCGAGACAGCCGATGCACGATATGCGTCGCTCCGTTGCAACGCGTTGCCTCTGGCTTGATCAGGCCGGCTCGTCACACACGGCACTCGCTGCTGACGGCGCTGCTGAGTCCTAGATCTATCACTGCGTAACACACACGGCACTCGCTGGTGACGGCGACTTCGTTACATGTACAGACGTCGTTCGGTACCCAGCCCATTCCTTTATGTCGCAGCAAGCATTGATGAATGGTCGTGCCTTACCGTTCGTGACGGTTCGGATGGCCCTCACCAGGGGTACTATTTGTGAACGCCCAGCGCTGCAGCGCATGCACGTTAACTCGCTCAGAGAGCCGGCAGCTGCCAGTCTGCAGCAACACTCGTCCCTCCAGCCAAAGCATGCACACAAGGTTGAATCCATATGCGATTAATGTGTGCCTTGCTGTAATTGCAGGAGAGGCATAGCTACTCTGCATGCAGTATCATTTGATCAAAGAGCTGGAGGCTCAACTCTCCACAACTCTCTGCAGGTCAGATACCGCATCGTCACATGAATTCCCGAACAAGACGATGTATATGTGCAATAAAGAAAGGGGCCGTCTTGACAAAACTGATGCCGCTGAATTCAAAGCCCCGGGTGCACACGTCCACAACACGGTGCGATCGAATTAGTCGCATCAAACTCTCCATCATATGGAGAGCGAGTGCAAAATAGTATTGGAACCGCTCGTCAGGAATATTGGGACAACAGCATTCGGCAAGGCTGCTGGGCCGTCTCTCGCGGGCCCAGGAACAGCAACGTGCAAGCCCTTTGAACGGGCGGCCAACATGTACGATTCGCGATGTCCAACCTTTGGCATAATTTTTGCACTTTGGTGACGCACGAGTACGGCTGTGTACGGTTCACCAGGGCAGCAGCTGGCTTGGCCGCACCGGCCCACGGCCGTGCACGGGTAGTTAGGTGACCGTACGCATGCATGTCCACGGAACTCTATAAGAGCTCGTGCGGCCAAGGATCCTCACAAGACATGAGGTCGCTAGATATGGCTGTCATGCAACGTACATTGCAACACAAGTACCGCAATGGCTCGCGACGTTGTACATCAGTGCCGATGCCGAGTCACACGATAGCCCGTTTTCAAACAATCAATGGGACCGGTCGCATGTGCCTGCAGGCAGGAGCCATTTGGAAGCGTGTTTCGGCGCATGCGCTTGTTCATGACCTGGGATGTGGTGTGCGCCAGCTGTTCATAGCATTCCAAGGTCATGATCAGGCAGCCATCGCACAACGGCATAAACTGCAGCTGTACACAGATTGGGCTGGCGCAAACGGTACTGCCGTGGGCAATCATGACGGCGCCACAGTACATGTGTTGCTTTAAAAACCGCCGGAGCTCCGTCTCTCTCGGTGTCAGCATCGATGCGTGCATGTCCGTGGCAAGAGGCTAGGCCCAAATTTTGAATCATGTACGTGACAGAGGGTGACTGGCATGCCCATGGCACAGCAAGCAGATATGCTGCATGCTGTACGGCTCACGGAAGCGTGTTCGGGGCAGCATAACCGGGCGTAAGCACAACCAATAATCACGCGTTATAACGCCACCGCGGAATTCAAAGGGATCCAGAAAGGCCGATACACAACGAAAAGCAAATTTGAAAGTTCACTTGGGATCACGACGTCGACGCTGCTGACGCGTCATGACGGTGAGGGCGCTTGCATCGCCCGTGTTACCCGTTGCTCGGCGCCTTGCGGAGCTCGAGCTAGGTGGGCCCCAAGCCAGGCCATGTCCAGACTGTGCTGAAAGCCTACATCCCCTTGCTAGGCGTCAAGCCTTTGATGCGCGTGCTCTGATAGAATGCCGGCCACATGGCCACACCCATGTCACACTGATGGCTGACCAGCCAGTGCGCACACGAAAAGTCGAAAAGAGCGGCAAATTCGAACGGCCGAGAGCTGCCTCCAACAAAGGTTATGTAACACATACGCCTCCTTGCAGTGTCTATCCATTGCATGCCATGCCGCAATTGGGCCTGTGAGAACGCCTGACACCCCGTAGACCACTGCAGCGCAAACAACAGACAAAGCTTTGCCAAGCATCACAAAGAAGTCGACATGTCAAGCGAATGTGCACAAATGTACTTGGATGATGCATACGGCGGTACCGGTGTGTCATGGCCAACATGCATGGGCAAGAAGTCCTCAAAACCTCGAAAGGGCCGACAGCGCACGTACGCGTCGTTCGGACGCACACAGAGGCAATGAAGTGTGTTGCGAGAGCAGCAAACCTCCGGGACAGCCATGCCGTATCCGCAACGGGTGTTCGGATGCACAAGATATTCTAGCAACGCTGTGTACTAGGATCTGCGCACAATGTGCTCACAGCGTAATCCTGGAGTAGAATGATGTGGCGCGATGCGCTCAGCGGATTTCAGCTGGCAAGCGTGCCCCCGGCCACCTGCCGCAGAGCCCGACGCACACGCAACAGCCGCGCGTCCAGCTGCCACGCACGATCGGTACAGGCACAGGTCCACAAATTCATCATGATTTGAAGCAGATTCTGACTGCGACAGTCCGCCTCACCTCATTCACAGCGCTAGCTGAAATGGAATAGCGCATACGCATGGCGTTCCCACTACGCACGGGCACAGCTGGAAGCAGGTCCTGCGCGCTATTAAAGCCGATAACAGAAGTAGGACTCTGCCTTGTTACTTCTAGAAGGCGCTGCTGCAGATCAATGTGTGGGAGGCTGTGTGATCATGCGGCACGATTCGGCCACGAACAAACGGTTCGAGCGATGCTCGACGCCGACGGGCCCGGATGACTGTTGCTCGCCGAAGCAAGGATGGAGCGCAGATACATGAGACAGGGCCATCATCTGGAATGTACACGAATGGCTCACCTTGCTTCCGTGTTCCTCACGGACCTGGTCTTTCCAGGTGGATACAACAGTACGAACAGCAAAGATCACGCTTGCGGAGCCGGTGGCAGATGTGCAGACTGTGCCTTGCACACCTGTGAGCAAATCCTTAATATAGAGCATGCATCCAAGGAGATGGGGATGCGTTGCCAATGGCAATGTGCGTCTGGCGGACTGACCAGGTGGCCTGGTCAGCATGCAGCATGCATGCGAGCCTACGGTCACACGCCGAACAGTTCAAGGCGAGCTCAGCAGCCGATGCATACGCCAATGTTGTCTGCGTGTGACTCTCTGCGCACACTTCCAATTGCATTCCGGGCCATGTCTGATGAGAGGCGCTCAAGTTATCTCAGCGCCAACTTTGGGACTGCGCAGGATACAGCCATCGTTCCAACCGGTTCGTGTGTCGATGATCACGCCGAATTCGAGACCGCGGTCACGCATCGCGCACCTGCGCATGCTGAACTGCACTGTGCAGTGCGCACTGCATGCTTCGCCATGGCTGTTGCAGCTTTACACATGCTGGATGTCCCAAGACGGAAAGCGCGGTTGGGAACGGCAATCCGATTGTTTTGGAACTTCAAGCGTTGTCCGACACGTGCGCACCGTGTGCGAGCAACCGCCCGAGCGCGAGCCCCTCAACAACTTGTACACACGCGGACGCGTGCGGCCGCACTGCTGCTGGGCAGCAGAAGCAGTACCTGCGACACGAGCCTCGGCATGCACAGAACAAGCTCGCACGTGGAATTGTCAATCTTGGTGCTCGTGCACAAATGGTCTGCCAACGCGAAACGTTTCACCGAGTATACACAGTCGCACCCTCGACTCGTAGACGTCTCGAAAGCTCCAATCGAGCAGATGCAGAAGAGCAGTGATGGCTTTCTGCGGAGGAAAGTCAATCAACTTCATCACCACCACGACTCACGCCTACGTGGCGCCGCCTAAGGCTGCCCGTGAGCTTGCATGCTGCTTTTACAGTTGGTATCACACATCTGCCCCTGATATTGTGGGAGTCATTTATGGAGCCAGTCTCGTGGCAAATTTGTGCAGCCAAGGGGTGGTGTATCCGCCAGTCCAAGCACCATGTGTTCCTACCACAAGCCTGGTGGCAGGAAGTGGGCTTTGAAAGCCTGCTTCATAACAGAAGGTGAAAGCAGACCACTACGAACGTGAAAGCAGACCAGGAAGCAACTGGGTTGTGGTGTGGCTATAGCTAGCTAGCATGTCATCACTGGCAGATGGTCTCCTTGTAATCTTGCTTCTTGTCATCATGCCCGCACCTGTCCCAAACTGACTGGCAATTGGGCCCAATCCCCCATGCATCCCACACAATGATGTGGAGCATGCATGAGTCCTTTCTGGCAGTGCAGTGTAGCATGACCACTGCAGTGTGACAAAGAGGGCGCAGAGCGCAAGCTGGACCAGGAATGGGGTTCACACAATACTAGCAGGTGGTGCCTATGCAGGCTGTGCTATGTACACAATGAGACACCAACAGAGATGTGCAGTGCCGCCTCAGATGCAATGCTGTATACACAGCTGTACCTAATCTGTTGCCTCAGCACTGCTGAGTCCTAGATCTATCACTGTGTAACACAGCTGTACCAGGCATTGCTCCTGACATGCATGTATGCTGGCCAGCTTCTGCCTGGTCAGCTGCCATGTTTCTCTCATCTGACATCAGCCCGCAGCATCCAACATAGAACCTCCAGTTCAGACTGGAAAATGTCCTGTGCGGCACATGCATATGTGTCTGCATCTGAGAGCCTGCAGCTGTGTGGGGGCAGGAGCTGGTGTGAGCACTGTGCAGTGTGACGCCTGCCAAGAAATTAGAGTAGGAGCACCATGTAGACCACTGAGGCACCATCAGCTGGTTGACACACCATCTGTGTTGATGGTGCCAAAAGGTCTGAGCGGCCTTGGGACTGGTGATGCTGGATCTATCACAGTGTAACACACCATCTGTCCATCTGACCATCTGACTGACACTGCCAGCCAGCCAGCCGTGACAGTGACACACTCTCTGAGTCCGGGATCTATCACAGTGTAACGCACTCTCTGAAGACTGCCAGTTCCCCAGTTGGAACTCCCAACCCTGGGATCTGGGGAGGGGCAGGCTTAGAGTGCCTGTTGTCTCAGGGCCCTGCAGAGATCTGACTGAGTTCCCAAGTTGCCTCATCCGTAACACTTCTCTCTGTTACCTCTGGGGAAGGGTGATTAGGGCATCATGCCGTCAGCAGCACAGGATTTCCACTGTGCAGCTCTGTGAAGCAGGTGTGTGAACTGCCTGAGGGTGAGGCCAGTGGCTGCTCTGTGCCATGGGCTGCATCAGTGTGGAAAACGTTGCTGTTGTGTGGTGTCCTAGTCATGCCCTGCTTTCATACAATGACACCTCCTCTGTTGCTGAGAATCCATGGGCTCGGCAAGGGCTGGGCAACAGGACGGGAAGTGTTCACTTTATGCCATGACAAGATAAGATGCTCAGTGTGGAGGCCAATATGGTATGATACATCACAACACAAGCTAGCCTGGCTACATGCATGCAAATCCACATCATCAGCATCAGCAACGATTGCAGCCTAGCTGGTTCGCATTGCCAGTGCGCATACCGAACTACAGAGTTTGGTTACAATACATTACAGAATCTGTAACATATCTCACTACAGAGTTTGGTTCTACAGAGTGCTACAGAGTTTGGTACTACACACTTTGGTACTACACAGTTTGGTACTACAGAGCATTGCACTGTAGGGCAGCAACATGTTCTGCACACAACTTGAAGCAGCCACTGGGATGGCAGCCAAGCTGTTCCAGAATTCTGAATGTGTTGAGGATGCAGAGGATGCAGCTGCTAGTGCAGATGATGCACTCATCATGGCGCTAGTGCAGAGGATGCATGCATCTCAGATGAGGCCTCATGAAAAAATTACTGGAGGTGAGGGTTCGGTGTGCTGGACATGCACATAGTATATGTAACCTTGCAGATGGCTCACAGCAGTGGCCATGGACAACAGCAGCCATCCATTGTGCATGTCTGTGTGAAGGGCAGCAGTGATGCAGACTGTAGCTTGTTTGGCTGACCAAGCACAAGTGAAATCAAATCTCTGAGGACCGATGTTGCTAGTGCATTGTTTTATGTACCAATATTGGCTTTTCGAGCAAGTCCTGGTCATCGCTGCCAGGGCAACGGCATAAGTTTGCAAATCAATGAGGTATTTGGCACGAGGAATTGGGACATGTGTACGTAGGTATCCGCAAAGCGACGTTATACAGAGTTGGATGCCGGAGAATTCGCGGCATCGCATGTTGGCGTAGCTGCCATAGGAATACCCAGACTCCCGGCACTCGCAACCGTATTCTTTCCAACACTGCTTATCGCCAGTGATAAGCGTGCGTCATGATCAGTCTACCAGTCGCCCACCACGCCGGCGCCACTGGACACGGTAGCTCGCGCGTTTGAACTCTCGAGGGAGCTGCCCGGATCCGATTTGGGCCAATGCTGCTGCAGCAGCATGCTGAGAGTGAAAGCCAATAAGCCTGGAACATCAACGCTACCTCACGTCAGTGCGACCGAAGCTTCGAAGCTCGGAATCAATACGGCTGGCTAGCCATGGCTACCAGTAGCTCCCAGCAGGGCTCCATGGACCATATATGGCCATAGCTGACTAGTTTTTGTGTTTGATGCATTGCTATGCTTGCATGCCTTACTGTTTTACCACCTTCAAGTCGTGGATTCGGATCCGGACGGATCATAGTCCCGTTTCTCTCAGGTACCCACATGCAGCTGCAGGCTAGCCATGGCTACCAGTGGCCATCGATGTCAGTAGCTCGAGCATGGCCAGCCCTCATCAGTGGTTTCCATCCACGGGTGAGCAACACCGGACATCCGTGATTTCCATCAAGTACAGCTTGCGGACAAGCGCGCAACGTTAACTTTCTATGTTCATCGCGCGTCACCATGTACGCCACAAACGCGCAACCATGTTCACAAGCCGATCATCTGTCGGTGCCGACGCCAAAGGCGTCGAAATCAACGGCGGATCCGCGTCGTTAGGTGCTATGAGGAACGTGACAGAGGTAGGTGCTATTGAATTGTGGCTGGTGAACACACACAGCAGCTTTCCGCGACAGGAGTGGTGAAGCAGGCGCGTTTTGAGGCATCCATCTGTCCTCAAAATTAGATTTGAGAGCCTGAGGTGGCGCGCCATGGCGTTGAGCGCTCTGCAGGCCATGACCGATGAAAACCAGTTCATGTACAGTGCTAGGCGGGTGCAGTTGGGCAAGGGGAGCAGATTGGGATTTGGTCTATGGGGACAGGTTCCACAGGTTGCAGGAACATGAGCTGAGGCGGTCACGGATCATCTGGGGACCAGGCCTGACGTGATGCAATGCTCACAATACCATATGTGCTAAAATGTGCCTATATGGATGCCCAGGGCACCACAAAATTCTCCAGAAAGCTTGCCATTGAATTGAGCTCACAGACTTGCACATGCTCAAGACAGCCGAATTTTGCTGAGACCTGTGGGGGCTGGCAGAGCCGGCTGCTTAGCATGACAAATGATGTGCTCTGTGCAACAGGCTAATCTTGTCCCAATCAATTGTCTTGGTGCAAACAGGCTAATCTTGTTGCGAGTGTGGATGGTAGGCACCCGGCATGCTGGCACCAGCAATACCAGCTAGGTCAGCAGACCAAGCTGTGGCACACACTCCATAATGATCCTGGTCCGCCGGTCTGGGGCTGGGGCTGCTGGGTCCTAGATCTATCACTGGTACACACACCCCGTAATGATATCAGCATTCTGTCCAGACGTGCAATCGCATGGACAGTGTGTAACGACCATAGTAGTTCAACAACACGTTTGAAATTGATCAATGTGTAAAGCAAAAAGGAGAATGCCAAGAGAAACAAGCAAGACAACGCATTTCACGCCAAGCACACCCGGCATTGGGCAACGGCCATAGCATGCTGCAGCACCCCTGCAAGCAGGCGCAAGATGCATCTAGATGGATGGCCACGCACCTGGCATGCATGTGCAATTTCAGGCAGAAATCTGCATGTGCAATGCATGTGCAATTTCAGGCAGAAATCTGCATGTGTAATGTGAAGCGGGAAACCTGGCCGTTTTCAACCAGACTGTCTGGCACACAGCATGCACAGCATGCACAGCATGCACAGCATGCACAGCATGCACAGCATGCACAGCATGCACAGCATGCACAGCATGCAGGTGGACTGAGGGGACAGTTGCCTTCGATGTCTGCAGGGGTCTGCAGCTCTGCAGCGGGCCGGAGGCTGTGCAGAGTTTGGATGAATGCTTTCAGGCTGAAGCGAACTGCATCTTGCCACGCTGAATGGGCGTTTGTTGCTAGAGCTCCATCACTCTCAGCTAAGATCTGGCTCCCAGTCTGGGCCAATTACATTGACATTGACCATGACTGGCTGCGGTGCACTTGTTCATACGCACACGGGCCCGGCAAATCCCTCCTCAACCATATCCTGCATGAGACCAAGCTACCCCAGGACGCACATGTGGCATGCTGTGCATGCTGCGGCATGCTGTGCATGCTGCAGCATGCTGGCTTCTGCCACCCGCTTGCAGCTTGAAACGCGCGCTTCCTCCCACAACGGCCTCGCACTGCACGCGCTCGCCTGCATGCTGTCCCGTGCTGTGTCATGCTGTGCAATCATGCTGCGCCCACTGTTGGCATCGCCCTGCGCTGACACTGTCAGCCATTGCCCGGTGGCCCTCCGCCGCACGTCCCTCACTGTAAAGCAGCGCCGACTCCTGCGCACACATCACGCCCCGGGCCGTTGAGGCCAGGTCACCTGCTAGTAGGCGATTGCTGTGTATCCGCTTATTGTTTCTGATACTCGGGCCTTGCCTGCACACTGTACTGTGCCTTGTCATGCTGTGCAATCGTGCTGCGCACTCGAGCTATGCTCTCTGTTACCCTCCGGCGCCAACCCCTACAAGTAGGGGCAAGGGTTTCCAGCACAATCGTAAGTGATTCATCACGTCACATCGCTCACCCTCTGTGAGTCGGACTAGCCGAGTCCCCAACGCCATGGGCTATCCTGTTCACGTGACAAACGCGGTGCATGCGCTTGTTGCTTTCAAGACCAAGGTATCATAACTAATTTATCAGCGCATGATGCGGTTTAAATTCAAACACCATGCCGTCTTTGGTGCCGCTGTTGCTGCCAACCACCAGCCAAAGTCACACGGCAAGCGCATGTCCCTCTGCCAGGTTCTGATGCTATTGGCCATGGGTAGGCACAGACTGTTGCTGGTAACCACCGAACTCTGTGTGTTACACAGTGATAGATCTAGGACTCAGCAGCGCCGAGGCAACAGACCAGGCAACAACCGAACTCTGTGTGCACTCAGGACACACACACACACACACACACACACACACACACACACACACACACACACACACACACACACACACACACACACACACACACACACACACACACACACACACACACACACACACACACACACACACACACACACACACACACACACACACACACACACACACACACACACACACACACACACACACACACACACACACACACACACACACACACACACACACACACACACACACCACACACACACACACACACACACACACACACACACACACACACACACACACACACACACACACACACACACACACACACACACACACACACACACACACACACACACACACACACACACACACACACACACACACACACACACACACACACACACACACACACACACACACACACACACCACACACACACACACACACACACACACACACACACACACACACACACACACACACACACACACACACACACACAACACACACACACACACACACACACACACACACACACACACACACACACACACACACACACACACACACACACACACACACACACACACACACACACACACACACACACACACACACACACACCACACACACAACACACACACACACACACACACACACACACACACACACACACACACACACACACACACACACACACACACACACACACACACACACACACACACCACACACACACACACACACACACACACACACACACACACACACACACACACACACACACACACACACACCACACACACACACACACACACACACACACACACACACACACACACACACACACACACACACACACACACACACACACACACACACACACACACACACACACACACACACACACACACACACACACACACACACACACACACACACACACACACACACACACACACACACACACACACACACACACACACACACACACACACACACACACACACACACACACACACACACACACACACACACACACACACACACACACACACACACACACACACACACACACACACACACACACACACACACACACACACACACACACACACGATATCATGCTGCTCTCAAGCTTCGGAGAGACAGAAACAGCGCAGCGGGGGTCCTGCTGCGTGCTGCAGGCTGCAGGCTTGGCTGAGGGGTGAGCTTGCAGCGGCGTACTTGTAACGTATCTCACTACTTTGAAGTAGAGGATCTCCCCCAAGACAGCGCCTGAGTGTAGGATGGTGGCAAGCGCGGCCAGGTGTATACCAGCTCCCTCAAGCTCATGAGATACGTTACAGGGGTATGCTCCACAATGTGGTAGAACACAAAGGCAAGATGCATGGCAACTCCCCCAAGCTGGCCTGGAGATTGCGCACAACGACGACGGCGCAGCAGCCAGACGGCGGTCCGTGAACAGACAATGTGACCAGACCACATGCAGCCAGCTGACGCGGACGTGAGTTGAGACCATGCAGCTTCACTTTCTGACCAGATCTCGCGAGGTACAAGTAGTGTCCACAGGTGCAAACACATCCTCTGGGCTTTGTAGGGGTCGGCCCAGGTTGTTAGGTACACAGCACGTGCTGTGCTCGAGGGGCACACCATGCATGCACGTCCTCCTGGTGCGCGTCGTTTGAGTGGTCTTCCCGCAGCATGATGTGCTGTGCTTCGCCGGAGATGACAATCTCCTGGAGAGTTGGCGTGATGCGCGCCAGAGTGGCCACTGGCGCCAGAGCGCCAGCATGCATGCCAAGGTGGTGGTAAGCATCATCTTGCTCAGGTCACCTTGGAGAATGCTAAAGATAGTCGCTGCTGCAGGCGGCTGTCTGGAGTGCAGACGGCGGCTGTCTGGAGTGCAGACGATGTGAGTGCTCCGGCCGTGACCTGCATACACAGACTGCTTTGTTAGAAACATTGACTGCATCATGATGCAGAGCACAGCCGGATGAGATGTGGACGCTTGTGGCTGTCAGCATGTGCGATGCCAACTGCTGGAGGTCTAACAAGCAGAAGCGAGGCCGCGTTGAATGTTTCACCACTTGTGTCTCGGTATATCGCCATGTATACGCCGATCACTACCAGTGCTTGGACTGGCCGATCCGTGAGCACTGGCGAAGTCACAGTAACACTCGGTTGGCGTCCCGCGATCATGCGAGACAGCCGATGCACGATATGCGTCGCTCCGTTGCAACGCGTTGCCTCTGGCTTGATCAGGCCGGCTCGTCACACACGGCACTCGCTGCTGACGGCGCTGCTGAGTCCTAGATCTATCACTGCGTAACACACACGGCACTCGCTGGTGACGGCGACTTCGTTACATGTACAGACGTCGTTCGGTACCCAGCCCATTCCTTTATGTCGCAGCAAGCATTGATGAATGGTCGTGCCTTACCGTTCGTGACGGTTCGGATGGCCCTCACCAGGGGTACTATTTGTGAACGCCCAGCGCTGCAGCGCATGCACGTTAACTCGCTCAGAGAGCCGGCAGCTGCCAGTCTGCAGCAAACACTCGTCCCTCCAGCCAAAGCATGCACACAAGGTTGAATCCATATGCGATTAATGTGTGCCTTGCTGTAATTGCAGGAGAGGCATAGCTACTCTGCATGCAGTATCATTTGATCAAAGAGCTGGAGGCTCAACTCTCCACAACTCTCTGCAGGTCAGATACCGCATCGTCACATGAATTCCCGAACAAGACGATGTATATGTGCAATAAAGAAAGGGCCGTCTTGACAAAACTGATGCCGCTGAATTCAAAGCCCCGGGTGCACACGTCCACAACACGGTGCGATCGAATTAGTCGCATCAAACTCTCCATCATATGGAGAGCGAGTGCAAAATAGTATTGGAACCGCTCGTCAGGAATATTGGGACAACAGCATTCGGCAAGGCTGCTGGGCCGTCTCTCGCGGCGCCCAGGAACAGCAACGTGCAAGCCCTTTGAACGGGCGGCCAACATGTACGATTCGCGATGTCCAACCTTTGGCATAATTTTTGCACTTTGGTGACGCACGAGTACGGCTGTGTACGGTTCACCAGGGCAGCAGCTGGCTTGGCCGCACCGGCCCACGGCCGTGCACGGGTAGTTAGGTGACCGTACGCATGCATGTCCACGGAACTCTATAAGAGCTCGTGCGGCCAAGGATCCTCACAAGACATGAGGTCGCTAGATATGGCTGTCATGCAACGTACATTGCAACACAAGTACCGCAATGGCTCGCGACGTTGTACATCAGTGCCGATGCCGAGTCACACGATAGCCCGTTTTCAAACAATCAATGGGACCGGTCGCATGTGCCTGCAGGCAGGAGCCATTTGGAAGCGTGTTTCGGCGCATGCGCTTGTTCATGACCTGGGATGTGGTGTGCGCCAGCTGTTCATAGCATTCCAAGGTCATGATCAGGCAGCCATCGCACAACGGCATAAACTGCAGCTGTACACAGATTGGGCTGGCGCAAACGGTACTGCCGTGGGCAATCATGACGGCGCCACAGTACATGTGTTGCTTTAAAAACCGCCGGAGCTCCGTCTCTCTCGGTGTCAGCATCGATGCGTGCATGTCCGTGGCAAGAGGCTAGGCCCAAATTTTGAATCATGTACGTGACAGAGGGTGACTGGCATGCCCATGGCACAGCAAGCAGATATGCTGCATGCTGTACGGCTCACGGAAGCGTGTTCGGGGCAGCATAACCGGGCGTAAGCACAACCAATAATCACGCGTTATAACGCCACCGCGGAATTCAAAGGGATCCAGAAAGGCCGATACACAACGAAAAGCAAATTTGAAAGTTCACTTGGGATCACGACGTCGACGCTGCTGACGCGTCATGACGGTGAGGGCGCTTGCATCGCCCGTGTTACCCGTTGCTCGGCGCCTTGCGGAGCTCGAGCTAGGTGGGCCCCAAGCCAGGCCATGTCCAGACTGTGCTGAAAGCCTACATCCCCTTGCTAAGGCGTCAAGCCTTGATGCGCGTGCTCTGATAGAATGCCGGCCACATGGCCACACCCATGTCACACTGATGGCTGACCAGCCAGTGCGCACACGAAAAGTCGAAAAGAGCGGCAAATTCGAACGGCCGAGAGCTGCCTCCAACAAGGTTATGTAACACATACGCCTCCTTGCAGTGTCTATCCATTGCATGCCATGCCGCAATTGGGCCTGTGAGAACGCCTGACAACCCCGTAGACCACTGCAGCGCAAAACAACAGACAAAGCTTTGCCAAGCATCACAAAGAAGTCGACATGTCAAGCGAATGTGCACAAATGTACTTGGATGATGCATACGGCGGTACCGGTGTGTCATGGCCAACATGCATGGGCAAGAAGTCCTCAAACCTCGAAAGGCCGACGCGCACGTACGCGTCGTTCGGACGCACACAGAGGCAATGAAGTGTGTTGCGAGAGCAGCAAACCTCCGGGACAGCCATGCCGTATCCGCAACGGGTGTTCGGATGCACAAGATATTCTAGCAACGCTGTGTACTAGGATCTGCGCACAATGTGCTCACAGCGTAATCCTGGAGTAGAATGATGTGGCGCGATGCGCTCAGCGGATTTCAGCTGGCAAGCGTGCCCCCGGCCACCTGCCGCAGAGCCCGACGCACACGCAACAGCCGCGCGTCCAGCTGCCACGCACGATCGGTACAGGCACAGGTCCACAAATTCATCATGATTTGAAGCAGATTCTGACTGCGACAGTCCGCCTCACCTCATTCACAGCGCTAGCTGAAATGGAATAGCGCATACGCATGGCGTCCCACTACGCACGGGCACAGCTGGAAGCAGGTCCTGCGCGCTATTTAAAGCCGATAACAGAAGTAGGACTCTGCCTTGTTACTTCTAGAAGGCGCTGCTGCAGATCAATGTGTGGGAGGCTGTGTGATCATGCGGCACGATTCGGCCACGAACAAACGGTTCGAGCGATGCTCGACGCCGACGGGCCCGGATGACTGTTGCTCGCCGAAGCAAGGATGGAGCGCAGATACATGAGACAGGGCCATCATCTGGAATGTACACGAATGGCTCACCTTGCTTCCGTGTTCCTCACGGACCTGGTCTTTCCAGGTGATACAACAGTACGAACAGCAAAGATCACGCTTGCGGAGCCGGTGGCAGATGTGCAGACTGTGCCTTGCACACCTGTGAGCAAATCCTTAATATAGAGCATGCATCCAAGGAGATGGGGATGCGTTGCCAATGGCAATGTGCGTCTGGCGGACTGACCAGGTGGCCTGGTCAGCATGCAGCATGCATGCGAGCCTACGGTCACACGCCGAACAGTTCAAGGCGAGCTCAGCAGCCGATGCATACGCCAATGTTGTCTGCGTGTGACTCTCTGCGCACACTTCCAATTGCATTCCGGGCCATGTCTGATGAGAGGCGCCTCAAGTTATCTCAGCGCCAACTTTGGGACTGCGCAGGATACAGCCATCGTTCCAACCGGTTCGTGTGTCGATGATCACGCCCGAATTCGAGACCGCGGTCACGCATCGCGCACCTGCGCATGCTGAACTGCACTGTGCAGTGCGCACTGCATGCTTCGCCATGGCTGTTGCAGCTTTACACATGCTGGATGTCCCAAGACGGAAAGCGCGGTTGGGAACGGCAAATCCGATTGTTTTGGAACTTCAAGCGTTGTCCGACACGTGCGCACCGTGTGCGAGCAACCGCCCGAGCGCGAGCCCCTCAACAACTTGTACACACGCGGACGCGTGCGGCCGCACTGCTGCTGGGCAGCAGAAGCAGTACCTGCGACACGAGCCTCGGCATGCACAGAACAAGCTCGCACGTGGAATTGTCAATCTTGGTGCTCGTGCACAAATGGTCTGCCAACGCGAAACGTTTCACCGAGTATACACAGTCGCACCCTCGACTCGTAGACGTCTCGAAAGCTCCAATCGAGCAGATGCAGAAGAGCAGTGATGGCTTTCTGCGGAGGAAAGTCAATCAACTTCATCACCACCACGACTCACGCCTACGTGGCGCCGCCTAAGGCTGCCCGTGAGCTTGCATGCTGCTTTTACAGTTGGTATCACACATCTGCCCCTGATATTGTGGGAGTCATTTATGGAGCCAGTCTCGTGGCAAATTTGTGCAGCCAAGGGGTGGTGTATCCGCCAGTCCAAGCACCATGTGTTCCTACCACAAGCCTGGTGGCAGGAAGTGGGCTTTGAAAGCCTGCTTCATAACAGAAGGTGAAAGCAGACCACTACGAACGTGAAAGCAGACCAGGAAGCAACTGGGTTGTGGTGTGGCTATAGCTAGCTAGCATGTCATCACTGGCAGATGGTCTCCTTGTAATCTTGCTTCTTGTCATCATGCCCGCACCTGTCCCAAACTGACTGGCAATTGGGCCAATCCCCCATGCATCCCACACAATGATGTGGAGCATGCATGAGTCCTTTCTGGCAGTGCAGTGTAGCATGACCACTGCAGTGTGACAAAGAGGGCCGCAGAGCGCAAGCTGGACCAGGAATGGGGTTCACACAATACTAGCAGGTGGTGCCTATGCAGGCTGTGCTATGTACACAATGAGACACCAACAGAGATGTGCAGTGCCGCCTCAGATGCAATGCTGTATACACAGCTGTACCTAATCTGTTGCCTCAGCACTGCTGAGTCCTAGATCTATCACTGTGTAACACAGCTGTACCAGCATTGCTCCTGACATGCATGTATGCTGGCCAGCTTCTGCCTGGTCAGCTGCCATGTTTCTCTCATCTGACATCAGCCCGCAGCATCCAACATAGAACCTCCAGTTTCAGACTGGAAAATGTCCTGTGCGGCACATGCATATGTGTCTGCATCTGAGAGCCTGCAGCTGTGTGGGGGCAGGAGCTGGTGTGAGCACTGTGCAGTGTGACGCCTGCCAAGAAATTAGAGTAGGAGCACCATGTAGACCACTGAGGCACCATCAGCTGGTTGACACACCATCTGTGTTGATGGTGCCAAAAGGTCTGAGCGGCCTTGGGACTGGTGATGCTGGATCTATCACAGTGTAACACACCATCTGTCCATCTGACCATCTGACTGACACTGCCAGCCAGCCAGCCGTGACAGTGACACACTCTCTGAGTCCGGGATCTATCACAGTGTAACGCACTCTCTGAAGACTGCCAGTTCCCCAGTTGGAACTCCCAACCCTGGGATCTGGGGAGGGGCAGGCTTAGAGTGCCTGTTGTCTCAGGGCCCTGCAGAGATCTGACTGAGTTCCCAAGTTGCCTCATCCGTAACACTTCTCTCTGTTACCTCTGGGGAAGGGTGATTAGGGCATCATGCCGTCAGCAGCACAGGATTTCCACTGTGCAGCTCTGTGAAGCAGGTGTGTGAACTGCCTGAGGGTGAGGCCAGTGGCTGCTCTGTGCCATGGGCCTGCATCAGTGTGGAAAACGTTGCTGTTGTGTGGTGTCCTAGTCATGCCCTGCTTTCATACAATGACACCTCCTCTGTTGCTGAGAATCCATGGGCTCGGCAAGGGCTGGGCAACAGGACGGGAAGTGTTCACTTTATGCCATGACAAGATAAAGATGCTCAGTGTGGAGGCCAATATGGTATGATACATCACAACACAAGCTAGCCTGGCTACATGCATGCAAATCCACATCATCAGCAATCAGCAACGATTGCAGCCTAGCTGGTTCGCATTGCCAGTGCGCATACCGAACTACAGAGTTTGGTTACAATACATTACAGAATCTGTAACATATCTCACTACAGAGTTTGGTTCTACAGAGTGCTACAGAGTTTGGTACTACACACTTTGGTACTACACAGTTTGGTACTACAGAGCATTGCACTGTAGGGCAGCAACATGTTCTGCACACAACTTGAAGCAGCCACTGGGGATGGCAGCCAAGCTGTTCCAGAATTCTGAATGTGTTGAGGATGCAGAGGATGCAGCTGCTAGTGCAGATGATGCACTCATCATGGCGCTAGTGCAGAGGATGCATGCATCTCAGATGAGGCCTCATGAAAAAATTACTGGAGGTGAGGGTTCGGTGTGCTGGACATGCACATAGTATATGTAACCTTGCAGATGGCTCACAGCAGTGGCCATGGACAACAGCAGCCATCCATTGTGCATGTCTGTGTGAAGGGCAGCAGTGATGCAGACTGTAGCTTGTTTGGCTGACCAAGCACAAGTGAAATCAAATCTCTGAGGACCGATGTTGCTAGTGCATTGTTTTATGTACCAATATTGGCTTTTCGAGCAAGTCCTGGTCATCGCTGCCAGGGCAACGGCATAAGTTTGCAAATCAATGAGGTATTTGGCACGAGGAATTGGGACATGTGTACGTAGGTATCCGCAAAGCGACGTTATACAGAGTTGGATGCCGGAGAATTCGCGGCATCGCATGTTGGCGTAGCTGCCATAGGAATACCCAGACTCCCGGCACTCGCAACCGTATTCTTTCCAACACTGCTTATCGCCAGTGATAAGCGTGCGTCATGATCAGTCTACCAGTCGCCCACCACGCCGGCGCCACTGGACACGGTAGCTCGCGCGTTTGAACTCTCGAGGGAGCTGCCCGGATCCGATTTGGGCCAATGCTGCTGCAGCAGCATGCTGAGAGTGAAAGCCAATAAGCCTGGAACATCAACGCTACCTCACGTCAGTGCGACCGAAGCTTCGAAGCTCGGAATCAATACGGCTGGCTAGCCATGGCTACCAGTAGCTCCCAGCAGGGCTCCATGGACCATATATGGCCATAGCTGACTAGTTTTTGTGTTTGATGCATTGCTATGCTTGCATGCCTTACTGTTTTACCACCTTCAAGTCGTGGATTCGGATCCGGACGGATCATAGTCCCGTTTCTCTCAGGTACCCACATGCAGCTGCAGGCTAGCCATGGCTACCAGTGGCCATCGATGTCAGTAGCTCGAGCATGGCCAGCCCTCATCAGTGGTTTCCATCCACGGGTGAGCAACACCGGACATCCGTGATTTCCATCAAGTACAGCTTGCGGACAAGCGCGCAACGTTAACTTTCTATGTTCATCGCGCGTCACCATGTACGCCACAAACGCGCAACCATGTTCACAAGCCGATCATCTGTCGGTGCCGACGCCAAAGGCGTCGAAATCAACGGCGATCCCGCGTCGTTAGGTGCTATGAGGAACGTGACAGAGGTAGGTGCTATTGAATTGTGGCTGTGAACACACACAGCAGCTTTCCGCGACAGGAGTGGTGAAGCAGGCGCGTTTTGAGGCATCCATCTGTCCTCAAAATTAGATTTGAGAGCCTGAGGTGGCGCGCCATGGCGTTGAGCGCTCTGCAGGCCATGACCGATGAAAACCAGTTCATGTACAGTGCTAGGCGGGTGCAGTTGGGCAAGGGAGCAGATTGGGATTTGGTCTATGGGGACAGGTTCCACAGGTTGCAGAACATGAGCTGAGGCGGTCACGGATCATCTGGGGACCAGGCCTGACGTGATGCAATGCTCACAATACCATATGTGCTAAAATGTGCCTATATGGATGCCCAGGGCACCACAAAATTCTCCAGAAAGCTTGCCATTGAATTGAGCTCACAGACTTGCACATGCTCAAGACAGCCGATTTTGCTGAGACCTGTGGGGGCTGGCAGAGCCGGCTGCTTAGCATGACAAATGATGTGCTCTGTGCAAACAGGCTAATCTTGTCCCAATCAATTGTCTTGTGCAAACAGGCTAATCTTGTTGCGAGTGTGGATGGTAGGCACCGGCATGCTGGCACCAGCAATACCAGCTAGGTCAGCAGACCAAGCTGTGGCACACACTCCATAATGATCCTGGT